>CAJQUW010007993.1:0-500000 GCA_907163375.1 Prostheceraeus crozeri | reverse complement strand
GCACTGTGGATGTTTACTGGCACCACCTTTCACATGATAGCAGCCTGTAGCCTCATATTAAATAGTCATCACTCTGATCACAACGTATAGACACAGTTGCTATAAACAAGTTGAGTGACCACCCACTCCCAATTTCCATTTAGCTGTGTGCATATCAATGGGGTTTAGAAATGAGTGCGGCTTCGAATTAATAGTAAAATCTCATTGTAGGCCGCATTAGCTAAGCAAAATATGATAAAACGACATTTTTATATTGCTAATCTGCAACTGTGCATAACATCATGAAGACTTGGATTTTGGACTCTCTACAATATATCAGAGTTGATCGTGATGGAAACGTACATTTCAAAAATTCTCATGGTCATACATCAAGAGGTATTACATTAACATGGCGACAATTTGTCAACCTCAATGATATCATGAGGGATTTGGAATATTTTGAAACATTAAGATTCATCTCCTTGGGTGATCAAGTTTGGCTTCAACATTACGGAAATTGGAAATTAAATTCTACCTTGGATTCTCTTGCAAACTCTTTCTCATTTTCGCAAATACAATTGGGGAGAAGTATAGAAGCATATATACATTCCTCCTATCATGGGACCATTATTTAGTCGTGAGTTCATCGCCCTACTATGCAAATCTTAATCAGGACATGACTAAACACGACCATGAGTTGGAAATTAGATTCCCTTACAACGTATTGAAAAGGGATCATGATCGAAAACGTCTATTTCTAAGATTCAACTGGAAATGTGAGAAGAGAAGTTTGCTTTATCTTAGCGTTCGTCATTTTTTTTCAATCTCTACAATCATATCAGAGGGATTTGAAATACATCGATATGAAAAGACATTTCACGTATTGGAAATCGCATCTGGTGGCGCTGTCAACAATCGGGCGGAATTCAACTCTTTCATTCCAATTCTTTACTAACTTCACATTTCATCAAGGTAGTTTGGGAGAGAAGTATAAATGGAGGTTACATCGCTCAATTTACTCATTTCTTTCATCATGTAAGCGCCATCGCTTCACCATCGTCAACAATTCTCCGTCGCTTCAGACTATACACCAAAATCGATCTCACAATCATTACAAACAACAGCTTCCAAACAGCAAGTATTACCCGGAGCCACCCCCCGCCGGACACCCCCCCCCCCCCCCCCGTCCCCGCCCCGCGCGGCCGACCCCCCCCCCCCGCCCCCGCCCCCCCCCCGCGCCCCCCCCCCCCCCCCCACGCCCCCCCCCCCCCCCCCCACGACCCCCCACCGCCGACCGGCTCCTCGCCCCCCCCCGCCCCCCTCACGCCCCATCCGTCCCCCCCACCCGACACCCCCGCCCCGCCAACCCCGCCCCCCCCCGACCCCAACCCCCCCCCTCCGCCGCCCCCCCACCCCCCCCTCCCTCCCCGACCCCCCCCCCCCCCCCACGCCCCCCGCCCCCCGCCCCCCCCGCCGCCCCGCCGGCCCCCCCTCCCCACCCCCCCCCACCCCCCCCCCCCCTCCCCCCCCCCCCTACCCGCCCCCCCCCCCCCCCCCCCCGACCCCTACCCCCCCCCCCCCGCCCCGCCCTCCCCCCCCCCCCCACCCCCCCCCCCCCCTCCTGCCCACGACCCCATCCCCCCCCCCGCCGCCGCACCCCCCCCGCCCCCCGCCCTCCCCCGCCCCCCCCCGCCCCCCGACCCCACCCCCGCCCCCCCCCCCCCCCATCCCCCCCGCCGAACCCCCTTCCCCCCACCCCCCCCCACGCACCCCCCCCGCCCCCCCCCCCCGAGCCACCCCCCCCCGCGTCCGCGCCCCCCCCCCCCCCCGCCCACCCCCCGCCGCACCGCCCCCGACCCCCCCGCCCCGCCCCCCTCCCGCCCCCACTGCCCCCCCCCCCCGCCCCGCGCCCCCTCCACCGCCACCACCTCCCGCCCCTCCCCCGACTCACTCCCTGCGCCCCCCGCCCCTCGCCCGAGCTCCCCCGACCCCCGCCACCCCCCCCCCCCGCCCCCCCCCCGCCCCCGCACCCCCCACCCCCCCCCCCGCACCCTCCCGACTCCCCCCCCTCCCCCGCCCCCCGCCCCCCCCCCCCCCCCCGCCCGCCCCCCACCCTCCCGCCCCCCCGCCCCCCCCCCGTCCGCCCCCCCCCCGCCCCCCCCCCCCCCCCCCCGCCCCCCACCACCCCCCCCCCCGCCCTCCGCCGCCCCCCCCCCGCCCCGCCCCACCGCGCCGCCCCGACCCCGCCTGACACCGCCCACCCCTCCGCCGCCGACCCCGCACCCCCCCCCCCACTCCCCCCCCGCCCGCCCCGCCCCCCCTCCCCCCCCCGCCCCCCCCCTCCCGACGTACCCGACTCAACTGTTAGTGGTGAAGATGAACAATTCACGAAATCTTCAACTCTTCCCAAATGGGACTGTACAGATTCTCGGCGCCCTTTCTCATTCATCGGCGCAGTCAATGCGCTTAGAGCTACAAAGACTACTACGTCGGATATGGAAGAGGGAGAGGTGTGTGATGTCGAATCTGACTGTGGACAATATGGTGATCTCTACTCAATTGAGTGACAGTCTATCATTTTTGAAGATTCGTACCAGCAGTTACAGTTTGTGTTATGAACCCGAACTTTTTCCTGCAGCTCTCATTAGTTGTTGGTTACCTGTGCATGTGGCAATCTTTCATAATAGTTAAGTGATCATTACTGGACTAAAATCTCATGTACAAGCAAATATGATCCTAGACTATCTCATTGAGTATGTACGTACCCAGCGGATTGTAAAATAAAAAACAATTTTTCCAACATGATGTTTTTATTTCAAATCATGATAGAACTTACAAATCATTTTTTCATTAGAGGATGGATTACATGAAAAGTTTTGAATAATAGATGCAAATCGAGATACATGTAAACGTTTTAAGATGAAGTACAGTACAAAAGCACCACACGTTGATGAAAGTGGATGTTGTAGTATGCGTTCATTTCGCTGATATTGACGCGTATGTTTTCTCGACCACTGCTGTGTTGGTATATTTGGAGGTTGAGCAAGAGAGTCAAATAGTTCACCACGTCGGTCTTCTCCAATAAAGATCGCTTTCCAATGCTCACCGCCTAAATTCTGTGAATGAGTGTTTAGCACAATAAAGATGGGATAGTGATTTACTGCAGGTGGTAAGGTATCGAGTGAATAGACATTATCGAAAGCTTTCAACGTCGCTTCGTCTGCATTACGCTGCACTTTAGTCTTAATATCGTCAGCAGTCAACCAACTCATTAACGATTATACTGAAGAATCACGTCACGATACTTTGTAATTTCAATATTTGAATCGAAGACTGCATAAATTAATACATTGATCGTCTCAGGTAGTGTTCTTTTGAACGTCAAATCCAAACGAATATTATGAGGCACGTTCGCTTGACGATAGGGTGCACTAATATCGCTGTCAGCAGTCAAATCAAATGCATAAATAGTATATCCACTCTTAAACTCTTTCATAGTCAGTCCGTTGGTGTCATCCGTATTGTAAAAGCCAAAAACCTCCATAAAATCAACATAACTGCGCATAAATTGATCCGAAGCAAAATCTGGTTTGTAGGGTGGACCAGGATGACTCACACCATTTACACGTAAAGCAATTTCACTTAACTGATTGTGTTTAAAATTGAAAGGATTCTTCTTTATATTACCATTAAATGCATCATTTTCAACCATTGCCACCATGAGGAGCTTCGGTGCTTCCGATGGAAAGAGGCCATCTTTCATGAAACTCTTTTGATCTTTCGGAATTGTAAAGGTGAGAAGCTTTGTATGCTGAACGGGGTAAATGGCATTTTGGCGGTTAAGGCCTTCAGCATGCCCTCTAATGACACTTTGATTCGGTACTACTCGACGAATGTAAAGTGCAATATCTTCCACATGAATTCTAAAATTGTCAACTTTAGCAAATGCATTCAGCGCAAATTCAGGCTTATTCAATGTCAGCTTGAGTCGCATGCTGGTATTACACAGTAAAAACTTTGACTGTCTAAAGAAGTCTAAATTCAGCGGACCGTATAGCTGACATACTCTACTATCTTTAATCATAGCAGATCGCTTTACAAAGCCACTGTTTGTTTCAACATCAAATTTTCCTGCTTCATCTCTGTACCATCCCATGGCTTCCATATGACTTTTTTGTGTTGCTGGATGAAACTGTGATACATGATTGAAATATGATTTATAGGGATAATCGCTTTGACCACCTTCCACCTGCTGCTCTCCAATCGTTAGAGAAACATCACGAAGTAATGTAGTCAATGGTAAATTGTTCAGTCCAACTTTATGTGCATCGTCAATATTAGTTCCATCTGCTTGCTGAATTCTAAACCTCAAATCAAGCATCGCATAACTCAAATCTATGTAGTCATCACTACCACCAGGAATAACAAATTCAATGGGGCCAGCATTCTCAGCTGTTCGAGGATGATAATCTACAATACTTGAACTAAGAATATCTGTCTGTATGGCTTGTTGATCGAACAAACAAAAACCGGAAGTTTTACACTCCATGATTAGAAGTTATAGCAGCGTCGTCGTTTAGCGCCTGATGAATGATTAGAGCCTCTGCGACGTTTGCGTGAATGCCTTTTGACTGAAGATCGCACCTTACCAGCTCCGCGATGTTTCCTCCTTCCTTTATTCATTCGTTTAGGTGATTTCTTTCCTTGAGTAACACCAGCAATGGTCTGCTTCAATGTTTTTAAACCGCGTTCCTTCCCACGATTCAACAAACTGCTCTTAAAACTTCTACCTCTGGAAAGATCACTAGCAACATCACCAGCAAAGCCAACGGCATTACTTAAAACATTTCGTTTTAAAGATCTACCGACATTGGATATGAGAGGTGCTACAACAGATTTCAGTGCACCAAGTATGCTACCTCCACGTTGGCGGCGAGCACCGATGTAAATTTGTCCTCCGCCACTTACATAGGAGGGTCGTGAATAAAATGAGGCAGTTGGATTCATAGCTCAAACCCTAAACATTGTTAGTTACAACTTTGCATGAATCACTGTCGATCACTTAGATGAAAGATGTCGGCACGACGCATCCAAGAGTTCATACTTGAAGGATAACCAGTCCATTTAACAAGACACCATTCTTCACCTTGCCGTTTTTTACATCGAATGATTTTCTCTACCAAATATGTTTCACTTTCAGTGACTACCTCAATCTCATCGCGGTAAAAGCTACCCTCAATTTCTTCATTATCGTAATCTTTCAACTTGTAGGTGGTCGGAGAGTCTTTTTGATTAATCCTTGATACTGTAAATACCTCCTCTGTCCAATTCGGAAGGTACCCTTTAGCAAAAACACTTTTCACTTTTGAGATACGAACTTTATCGCCAATTTTCACATCACTTTTCACATGAGTGCGTTTACGTTGGAATGATTCGCGCACTTTATCTACATTGTCAGCATTTACATCTACTGGTCTGAGTCCAATAGAACGATGGATAGAGTGATTGTAGGCATGGAGTGTATCTTGTAGAACCTTTGTCCAATTTTGTGTCAAGTTGGCAGTAAAATGTCGCCACAAGCGATTTTTTAATGTGCGATTAAAACGTTCAACGAGTGCAGCTTTATAAGCGCTCTTTACACTAAACAACTCAATGTCATGCCTCTCAAATAATCTTGTCACATGCTGATTTTGAAACTCTTTTCCTTGATCACTCTGAATTCTTTTTGGAATGCGACCTTCTCGAAAAATTGTTTGGAATGCTTTTGCTACTCCTTTCCCTTCTTTAGTTTTTAAAGGTTGAGCCCACGCATAACGCGAGAAAATATCAATGACGGTTAAAATAAAATTATTGCCCGAGTTATGTTTTGAAATGGAGGCAACATCGCACAAATCTGCTTGCCACTGTTCATCGATGTCATGAACAATATAATGGCGGGTGCGGTACTTCTTTTTCGCTTGTTTGTGGAGTGTATAGGTAGCCTGACCCTTTAACCATCGTTTCACTTGTGATTGTGGAAGACCACTCGCTTTTGATAATTTCTTGATAGATGCAAATCCTGCCGGATGTTTTACATCATAATAGATTGACTTCAAACGTTCAGTCGATGACGGCTGACTCTTTTTCCTCCTTCTCATCTTTTTGTTTTCTTGCCTTTCTACATTTACAACAACTGCAGCATTTAGCTTTAGCGGTTTTGCGATCGTGTTCACATTGCTTAGGGGTTTCATTATGAGAGCTGGCGCAGCAAGTGCAAGTGACAACGACATTCACCTCTGGCGGCTCATTACATGGCAAGCAACACATCTGCTTCATATTAATAGTCTGAGAACATGTATTTCCCAGGAGGAGCTGTTTTACGTTTTCCTTTTACCAGTTTTAGTGGCGATGTAGATCTACGTCGAGTTCTTCCTCTTGTTTGCTTAGTGAGTGTGGGAGGGGATGTAGCAGGTGACGTCTTAAACCAATTTGTTGGCATTTTCATCGCCTGAAGCATTGGAGTAGTAGCCACTGTTGAATCAAGTTCTTTCAATGTCTCATTATTTAAAGCAAATTTTGGCACATTATGCTTTTTCAATAGTTTAAGAAAGTATGACCAACCAGGTGAAACATAGCCCTGACGGCGCTTTCTACGTGTCGCATACTGAATCAAGTCTTCATAACGTGAAGCATCAATCACTTTATTTTCATCTGTAATGATTTCTCCTCTATCATTTACATTGAGATGGGGTTCAATACTGTTGAAAAGAGATATGGCATGTGCGCGAGATGCTAAAGGTGTAGCAGTCGATACAGAGTCACGCATCTTATTCTTCAAGTTTTTCAATTGCTCAACAGTTTCCGATTGTAATAATACAGCACGATGTGGATCTTTGATGTGAACATTTTGCTGATAATCTATTTCTTTCCTATACATTTGATTTGCAAGAGGTTGCTTTACTTGCTGCATGGCAGTCAATTGTACATATTCATCCTGAGGAATAACAATCATGCGAGAATAAGAACTCATAGTTTGTAGATAATCATGGGAGTTTTCAAAATATCACTTCGAAATCTAAATTCTTCCGGACACTCTTGCGTAAAGTCAATGAATAAGTAACCGTATGGTTTTTCAGTAGCTGCTTGAAAAATTTCAATTAAGGCTTTTGATCCTCTGGGTGCAACTTGTCTCGCTAAAATTTCAAATTGACTTTTATCTCGCGGATTCTTGAAAATAGCATAATAGTGTGTATTCAGGTTTCGTGTACGAGCTTCTTTTCCATCAGGAAACAAATTTTGTGTAATATAGATGATAAAACACCTTTTATGGTGTGCTGCGCGAGTGAACATATCTGTAACATCTTTTGAATTCTTACTTTCTTTTAATAAATCATCCAATACAACAACATCATTAGACTGAAGTTTATCCACTGGAATAATTCCTTCATGTCGAATAAAGTTGCGACTTTGCAATTCCTGAAACAGCGACGGTTGATAAATACTATAACACCAAATCACTCGATAGATAGGTTCCTTAAACAACTCCCTTCTTTTATCCAATAAATTCAGCGTGAAAACAGTTTTACCTGCATGAGATGGACCTGATACAGTCAGAACTTTATCACATTGAAGTCTGAAATCCATTTTATTACTTTGAGACTCAACATTTGCATAATTAACGCTTAGAGCCAAAGATATTTCCCAATAGGTTGCCCACGGCAGGAGCTATCATTGGAAGTATTGCTGAAAGGAAACCGCCCTTTTGTGTTAGAGTTTTCCTCTTTCTTTGAAGGGCGACTTTAGGATTGGAGATGAAACGCAATTTCGTAGCATATCGCTTAAGTAACTTTCGTTGTTTTGGCGCTAATTTCTTCGTCCTCAACTTCCTCACATGAGAAATAATTTCACAAATGAATTTATCGTTAGCATGTCGTATAGCATTGTATCGCTGATTTGCTTTCATTCGTCGGAGAGCTTGAATGGCTGAAGAAAACTTTTGACTTTTACGTTTCGTCATTTTACGTTTCGCCATTTTCCGTGTTAGTCTTTGCTAAAACCTATCTTTACCACATTTGCATAGGTACTAACTATTGCGACATAAGTGACACTCGAAATGAGCAATGTCACAGTGGTTACATTGGCAAAGTTGAATGCAATTACGTATGAAACAGCGTTGACAAAAAGCATGCTTACATCTCTTGAAGATGCGCTTTTCATTTCCATCCTTTCGCTTACATACATCGCAACACATAGTTTCACCGTTACTGATGTCTATAGCAAGTCTTTTTGAAGATATGAATTTGCTAGCCTTTTCTAAATAATAGACGCATGTACAGAAGGAATATACTTCGAGAATGAGCAGACATAGCTCGAAAACCAGTTGTGCTACAATCAAGTACCACTGCATTTTCAATTTTTCTTTATGGAAAGTTGAATGTGAATATCTGAAATCGCTTCAATCACTAGACTGCTACCATGATGGTTAAATGCGTTAAGACGTTCAGCAATTTTTATCATATGTCTTTTAAAAAATTCTTCGGGGTGATCTACCACTTCCATTGAATAAGAAGCAAAATGGAAAGAGCGACTTTCCACCTCTTCCTTTCCAAAATGACTAAACTTAATTTTCGCAACTAATCGCGCCATGACAATGCTATCAGAGAATGTATTCATTAACTCTAGAAATAGAGTGCTAGCATCATCGACCACTGCTTCGATGTCGGTCTCATCTTTATGAAAATTTATCACATAATCTTGAACAGCTCCTTTTAAACTTTGCCTATGAAAACGTAATGTTCCGCAGTCGTTTGAGAAAGACATGATCGCCCTTTAACTAACCCATCCATTGCATGAAAACAACTCTTCTCATAGTAACATTTATTGAATAACGGTAACAAGCATGCATTATAAATCAATGGTTTGAAAGAGATAAAATAGATACAGCTGATAACTATCATACAGCGAGCAATGATAACCATACAGGACTTTGGCAGTGTTGAGGTAAGGAGGAAAGAAGCATTGGTTATGAACGTAGCTACTACAACGAACAGACAAAATAGGAACACACAAATCCTTAAAACGTTTCGTGACTTCATGATAATGTTGATTCACTCTACTATCCCAAGGCGGGAGCAAAATATCATCAATGATTAGATTGGGAAATACTTTCCTCTCCTTACCAGGATTATTACAAAAGATGCGTATAACATTGAAAGCAGCTAACCATCGTTTAAAGTCAATAAGAAGAGCACTTTCACAAGAAAAGCCATAGTCTTGCAAATATTTCAGATTAAGTCCATGAATGTGTTTTCTCGCCCATTGATCAACATTGGGATCGCAGTTGGCATGTTGATGATAGACACTAACAATCTGATATGTCCAATTGTTCATAGCAATAGCACTGAGCTCCTGTACAGGTTCACCCTCACAATCCATAAAAATGATGATAGAAGCCTAAAACGGAAATTTACACATCTAAGGAAACGTTCGATAACATATTACAAAATGAAGAATTACATCGATGCCTTTCACGACAAAATACACAAATGATATGATGGTAACGAAGAAGTAAAATGTATCTAATAAGACCACGTCTACGACACTCAAAGCACATAAGCGAATTGTCATAGGGTAGAGTTAGGAAAGGACTAGTAATTCTCCTTCTTTGATTTGCGTTTTGATGTAGCATTCTTCTCCGACTTGCGCTTCGTACCACTGCTGTTAAGGATTTGATCAATTATGTCGTCCACGTTGGGTGGTTTCGGAATATATAGGATGGATTCCATATGCATGGAGAGAGAGGCTATTTTATTATCCTTGTGTCGACCATAATATAGCCCATTCACTTTGAAAAGGATATCCCAAGTACCTTCTCCGAGCTCATCACATCTGATGGGTATTGAATGATCTCCATCCTTCTTATAGTAAGTACACCAATGTGATACCGGTAGGCAAATGTGATTACCATCCCAAATCTTTCTATAGGGAGTATCCTTGTCATCTCTCGCCTTCCACTCTTGAGCAAGAGGAGTAGGAATGTCCATATTTAATGTCACGTACTCCTCAATAATATCAAGTTGGTGGCGAATGTACGGACTCACGGGGATCAGTATGTAGTCCCCATACTGATTGTGCATTATCTTGACATCCGTGGAAGGGAGCATTCCCGTTTGGAGTACTACGCTATGATCATCATAACGCAAGGCTTGTTTAAATTTACGCTGTAGCGGTGTAGGATTATGTACCTTGGATGTTTCTTCCACTGGCCTCAGTTGCAGATGATCTGACCGTAGCGAACCTTGTAACGTTTGACCGCCATTTTGTCCTACTAGTGCAGCAGATGGAGTAGATGCCTGAAAATGAAAAAAGATTGTATTAAGTTTACGTTCAAGGGAGGAGAGGGAGGGAAGTAGCGACTTACCATTTTAGTTGGATAAAAGAACAGGGAACTAGAGAGAGAGAGAGAAAATGTGCGTCCGTCACTCGTGTGATTCAACGATGGAATGATTCTCACTGTGGAAGGCTCGCTATTTATAAAGAAATGCTTGATTCTCATTGGATGATGATCCTCATTGGACAATAACATCAAGCTGATTCGAAATCTGGCCTCCGTTTTCCAATCCGATGCTTCGTTTTGAAGCTAGAGCCCAAAACGTCCCAAATTCTAACTCTGTCGTTTTTCACCAATGTCCCAAAATCTTAAATGGCGTCTCACATCTAAACGAAGACAGATAGGAACAAGCCGATTCTTTCACTGAATTTGTCTCACTCTTAGCTTTCAAACGAGCTATCGCACGACAAAATCCGTCCACTGGAAGCCAAAATCGAAGCAAGCTGTCCAGAGGGGGGGGGACGTCAGTGAAATTTTTTTCTCTCCGATTGAGCTGGAAATACACCATTTCCATGTAGAATTTGACGCTGAATCCGAATCTGCCCTCCGTTTTCCCATCCGATGCTTCGTTTTGGCTCTACAGTAGGCAGCCATCGCAAAAATTCTAACTCTGTCGTTTTTTCGAAAAATGTTGAAAATTTTTTCTCTCCGATTGACTTGAAACTCACCATACAGATAAGGAATTTGACGCTGATTCCAAATCTGAAATCCGTTTTCCAATCCGATGCTTCGTTTTGAAGCTAGAGCCCAAAACGTCCCAAATTCTAACTCTGTCGTTTTTCGCCAATGTCCCAAAATCTTAAATGGCGTCTCACATCTAAACGAAGACAGATAGGAACAAGCCGATTCTTTCACTGAATTTGTCTCACTCTTAGCTTTCAAACGAGCTATCGCGCGACAAAATCCGTCCACTGGAAGCCAAAATCGAAGCAAGCTGTCCAGAGGGGGGGGGACGTCAGTGAAATTTTTTTCTCTCCGATTGACTTGAAACTCACCATACCGATGCAGAATTTCACGCTGAATCCGAATCCGGCCTCCGTTTTCTCATCCGATGCTTCGTTTGGGCGCTACACACCAAAACGTCCCAAATTCTAACTCTGTTAAAATTTTGAAGAAAAATTTTTTCTCACCGATTGCCTTGAAACTCACCCTACCGATGCAGAATTTCACGCTGAACACGAATCCGACCTCCGTTTTCTCATCCGACCACTCCTTCCACTCGAAACAACCCATTTTACAACCCAACATTCAGCAGATTGCACCAAAAACATCACAAACTATAGCCTCAAGACTAATCCTGGCGGTCACACAAGTCCACCACGACACTCTATCGTTCCAGAGGGGGGGGGGACTCAGACCCGAAGCACCACGGCGGCCGACCACGACACTCTGCCGTTCCAGAGGGGGGGGGACTCAGCGATGGCGGCCATCTTGCGCTATCTGGTGTTTGTCACTTCCTTACTACTACTGTGTGGCTTAAAAATTAATCAGTTTTGCCTATGCTAAGCTACTCTGCCAATCATTCGATTTTGGCCTCTTGTTTTTGAAGATCACCACCCCAATTAGTGATCCGCTTTGGATTACGCTTTCACTCATTGTTTGGAAGTATTTGTCCTTGTGAGTCAAACATTTTCCACAATAAAGTCTATCAAATCTAGAGCGCCTTAGCCTCAGTTGATGCGAAGAAACTGACCTACAAAGTGCAGTGACTACTACCAGTAACTAGGAATTTACTTGTTATACTTGCGTCTAATAGGCGTAGATAGTGAAAAAGTTGAATAATGTGAACTGCAGTCCGCGGCCTTATTTCCCTGCCAAATGCTGCCCGCGCCCGTATAAAGTTTGGACAATCCTGATAGAGGTTCAAGTTGCTTTCAAGCAACGACCGCAATCGGTAATGAATGCTCCATATCGACCACAAAGACATATTTACTGTGCCGACTTGCGCATTATGGCATTTTCAATGAAATTGCTCTAAATATTATTGAGGAATTCTGAATGGAGTTCCCTTGTCGCGTGTTATAAATTTAGAAGACCTAAAAGGCGCATCGAGTAATCTTGCTAGTTGCTTCATTTTCTGATGCGTCGCAAGTCACACTGAGTTATAGTTGATGTTGAAGATGTCTTGATACAGATAGTATTGTACTACATTTTACCATTAGCAATAGTAATTGATCTGACTAGAATGATGTCAAATACTAATTAATTTAGTCAGATCAATTACTATTGCTATTGGTAAAATGTAGTCCAATACTATCTGTCGCATATTTCTTCCTCCTTTTCCCTACTGAAATTTGTTAACATAGTTTTTACTTTTTACTAGATTTCTTGTCTACTCCCTTATTTCCTATGTTAATGCGAAATTTGAATTCATGACTTTTGCGTTTATGTTAAATTCCTTATATCTGATGATGGTTGCCGAATAGCAACCGAAATTAATTATATCATAATTAAAGTAAAACATCACTAAAACCTTGGCTCTTCCTCAACAATTAAATATAATGAGTTATAGTTATCATTCATTCATGATATTCTCTTAGAATTTGACTTAATTCTAATTTATTTTGACCTCTAATCATTTGAACTTTATTGCTGACGTAAGAGGGAGATTGCCCCTTGATTCATGAATGCGAGCCTAACGACGCCCTCCTGGTTAGCAGTTGAGTTCCCGATTTCATCAGTTAGCCGCTTTTACTTTCTTCATGAATGGAAACTACGAATGAATGGTGTATGTATTTCTGTTGAGGATAATATTCCATCTTCATTTTGTTACTTGAGATTCAGACGTGAGCAACAAATTTCTTTATGTTAATAACAAAAACAAATTCTAAGCCATTTATTTGGAAACTCGTGCAGGTGGCAACAAACGGAAAATTTGCCGTTGACTATTAGTTAATACTTGTAATCGTAAATACTTAGTCAAGAAAGAGAACGTGGAAAGTCTAAGCAATTAGTTGGAAAAAATATTATACGGTAACTTCGGAACAGATAACCACTCATATTTTTTGAATATCACATTTTTTCAGTAAATCTAACGCAAATTGTATTTTAATATTAGTGGGGTTATCGAAGAAAAACTCTTTGTTAACCTTTCGATGTATGAATTAAAAATACACGTTCGTTTACATACCGTGATCGTTTTGTCATTATATATTTTATCAGCTTTTACATTACCAAAGACTGAATTAATTTGTGGTTTGGAATAGAAGACACTTGGAATCAGGAAGTATAAAAGAATAAAATATCCCTGAAATAACTCCCTGATTTGTCTTTCAATGGCCTCATTTTTATCAGCAAAATTGTTTGAGGTCATAACGTGGAAGAATAAGGTGATAATGCGTTTCGTAACCTGGTCAAACTTCATTCTTGTTGACTAACGCAAATATTTTCAATAGATGCGTCATTTCTTTCAGGTATTTTTATGTGTTTCTTAGGAAATTGCGAGGTGAATCTCTGAAGTTGGAATGGAGAAAGATTATGTGAGTTTGATTAATTCGTGGAGATATTTTTGTGTTTTGAAGTTAGAAATATCTACTGAATTTTGAATATGCCTTCTTGAGGTTGAAAGCAGTGTCAACATGGAAGCTATTCTATATTGAATTCTGATTACTCATTTTGCTAACGCGTAGCAATGTTATGATGCGATGCGCCTCAATATTTTCAATGTCCCATCCAGGGATCGCAATTTTCCGTTTTTTACTAAATTAGTCCAACGTGAATATTTCAAATTTATGCATTCAAACCACGGTTTTTCCCGATTTTCCGTTTTCTTGGGTGAATTGCGATCCCTGGTCCCATCTGATGTTTATCCATGATAATCTCAATGCAAGTACCTATATAGTGAATGTCTTATTTCTTTCAGTTCTCATGAGTTCTGCGACTTTGATCTCTGAAGGAAGATGAGACATGGAAAACCTAACGTGAGTTCTGGTATTTTTTTCATTTTCAGATTGTTCATTGCCTCAAATTCGTAAGTTTTGAGTCCTGTTGTGCAACTAGCCACTGGATTTAAAATTACGTTGTTTGAGGTTGGGTCGGCATATCTTTCAAATATAAACGTTTATATATTTGTTAATTGATGTATTCATTTCAGTCGTTTTGTACCGATGGTCAGTGGATTCCTGTGTCATGCTGATTACAATATTAACAGTATGATCTGGGAGTTAGTTGATTATTGGAGTGTACGGCATGTATAGCAGGAAAAAAATTCAAGTGAGTGAAATTTGTGGTCATTTGTAGTATTATTCGGTTTGATTCCGGTTTAGTATCATCCTGAGTACAGCAGTTATGTATAATGTCGAAATCTTATCCGTGTGATTTATACAAAAACCCGTTAAGTCAAACTGTTAATCCTTCATTAATCCTGATGAAATCCTTCACATTTGTTTAGTCTCCTGCGATGTTCTTCTATCCGTTGCTGGATCGCGAGGATTTTTGTATAGGGACAAAAGGCGGAGTTCTGTCTGATGTCCGCTTACTCGGTGGGAACTGTCATTGGTTTTATTGGAAAGATTCCTTAAAATGGTTTGTTAAAACATTTGTTAAAATGTTTGTCATTGGTTTGTTATAAGTCTTTCCTTATTTGAACGCATCTTTCTACGGCCTTTGGGTCTTGCAGTGTCTTCGTTTCCAAAAAGGAAATGCTGTTTAGTTTTCGTGAGTTTGTAGGCTTGTTAAACTATATACGTGATTACTGTTTATGACTGGATTGTAAACGGTAGATGCTTGATCGTATGCATTATCTCATGCCCGTTATCTTATCAGTTATAAAAGGTACATTTAGCTTAATCCTAGTAAATGGGGGGGGAGATGGGATACTACGTGGAGTCTGATCCGTGCATGTATCAGCAACCGCTGCTGATAAAGACATGCAGATTATCATGAAAGAGGCGTCAATATTTGAAGCTGTCAAATCTGTAAAGAGGAAACATGAGGCATTAGACGAGTGAAGAATCTTATTGCATGAAAGGGATAAAAATTGAGTATGACAGGAAGCCATTAAAAAAAGGCGATTTGATCGGAGTTAGGCAAGCAAATGATTTTTTGGACAATACTCAAAGTAAAGTGAAGTTAGGCACACAGACGCATTCGAGTTATGAGTGAATAAAGAAAGCGTGTCACACATTGTTAAAAGTGGCCAAAAGGCTGAAGACTTCCAAAGAACTTGATATTTTGTTGTATCACCCTTCCACCCATGCTTCACCTAGATTTCTCGCATGCTCAACTTTAGTAGGCTTACTTATAACATGAGTTGTCATCTTATTTTCGTTGTAGATGATGACATGACGGACAGTGATCGAGAGAATAAATTTTCTGACTACTACAGTTAAATTTGACATATGCGCGCATAAGTGTATAATCTTTGGTATTAATGGGTTATCTCCCCCTCCCCACGTTTTCAAATTTGTCTAGCATCTGCAAAAATGTATCAATCGCCACCAAACTTCAGGTACACGTAATTAAGCATATTTTCAACCCACATATAAAATTTCACGCAGATCGGACAAGTACTTTTTGCATTAGAGACGATGACGTGAAGTGTAGCGATGTCAGCTGCTTGATTTGACTTCGTCTGTTCGACGCATTATTGCTACTCGTGTGTGCATTGTTCTCTCAACCTCTGTCTCATCCACTGTTATTTGAAATCTTCCCACGACCACTACCTTTATTAAGTTGAAAATGTTAGCGTAAGGGATATGGCTTGGTCATCATCACTTCAGGAGTTGTCGGGAAATGACTTTGTTAACTTCAAGTGCTTTCTGCTCAGACGATGAGGTCAGAAGAAATCAGATCAAGCTGCAGCAACGCTTCCCTTCAAGTTATCGCAACTAATTCAGAACTTGTCCAATTTGGACAAGTTTTGGTATGTCGATAGAAAATATCCTCACTCACGTGCACTTAAAGTTTTGTAACGATTGATTCATTTCTACGGATTTTACACAAATTTGAAAACGTGGGGGGGTAACCCATAAGTACCTAATCTTTTGTAATGAATATTTATTCCTTCATACGTTCGTGTCTTTTTACCGATATCAAAATTACAATAACAACAGATGAATCTACTTCGGACCATAAACTGATTACAAAACGGAACCTCCTGGTATGAGCTCATGTTAGCGTCTAAGGGAAAATGCGACTTTATTGTTTTCCGATGAATATCGATATTTATCTGTAAGGCGAATTGGTACTTGTGGGTTATCTCCCCCACGTTTTCAAATTTGTGTACAATCCGTAGAAATGAATCAATCATGACAATACTTCAGAGACACGTATTTGAGTATATTTTCTACCTACATGCAGAATTTTATGCAAATCTGAAAAGTACTTTTTGAATTAGAGACGATGACGTACGTGGAGTGTAGCGATGTCAGCAGCTTGATCTAACTTCGCCTGACCTCATCGTCTGAGTAGATAGCACTAGGTCAAAAAAGTCATGTCGCGACAACGTTGCAGTAGAAGTGATGATGATCCGGATCACATCCTTTCCATTGGTGTGCTTAATTTAAGAAATGTGTGGTGGGGCTGTGGTCGTGGGAAGATTTCAAATAGTAATGGATGAGACGGAGACGGAAAGAGAACAATGCACACGAGTAACAGTAATGCGTCGAACAGACAGCGGCGGCCCGTCAATATGGGATCGAAACGCATTCGGTCACTATTCATTGGTGTCTCTCGTGTAGATTCGATTGAAATTCAATCAGATTATTTTTCTCAAGAAAGACTTTATTTCAGAATTTCATATAAAGAAAAAATCGTATTAAGAAGTATTGACTCGCCAAGGTTACGAATAATCAGGAATCACGTTAACGTTTCACAAAACCTTGTATGTAACCTTCCGAATTTCAAATGAAAAAGTTGCTCAATAGTTTTGACATATTTTTGCCTTGAAAGCCGATTTAGCTTTAAAAAATTGTGAATAATTTGAAATTAAATTGAATTAAAGAACTTTATAATGATTTTTTTATTTCAGTTACCTGTTAAACAGTTTCATATAAGTCTAGGCTTGCATGTATAACTAATAGTAATTGTAGGATGTATAGTTAGCTGCAACTGAGACCACATTAGCTTATGAGCTTAAATAATGAAGTTTGGACTGCGCCCCACTTCAGCTGAACTGCACGAGCCGCCACTGCGAACAGACAAAGTCAGATCAAGCTGCTGACATCGCTACACTTCACGTCATCGTCTCTAATTCAAAAAGTACTTGTCGAATCTGCTTATTTTTTGTATGTGGGTAGAAAATATTCAAATACGTGTATCTGAAGTTTTGCGACAGTTGATTCATTTTTACGGATTTTAGACATTTGAAAACGTGGGGTGAATAACCTATAACTACATGCGAATTCATCAAATTCGCTTGATAATTGATATTATCAATACTAAATGTATGGGCTGTTACTTTTCTTTGTTGCTTTTCTATTTACTGGAAAAATTTCTGTCGGTTTTTCTTATTCCGATGTTTCAATCATGGTTTCAATACTCGACTGCGCTAACCACTTTTGATGCAAACGCGGAATAATGATGTTCGAATGACGATTTAAAGCGGAAAAGCACGGTCATGTGTACAGTGCTGCTAAGTAGCTAAACTGCATTTAATTTTGTTACGGGTGCACACTGCTCAAAATGGTTGGCGAAATTCATGGCTTGGCAGAATACAGACGCAGATGGCAGAATTCATGGCAATTTCTCTGCATGAATTTCGACACCGCTGGCACGCACACATCACGCATCTGGTAACAGACGCGCGCCGGTAACACACACTGATAAGTGTAACGATATGTTAGTAACTCGTTGCAAGCATCAAGCGAACCGGTATGCATCAGTTCCAACACACACACGCGCGTGCGTTCATGCGCAGGTTTGGCAGTCTTTTTCATCGAATGGCTTCTCATTGCAGTAAACCGAGACAATAAGAATCCTTTAATAGATGTGGATCAGCCACTTATCTCATCGTACGATTATTGCGGAAATATCCGGTGTCAAGTCATTTCGACCCCATAAATTAAGTCATCTTGACCCCATAAAATGGGGTTATCAAATCTACGCTTCTGTATAGTGCGTTGGCTACATATATAGATAAATTGATGTGCTCTATTCAATTTCCTGCCTATTAGCTGGCTGTTACAAGCTCCATCTGTCTGTTACATCGATTTTAACATCTATCAAAGATTTCAAATTCCGCGTGTTGTGGGTTATTTTTCCTAATGGATATTTCGGCCTTAATTTGTATTCATTAGTTAAAATATGGCTCACAGTGGTCTATTCTGCCTATCTGAAGTGGATTCACTCAGTGATAATCAAGCACTGACGACCAATCCCTAATTCTTGGTCGAATTACAGCATATTCGCGTAGGAGGGTCGAGGTTATTTTCCTTATTGAGAATCAGACCTCGGCTTTGCGGTCAATCGAAATATCGTGACTGATTTGCCCAGAATATGCCTGTTGCTTTCTTTGGAAAGAGATGAGAAACGCAGGAAAAGGAAAAGAACTCGAAAATCGCTCAGAACTGGGGTCGAAAGGAGTACATCGATGAGGTTATTGTCTACATAGGTTAATACGTGCAAAAATTGTACTCAACTTATGAATAAGCCATCATGTAGCTATGTTATGCCTATTGGATAACATGTAAAAAATGAATGATGTCCTCAAAGCTAATAAGAAAACAATGGTGTAAAATGCACTAATCAAGATTTGTCGTGTGGTCGAGCGCAAAGATAATGTCTTTGGTCGAGCGAGCGCGGACTAATAATTTCAATTATTGCGTCCACTTTCAAATTGTTGCACGCTATCGCAATTGAATAAATACTTCAAAGTACTACATACAATCAAATTTTACTCCTTAATGCTTGATGACTTGATTATTATTGAATTACTGTGCAATGATAAAATTCTCGTTTTGATGATCTTCACAACATCTCATGAAGTTCAATATTTAGATCTACTGATAAATTAGTAGCCACTTATCGTCGGTAAAACAAACCGATAGAAAAAAAGTTTTGTTAAACTGAAATTTTATCATTAAATTGCGTGGTGCCATCAGTCTCTATTGTAAAAGGCCTTTCTGTCCGCTCTAGTTTCCCTATTAAACCTCTTTGGTAGGGCATGTATAGCTGGCAGTGTCGACTCAAAAAAGCATCTGCAGTGAACATTAAGGCAGAATATTCAGTTTTTACGGAGATTACGCTCCTGCGTGATCCAAAAAATTATTTGAGCAGTTTTTAAAAAGCTAAAATTTTGCATATTTATCGACGAAGCCTGTGTAGAAGTGGCACGAAACAAGTCGGTATAAGGAATGAAGATTTGCTATCAAACATCCTAGCTAAGCGGAAATTAACCTCTTGAGCCACGATGACGTGCGAATGCGATGCACTAGAACGGACATGGACATTGCAAACGAAAGTGCGACCCCGACATGCGTGTCGCTATGATAACGTTACCTAAACGATGTCGTCTTCCGTTGGTTGACAATAGAAGGCATCGGCAGCATATATTCGTCTATTTTGTTGAAATTCTTGGTTATTGTCATCTCTCTTCAAAAAAAAAATTTGATAACGCATGACGCCGTATGACGGATTTTAGCAATTTGATTCCTCTTAAGATGCAGCAACATTGACCTAGAACGATGCTTAAGTGATTCAGAAACTACCAAAAACAAACAGCTATTGTCCATTCTAGTCTACCAACTTAAAGCAAGATCTTGGATTTCCATGGTTGCCTCTATGAAGCTTTAAAATATATTGTTTAAGTTCTCTGAAAATATTTTGTACTTACTCTATTTTTGATCGATTTATCGGAATGTCTCATGCTAAATCATGTGGATTTAACTTGAAACGTTCGAATAAAATTCGACCTGGTACTAGCGTTCATTGCACTAATTTTCTTAAATGATGACAATGTGAAGATCAGTTGTTGAATTTTTACGAATTTTGCTAAATTTGTTCGATTTTGAGGGGTTGAAATCATCAAAACTCGCATGATAAGCCTTTCATCTTTTTCATGGTAGTTTCATCCGTCGCTTATCAAACTTCATCTTTGGTAAATCGCATGATTTTTCCAAACTATCCAAATATAAAAGTCAAATAAGCGACGCTAGGATGAGGTCTCATCGTTAAAGCCGAAAGTAATTGAATTGTTGATAACGTGACCACGGAATTCTTGCCTGGTGCCTGGGTCCCCGATGCCCAATTTTCATCCCATGGTGACGTTTTTTGTGCTGTTTTCATTGTTCAAGTTAATTAAAAGTTTGTGAGTTTATCACATAGTTGCAACTCAGTTGACAAAGCTTTTCAACAAGCACTTCGGAATTGTACAATTCAATCCATTTCGTGTACATTGACACCATTTAGATTCTTCTTTAAAGAAGAAATGAATTCATTCCATGTAGATTTCTATGAAATAACTAAGAGACTGGATACTCCCAAGTATATATATATATACCTAAGTAGCTCCATTGATATGAGCAGTGAATACCCAAAATCTGTATTGCAAGGCCACCACACGACCGTGCTGCTAAGTCCCTGTCCAATGCAACCATATCGCCGTGGGGACCCATGGTGTGACATGTGATGACGTGTGCAATCACTGGCCTGCTGCTTTTTCCACAGGAGTTGTCATTTCCTGCCGGATCGGAGCCGGTACATGAATCAGGTCCTTCCAAGGATTGTTTGAGGGTGTTTGTATAAAAGCTTTTAACTTTTAGTGACATGAATCCCTGTGCCCTTCGCATTTGATTAGTGTCCAGGCGTGTGGAAATTGATCTTTGGTCCTTTTTTTCATGGTATGCACTAGCTTTGAAAAAGTTTGTGAGATGTAGTCTCTCGTTCGGCTGGTGATATTGAGATCCGATGGAGAAAATAACGCCGCTGCTGCTCAGCTCGGTGTGATAGTTGCAGGATCCATTTTTGCCTACAGATGTTATGAAGCTCAATTCCACTCATCAGTGGTAGCAGAGTTGGAAAAAACCCAACCACCTTTGGAAAATCCCATCCCATGGGTAGAATGGATGAAACTTTTCAAATAAATTTCATCACAGTTTCTAAGTTACAAAAGGATCATGGCAATGGGATTTGGAATATTTCAAAATATGCTCTTGCAAGTTGGTCCTGCTTGTACATTGGCTAAAGGCCATGGATGATGGGATGTGAAAATACGATGCAAGAAACGAAGAGTTTAATGCAAGAAGAGCATCGCATACATTCCTTCCATTTTCTATGAATTTTTTGTAACTGCAACATTATTCCAGACTGACTTCAATAATATTTAGTCTCCCATCCGTTGGGCATGGTTACGTAATGGTAACATTAGAACATTATTTTCTCCAATCAGATCATCGGCTTCTAAGAAACCAGGAGATGAAACACTAACTTATAATGGTATGAACCAGCATGTTTTATCGAATAGAACCCGTACCTATATTGTTAAATGAAGAGGTTTTTGCGAGTTTTATTATAAAACTGCTCCCACTGGATTGTGACGACGTGACGTTTTTAAAGCCTAACATTGGCTGCCAATATATAAATGCTATTGTTCATCAGAAGACTGACATACAGGTTCTTAATTTCTATAATGAAAAGAGCATATATCATACTTTAATATTTAATTACCACGCCGGTGTTTCTTTTGATCTTCATTAGTGTTGGGACAAAAAATTTCGCGGAATATTTCGCCAAGTTTATTTTTTTTCTTCCGAAGTCTATTTTTTTCGAGTACAATGTCGTTTTTCTTATGCACTGATATCATATCGAAGTTCTGCTTATGAATGATATATTTTAATATATCTTTTAAGAATAAACTACCACTTTAAAGGCTGTGATAGGTGTTCATCAGTAGACTAATGATTTTTCTTCACAAGCCAATCAAATCAAGACACTAGTATATCCCAGTTAACATGAATACGGTTGAGGGAAATAAGACTCCTGCAACGCTCGCCATCGTTTTATTCGTCGTTCAAGGAACATGTGATTCGGCGACTGAACAATTCGTCATTTGATTATTCCGCTCTTTAATTTACAGTATTATGGCGGAGGACCATTATTATTTGGAAGTCTAACATTTTCGGTAAAGAGTTCATTCCTATTGTATTCTAATCTGACTCACAATCGCAACTCAATGCGCTTCAAGCGTTTGTAATCATATTATCTTTGTACAAAGTAGGGGTGTACCGATTTGTGATGTTGTGATGTTTAGTCTAGTTATACGTTGAGTTGAATAACTAAACTTTGAATTTTTATCAATTGCTTTTGATTAGGTTCTAGTAGGCTATTTCAGGTATTACTCGTAGAAGAATATTGTTGACAGAAACATACGGTAAGAAGCTTGTCTCATGTGAATTAATAAGTTTTTCACTCCAAGCCAAGTAACTTTGATAAATTAATCAGTATCATTATACACCATAATAGAGAAGCAAAAGAACCAATCCATTTTCTAACCAAGGATGGCATGAAAGGAACGCATCTTTGTTTCTGTGTCGAAAGGGTCTGAACTGACTCGTTGTTACTTACTATAGGACTCCACTTTGGTAATTTATGATTTCACCAATTATTTGCGAGAATTAATATGTAGGCAGATACTCCGCGATGAGATTCGAAACCAGGTGCCCTTGTGCTAGTGAGAACTCCATCACAAAGCTACAACAGCAGCTGGTCAGATGCAAAACGAATGGTTGCATGTCTCAGTCAACCAAAGACGAGATCGTGACATGGCCTAGCACAACCAAGAATTCGAAGAGTGGAAACCGAGCTGTGACCTGGATATTTGGAAACACAACCGGTCGTTTAAAAATAAGTTCATTTTTCTTCCCGTCCTCTAAATCTTGATATGTCTTTATAGAATACATGCATTGCGTTGATGAACAATTGTGTACAACTTGCGCGGTTTCAAATCATGTCCATCATGGCGAGGGCTATAATCTTGAGAAATTGATGGTTAGGCCATTATCTTCCTTTACACACGAAAAATCTTCTCCCAAAAAAATTCTATTAATTTGAAACCTCTGGGCCGGTTCCGTTTTGAGCTCATCTACCAAAGAACGGCAAAAAAATGCGAAATATATTTATACATGATAATATGCGAAAATAGCTGATTTACTATCATTTATGATCATCAAGAAAATCTAGTCTATGGAAGAATTTAGTTGTTCTTAATATTGGGAATGATAAAAATAAGTCATTTGAATTTGCATTTGTAGTTAAATGCTCAATATGCATAAAGCTAAGTTAACAAAAAAAATTAAAATCTTATCTTTCGATCAGTAACCAAATTTGAATGAAAATGTACAAAAATCTTCAAAAGTTCACTAATCGGCAAATATTCGTTCGATTAGTGACTAATTGGCCGATTACCGATTATCGCTCTGTCGTGTCTATAATCGGCCGATTAATCGGTACACTAGTACAAAGATGTAGTACATTTGCATGGAATGTTGTGGTTTGGCGTGTGCAGCATTGCAACCTCGCCTCGAGACACCATCCGCGCGGGACGATGTCATTCGCGACAGGCAGTGCATCGATTCAGGGTGGTATAAATGAAGTTCTAAACTCAACTGATGTACTAGGAAATTGTATCCGTGAGAACTTACTTTTGGGAACATATTCGCTGTTCCTGGAAACCACATGTATCTACTAAGCAGTGGATTGGTAATTTGTTTTATAGAAAATGTTTACGAAAGGAAAGTTTCTGTTGCTAGAAACTTGTTTCTAGGCTGGTCTAGTCTTTGATGGATATCTACTTAAGATCGTTGAAATAAACAGTACAACAGTGCTACCACTCCGGAGATATAGTACATCCGCGGAGAAATTTTCGAAGATAAAGAGATATTTTTCGGAGATATTGTTCTGAAGATGATAAATTCGTACAGACGAAGCGAACATAATCGATAAATTCCTTAACAGTCATGCTCATGTTATTGTTACCTTCCAATATCTTTCGGTAGGGTCATCAATGACTTCAAGGGCATTTTCAGTAGGGATACATTCTGACCTCATCCAACGAGATAAAAACAAGGTTATCATCACAAGAAATGCTACGTAGGTAAGTGATCAAATCAAAAGTGCTGTTGAAGTGAGGCGGTACATGCTTTACCATTTCATTAGCAGTTTGTATACAAATTTTTTTTTTTTTTTTGTTTCCATTGAAATTGAAAATTGAAAACACTCCCTTGTAATGGCGATGTTTCTAATTTTTTAAGATAAATAAAATTACAAACCGCCCGACGTTTCGTCCGCCGCGGACTTATTCATGGACAAACTGGCATTGGTGAGCGATGGTTTAAATATCAAAAATGAATTCTCGTCAATTCGTGTTTCCTATTCATGGATGGACAATGGATCCTAATGTAATTCGCTTCAGCCACCCTAGTATGAATAGGGTTACTGAGGCGATCGATGATATCGACATCAAAGTCGTCTATAGAAAAAGAACGATCAGAATGACGTAGGACAATATGATCTGAGATGGCACTCGCACTGTCTAGATTATCAATGCTTCTTTACAAGCGCTATGTTGATGACATTATCCTGGGACCATTCCCTACTAACGATAGTGAGATTTTTAGTAAAATTTTAAATATTTTCAATTCGATTCATAATTCCATCCAGTTTACTCTCGAAGTACCAAAGAACAACGTTCTCAATTTTTTAGATCTTAGTATAACTGTTAATGACCGCATTGACTTCACCTGGTATAATAAAGAATGTCACTCAGGCAATTCTATGCATATAGATAGCTGGGTACCGTCTCATATAAAATCGAACTTCGTTAGCAATAGTTACAAATATCTAGAAAATCGTTGTTCAGACGCTAACAATTTGGAAAATAGTAAAACTAAAATGGATCTAAAACTAAAAATCAATGGGTTCAACCCTTTCAAGTACCCCAACGTTAATAAGCCTACGACTAGTAACCATAACTGCTCTAACAAAATCAATTTAAAATTAAATTTTGTGAGCGACGCAGCTACCCGTAAAATCAATAAATTAACTAAGAATTACGATTTACCTATTAGAGTGATAAATCAACCTGGTACTAAAATTAGCAACAATTTCAATTTTAGTTATAATGAAAAATGTGACTGCAAAGTTTGTCAAGCGCTTCCTAATAAGTATAATTGCAGCATGCGCTATGTTGTATATCGTTTTACATGCAGATTATGCAATGAGTGTTACATTGGCTCTACGAATCGACCCTTCGGCATCCGTTTTGCTGAACATCGTAGAAGCATTGATAATCTAGACAGTGCGAGTGCCATCTCAGATCATATTGTCCTACGTCATTCTGATCGTTCTTTTTCTATAGACGACTTTGATGTCGATATCATCGATCGCCTCAGTAACCCTATTCATACTAGGGTGGCTGAAGCGAATTACATTAGGATCCATTGTCCATCCATGAATAGGAAACACGAATTGACGAGAATTCATTTTTGATATTTAAACCATCGCTCACCAATGCCAGTTTGTCCATGAATAAGTCCGCGGCGGACGAAACGTCGGGCGGTTTGTAATTTTATTTATCTTAAAAAATTAGAAACATCGCCATTACAAGGGAGTGTTTTCAATTTTCAATTTCAATGGAAACAAAAAGGAATTTCCTCCCGTACAAGGCTATCAATGTATACAAATTCAATCTACTTTTTCAGTAGGTGTAGGCCCTATTATTCGTAAATGCTATGGATCTGAGAGTGATTATTTTATATGCAACTTCATTTTAGTGTTCAGAATACCGCATGAAATAAATTTATATGAATTTATTTGTAAAGTTTCCTTCAGTCAATTATATGGTTAAAACATCCCGGACTTTCAAGACTAAATACCAAGAGCATAATTGTAGAATTATGAATCGTGATGATTTTAGTGCGTTGGAGAGTTCATGTTCGGGGCGATTGTGATTGCAGTTCGATTGACGGCTTTGAGGTGAAGATTCTAAAGTGTGCTGGAAGTTCTGTTGATACTGCGTTGTGTGAAGCGTCCGAAACGGCAAGCTTTTTATTGTTCACAATACATAGGTCTCTAAATTATTGCTTTACCAATTCGTTTATAATCAGTGTGCATGTATCTCCTTTTGACTTTTAAAGCGTCGATAAAGGGTCTGAACCCGAATCGTCCGCGCACAAAAATGTTTTTTTTCAAAATTTGCTTGACGGCATAAAAGAAAGCGAGCGAGAATTATTTTTCTATTTTTCCATTTACCAAAATGAGAAACCTCCAGTTGGCGATCATAAGCTTTTTGTTGGAATACTAGCTGTGCTCGCTTATTTTTGCTTATTTTTTACCACCAAAAATGTTGCTTAAAATCTCTCAACTGGCCCAACCGTGTGTGTTTTTGAAGACATGATCGACGAAATTCATTATCGCGGTCAGGACCAAATTCCTGACTATCTGTAAAATACGTATATGTGTTCCTGTCGATTTTGGTCCGTGCTTGTGGCACGTCCTTTTGTCAGTTAAGTTCTTGTCAATGCATCCTCCTACTAGTTTTCTCAAATTTTCAAACATTTCCTTGTATCTGAATTTGAGAAGCTGTAAGGGGGAGGGAACGCTGCGACATGGCCACGGAATATCGAAGCGTCATACAGTTTCTTTCATGGACCGACCGACCCATCCTGATGCAAAAGGAGCTGAGAGACAGACAATTGAGCGACTCATGGTGCTGCTTAGGCGACTCGAATCCAAGGTCCTTGGTTGGACGTTTGTCGGTGACTTCCAGAAGGTCGAAACCACACAGGCCTTGGGCTTGCCCTGTGCACTGCCGGAGCTTCGATTCTACGCAGCTTTTAATGCACAGGCGCTCGGACGGTGCGGTTGTGCTTATGGAGACGATGGAAGAGCTCGCTCTAGAAGAGGTGGATCCCGAGAAAGTAGGCCATATTGACCATGATCTCCCTTCAGCGGCTTTCAGCAAAACATCAGTATCTCCGAGACAAGCTTTGAAGCAGACACCGAGCCGAGCAACAGGATCAACCGGAACGAATGGTTTGGATGCATTGCCGCAACCTGATGAAGTGCAACTGGGCCCCCAGATTCTCTGGGACAGCGGCGGACTGCATTCCGATCCTCTAACAGACAGTGAACATGACTCTCATCTCACACTTACTCTTTCGCGAGCGCCTACTCCGCCTTCTTCAGGGCGTCATGATCCTGTTCATTCCAATTGTAACTATAGTAACACTGATTCTCAGAAGTAGCCCGACTAACATAACAGCCCGTACACACCTCCTATCTCGTGCGCTAGCGCAAAACCTTTCGGGCATTTCTGGCGTCAATTATCTTCCCGTTTCAAAGCATATCAGAAAATAAGTGGCGTCTCCCCCACTCAAGTTGAGTCTCCTCAGAGCTAGGGACTAGAAGTCGGGTTAGGGATGCTCATGCGTTGATCTACATGGGAATCATCATCAAATTTTGCATCGTGTAATTGGGGATAGTGGCAAATGTTTTTCCGGAAATTTTTCTACTTGATCATCCAGAATGTACTGTGCTGGGGTGCACGCATGCATACAGTGGCTTAAATGCATTCTACAAGAATTATGGATCTGTTATTTTTGCGGCATTTCACATCGGAGAAATTTTATTGTGGCGGAGATATTTTTTCGAGAGTGGCAACACTGATACAAGTATTAGACATAAGAAAACATGTATTGGAGATATAAATATGGGACTTAGATATGTACAAAAATATAACTATGTACGTGTGTAAATGTGCAAAAAATATCATCACATTTTAGTCAGTACTTCGTGGTTACTATATGATAACAGCATCATACTGGAAATATCAAATGATATGCATGAAGTTTTAAATCAGACTTCAATGAAGGATTGCACGCCATGGATACACTGGCAAGGAGTTTTGCGCTATATTATCATCCGACTTCTCTCTTCAAAAAAATGAAAGGCTTCGTCGAAGAAACGAAATTGGTTAGTACCATGACTTCCACGTGCGTGAGCCAATTTAGAACTATATCGACCTATTTGTTTCTTTTGAGTTCATTAACAAAAATAACCATTTTAGTTCAACCACATCGATAACAGGCTCCGCGCTAATGTGCCTTGAGCTTTAACCAAGTTGTTATTATTATCATAAGTAAATGAAAACACGCTATTTCAACCTTAACAGATCATCCCAATCGAAATAACTCACAAATACTAGCTAGAAAATTCGGACATCAAATCAAAGTTACTTTCATCAGTAGGCCTAACTACATATTTATTGATAGCCTAATAGTTTAAACATGTTAAGTCAAGTCAATTAAAGTAGCAGTTCTAGTAGAAAAAATGTTTAATTGTATATTTGCAAGAAATATGCCACCTGTACTTCAAAAGCATATCTCTTCTAAATTTTTAACCCCAAATAAAATAATATTTATCTATGACTTTCATCCGATCCCGCACAGGTTCCGCGCACGCGCAGTTGCGCGGAACCGCGCGGTGGTGGCAACGCTGCGTGTGGTAATGTCGTAGGTAGCACCCTCAAAAGGGGATGGGGTTCGGCAACAGACCAGAAGGGGTCAAATTTTCAGGTTATGACTAAAGATATTCAATAGGGAGGTGGAATTGAGTTTATATAAAATTTCAATGCGTTCAATTAAAGTTAATAGACAACCATTTCATTACCGATAGATTATTTATTATTTGAGAACCCACAATGCTTGTAATTCTCAGCTTATGAGTTGCAGTCAACAAGTGATTAGCAGTAGCAGATTCCTAACTATTTTGAACAAGTTTAACTTGAATATATAGCTTATACTTTCTAGACTGTGTTTTGGCCATGTATAGTCATAGGCCAGCATAGCCCAATAATCACAACGCATGCGCAGTTATACATGTTAATAATGTATTGTCAGGTAGCCTATTGTTTTCGTGATATAAAATTTGGTCAGTAATACTGAATCGTGTTGTAGATATGAGCTAGACTTCCAACTACGGTATACATGGGGCAAGAAAAACCACATATTTATCTGTTCTTGATTTTTTGTACATATGTCACCCTTTTGATAGGTAAGCGAGAGCCATAGTATATAAACCGAGTGAGCTTGAGTTATGAACCTTGTAAATTGCCGCGGTTTGATGTTTGCAAGAATTTGCAACAACAGAAATGCAGAAGTCACGCTTAAAATCATGGAAAATACAAGGAATATTATTTCCGAAAATGCCCGGGAACCCTGTGTAATGTCTATGCTAAATGTACTGGTGCCATTTTTCGATAAGCATCATAAGTCATATCGTAATGGGGCAATAATTTTTACAATGGTGGGGGCAACAGAGATGTCAGCTATGACACCGTCGATGCTTCATTAAAGAGAAGTCAGATAACTTTGATTATGTAGGAATACGTTTCATGTATATTCCCTACGTCTCATAAGACGGTGTATTTCATAAATGGAGCCTGTCGCTGTCGATAAGATGAGGAAATATGTCTTGACTATTGTGCATAATTGAAAATAATTGTGCATAATAAGTTTGGAAGAAAGTCAAGTTTTATATTGTTATATCTAAATCGCGCAAAAAGTCTTTTTGTACGATTTAGATATAACAATAAAAAATTTGACTTTCTTCCAAACCTATTTTTAGTTGTCAATAACCTCAATCGTTGCATCGGCCACATAATCTGAACATGTTCTGTAGAAACGCTGATACATAGTATTCGAGAAATTATGCCCAATATTGACTGTTTCTAGGTTACATGTCATCTAGAATAACCGGCGAAATATACTTCGAGCAGTTCCTGATCGTGCCCTGGGGCAATTCTTTTGTATTCATCGAAAAAATAATGAAGTTCGATTATCTTCAATAAACTTCGCGAAGTATCTGATCTTTTTATTTTTTTATCTGATTTGATATTTTCATAAAATATAGTCGATATTCAAAATATATTTTCTTTGTTGCCTTTAGCATAGTTCTTATAAAATCTTTCTTAGGATTGCAACTATCAAAATTGTAGGAAATAACAGTCGATAATCGCTTTTAATGGTTCGGCTCTAGTCACAAAAGTCGATATAAAATGATCAATAAAAACAAACTGGGCGATGCTACATCATCACTCGACACAAACTTCTAGTTCTGCCTCTTATGCATCTCGAGTTCGTTGTCACTGTCCCAATCATGCTGCTCCTTGATTTCCTGCTTTTCTTATTCCGCCTCATCATCAATGTAGCCTACACAACGTCTGTAATTAATCAGCAACTAATCGGGAGTTGCACACGAAAATTTATTCATGCAACCCTCCCTGAAATTGAGCCCACAATTTAATTGCAAAAACCATTTGCATGTGATACATTCGAGAAAGTACGGCAATTGCGAAGAAGTCATATGACGGAGTAGAAACTAAGAGGAATAAATTGTGAATATTATAGCCAGCTAAATATGATGTTTCAGATTCTTGATTGGATATGCATTGCTGGCTATGTAGTCACTTATCAACCATAGATGCTGAAGCATGTGAACTTTGATGTCACTGAGGACATCAGTTATCTTATTCTTATGTCGTCGATTGGTGAAGATCGAATAGGCCTAATTATCTACCGGCACGAATAGTCTTGTCGTAGTCTTCGCTGCACATCACATCTTGAGAATATGATGAGATTTTGCTTCATGCTTTCCTTCCTCCGAGATTTTCAATCGTTGGCAATTGAGATGAACATTCTATGAAAAGCATTAATACCATGATATGCGAAAGAGAACGACAATAGAGAGGCGAAGTACGACATAAATAATACGGCAAGCAATCCGAAGCATGAATGCTTTTCATTACTCAGATTCTTTTTGGACTCTCGTGTAAGCTCAACAAAAATGCATTGATTATCTTCTATCAAGAACAAAAAACAGACAATCACCATTTGAAAGAGAAAAATATTGAGGGAAAGGCATCTGTTATACTGTTTGTCTAGTTTGGCGCTGTTCACAATACTATCTTCGCTGGTGCAATGACTCAGGAGAAATTTAGCGACTTTATTGATGTAGTGAATTAAGTTAATGGCGCAATCTTTGATGGACATAGCGTCTTATCATGCGACAATTCCAAGTCAGTCCAACCTAAGCGCTCTAATCTAGCGGTTTGAAAGCAAAATCCTAATCTGATCCGATCCAATGAAATATTTTCAAATCCGAATCCGACTTGTCCGAACCGAATGAATATTAGTCTTGTAATTCGGTCAATCCTGTAATATTGCTTTTGGGGTGTCGATATGATTGATCATACGACTTCAATTTTGATTACAATTCCAGATTAGAGTTTTACCTGAATATATATCAATGAACAAGATGACAATAAGTTGGCTTATTATGAGGAAATGGTTTTCTTGAAGTAGGCCTATACGTGTAGGGGATAGCGAGGTGTTATGGGCCACCTCCTTCAAGCCATACTTTCCAACCTGAAAATCAGTTTTCGAACATAGGTGAACGAAAACATTGTAAATAAGAATATATGGTGCTAAATGCGCTATTAATTTTTTCAATTTTTTTACTAAAAAATAGGTTTTTACGAAAATTTGAGCGCTCTTTATGTAAATGTGTTTTTCTCTCCTAAGCAAGTCATGCATGGGCACTAATTGATATTTTGGCTGTGGATGTGTAGCATTGCTAATCGTCTTTGAGAAAACAATAACGGTTGACTGAAATATCTTCACATTTTTTAGTGACAGTTGATTTTGTAAGTATTCTTGTGGTGTGGAGTTATGGGCCACCGGACGTGGGGTGTTATGGTCACCCCACAATTCACGGCAGTACATAAACAGTCGTCAGGAAAATTATTTCCTTCATTCTACTCAAGCGCAAACATCGCCAAGAGGAAAATGCGCTACAGTACGTTGTCGTATAAGGTCAGCATAAGTTAAACGACCTGTTGTACAGAACTTAGGTTTAAAGTAACTGCGAGTTAGCTTAACTATCAACCGCTGAACTGGCAGTTACGTCAATAACTGCGAACTTGTTGCAGAACTCGTGGTTAAGTTAAGTGGTAGTTAACTTGGAATTCCCTAACTAGACGTCAGCTTGACGCATTCTGACGTTACTGTTTCCATAACAATGTGCTGATTGGTTGTGCGTTAGCAAGGCGTGATGCACTTTTTGATTACATTTCAACGGTCGATCAGTAATACAAGAAGACTACAAGATGAGCAGACGACAGCGCAGTGTCAACTATGATAATGAAGAAAAGAATCGGCTTCTGAACCTTGTCGAAGAATCAGGACAAGTAGAAGTCTTAGAAAGTAAAATGAAGGATGCAGACTCTATAAAAAAAACAGAAGATGTTGGTTGAAATTGTCACTAAATTCAACTCAGACAGACAGAGAAGTCGAAATGAGAAACAATCACAATACCTCTTGGCAAATTTACGAAAGAAGGCTAATAAAGATCGCTCGGCTCAACGACGGTCAATCTTTAGAACTGGTAGAAGCCCACCTCGGCCACAAATGGACGAGATAAGTAGCCGAGCTGCCCAAATTATGGGTAGCTCAATAATGGATCCACTGTCGGATGTTTCCGACGATGATGAAATTTCAAGTGAAGATTTGAAACCTGCTTCAGATTCGGTGAAGGAATCGACAAAGAAGAATGCAAACCAACCACAGATTCAATTACTGGAAGAGAGGATTCAACAAAAGAGGGACCTGCATGCTGCTCAAATGGACTTGATATCAGCGATGAAATCTCGTTTACAGAGACGAAATGGTAGTGCGGAAGATGTATACATGATCATATGATCATACTTACAACTTCTTGCTGACCACTTCCCCGTACTACACCTGAGGCTGATAGTAACGTATTTATGTACTAGCGCAGCACCTTGCTATCGACTTCAGGCGGCGCAGGACAAGGAATGCCCGTCATGTTTTTTAGCGAATATCTTTTTTTTACATTTTGCAACTTTTTTGGACCAAGCTTCTGTTTCAAAATCCATGAAGTGAACTGTCTCTGTAAAGTATGCATATGGCATATGATCTTATAAAAACTAATGATGACTGTTAAAATTAGGTAAACCTGAAGTTTTGGCTCATATTTTGGCATCATACTTTTTTTCATTACTGTCATACTTTTTCTCGGCTGCCGCTGCGGGGGCTGACTTCAACGATGATGTCATCCATGATCTTTTTCACATGGCCAAGCCAGAGTAGACGTCTTTGCCGCCGACGAACTGGGAGTTCGGGAAAGCCGCAAAGTCTCGCTTCGTCCTATCTTGAAACTTTATCTTTAATCCTGACTTAAGCCATGTATCTCATTATTCGTCTGTCATGTCAGTTCTCAGCCAGCTTGGCTAATGAATTGTGTTCGAAAGCAGCACCAGTTTTTACTGGTTCAAGCACACCGTGATTACGAGCGACAATGTAGGAGGAGGGAACGGGGCGCGAGGATTACGCAGTTGGGGAGCTGAAAATACTAAAACGATTTCTTTAATGTTGAACAGCCCCTTACTTGGAATCAATTCTAAACTTGTCATCCGAAATAAGATGAATGATTATTGGACATTGCGCATAGTCTATTAGAGTTACTGAAAATTAAATGAAATTTCAAATTGAAGTCGCTCAATGCATGCCCCGGGAGACTTATACACAGGTCCTTAAGTGGATTTCACGTTGAAAAAGTTTTCTTATGGCATCGAAGATTTTATGTAGAAAGTTATCATGTATATAGTACCTAAAACATTTTTTCAATGCACATTTGTATTTGATTCCTGAAAATATGCCAATGAAAATCAAAATTAGAAATCAGAATGCTCTTGACATGAATGGTTTCCCAAAAGTTTTTAACTTTTATATTTTAACTCAACAGGAGTTTTCGAAGTGTTAGTTCAGTAGGGTGACAAGGTTTTAGACTTGTAATTGAAAAATGATAACATGTTGATCTACCAATGTTTCTTCCCATTTAATAGAAAATTCTTCACAAAAAATAAATACAGTGACCTATTAATCAAATTTGTAATTTTTGCATTTGTTTTTGTCTTTATTTTGCTTCCGCTACTTCAAATGAAAAATCTATTATTTCAATTTTGACTGTATGAATACAGCAAAACTTGCACATAATATTCTCATCAGGTAAGAAAAATCCGTGGGCTGCAATGCAATCTCAATTTGTTCACCATTAAGGCCCAAGAATCTGTTGCAGAATTTCAAGAAAGTTCTCAAAGAATCGCGAATTATTAGCAAAGGAGCCATTTCAATTTCTTCCTCAATTCTTTGTTGAGCTACTTGATTAAAGAGAAGACACTGGGCGTATTAGAGACTGAATGACCTAAGACAGAAATTAATGGGGTTAGTCAGGCGAGCGTTCAGGCCATTCGATGGCAGTACTGAGATTTGAAAGGATGATGTCCTTCACTTTTCATTATTCGGTGAACTGATGACTTCGATAAAGACGTGACTTCAGCTATTGCACGATGAGATGTCATTGGATAATGTCCAACTATTTTCATGACACTAACACTTCGATCCGTTCTATCCGAAGCTGCCGCAGTGAGAGGACAGCCTGAACGTGGTCTATCGTTCAACAATCTGCCATTTTCGATGAACTTCGAGTACCAGCATCTGATTACAGAGTGAGCGGGGATCCCCTTGACGTATTTGATAAGAAATAATTGTTAACTCTACTTTCTTCAATTGAAAAGTTCGACATTTGCTGCAGCGAAATTCGTCAACTTGCTAATTGTGATGTCAATGTTTTATTCATTATTCAAATTTAATTTCGAATTCGAATGATTGGCAATTTGACAAGAACGATACAGCGTACTAGTCTTTATTGAAATGCCGAACAGTCTGTCTACAGTCTGAGTTAGGAAGAGATTATGAATCACTGGAAATAACCCGGGAAATTAGCTGCACTACCGTATTGCATTGGCAGAATGAAGGGTTTTGAGGTTTAGACTGTACGATACATATTGAGATAGCCTAATCGTTATGTTTCTTTAATTTCCTAAAAATGCCATTCCATTTTATAAGGCAATTATCATTATATCGGCTCATTATATTTATTTCATTTTCATTTCAGGTGACACAATGAATGATCCTTACCTACAGCGACAAATTCAGGCTCAAAGTCAGCGTGAGAAACTGAACAATATCATTCATTCCCTCACTCGGTCATGTTGGGACAAATGTGACATCTACATCGGGCAATCATTAGACAACAAAAGTCAGAAATGTTTGTCTAACTGTGTGGAGAGGTTTTTAGACTCATCCACGATCGTTACCAAGCGACTGATGAATTATGCCACCAATGTTAGCAGTGAGAATGACGGTAGTGATAGCAGCAGTAAAGCAGGAAGTAGTTTGTGGTAATGACCGATTTCAGCATGAATGTCTCTACATTTGACATCTGGACACCAGGGTTTTGAAATGATTACAGGATTTTAGATTCATTAGCAATGCTGGTCAATGACTTCATAATAATTTCTTCGTAAAGTACTAAAGCAAAATGTAAATTTGGCTAACTGCTCACCTTCTGTTGCTAGTTTATGAATATTGTCGAAGCGAAGCACAGGCTAATGGACAGAATAGATTTCCTGTTGTGATAAGTGCGGCAGTGGCTAGCACTCCACAAAGTCTGAATCTTTTGTATTTATACATTAAATGCCCGCTATTGAATCTGAAACATTGTATTTTACTTTCTACCTGCTGATGACTAAAATTACCGATAGCACGAATAGTAATATTTCATTATAACAATAGTATTTCTCCAATTTCCATCAGGTGCCTTTCACATTTTGACAACAGAAGGCTTAAGCGAATTGTCTATGAATTCTGCCGATAAATTTAAGACTGAAAACTTATGAATCATGACTCATGAGAAATAGATTGTCAAATTTTTGTGGTGAATTATATTTTGCCACACTTATGCGTGAACCAATTTTGTGTCATCAATTTTAGGCGATTAGATGATCGACAGAAACTGTAGACAAGTCATTGAAACTTCCGCCGTCCAAAATTCTCAGAAGTCCTTTTGCCGTGAATTTGACTGACTTCCAACACAAGAAAAATAATTATGATTATAAAGGTCATGTTAGATGTGATGCTCATGCATTCTAAGCACAACAGTTGGATATTAATCATCGTACAAAGCTGAGATTTTTCCAGTGCACAATTTTCAACCTATGTGTCTAACCGATCTTGAATGTATCTTGTCATCATGCAAAAATTCGAGATTGCATCTGTTTGAATCATGATTGCTATTTAAATGACAATATACTGATTTTGAAATATTGTGGCTTTGCTGTATATATTTGGAACTTTCACTTGTAGTTGGTACTTGGTATAAGGTCTGCAGATTACAGAAATTACAGAAATCGAATCATATTGTTGTACCGTAGTGTCTCGTACCTGCTGTCTTGCATTAAGCATCAACTGTGGATGTTTTTCCGTCGAATCATATTTTGATCAATGAAATATTTTGAATTGTAGGAAGATCATCTCATTTATAACAATAGAAGTGAAGTATGACAAATTTTAGAGTCTTTTTCTAGAATCTCTATCGTAGGTCCCATGCGCGTGAACACTTAAATTCTAGCCTAGACCAAATTGAAGAACACAATTGCACTTTTTCAGATTGCCTAGTCAATTGATAAAAGGGGGAAGTAGTGTTCATATTTTTGCAAAGTTGTGGTAATCTTGGCAGAATAGAAAATCATTCAAAACTTATGAAAGGGTCGTGTTAAGAAATCGCCTATAGCTAGGGGAAGAGGTTAATTTTGGCCTAAGGCGGTTGCGGACTGATTATGGAGAAATTGAGGATGTCTGACTGTGGTTGCAATTCCATATAGTTTTTGATATTTGTTCTAGTTCTGAAATATCTTTTAGGGCATATTGGTGATAGGGGAGACTTGGCCACCTAGAAAGGTTCTTTTACATTTTTATAGATTTATCCTAAAATATTCATCGAATCGATCTGAAAATTTGTATACAAGTGCTCCGGGGAGTCAAGAAAAAAGGTCATTGACCTGGATTAATTTACTCAAAGCATAAGTAATCTGTATACGATTACAGCAACAGTATAAAAATGGGGAGAATTGGCCACACCCTGGGAGACTTGGCCAAATTGATAGGGAAACTTGGCCATGGTGGGGAGACATGGCCATTGAGGAAAAATATAATATTGAAGCTGAATAAGGCCCCATAACCCTAACTAAGGGGAAGACAATCTAATTGCATGCTCGATCAGCGCCACAATAGATGTCATCAGGCACCAAGGTGGATTATTGAATAGCCTACCAAGTGGAGGTAAGTTTTTAGAATTTTGAAATTCATGTGCTTAAATGCAATTGACGCATTTTAATCAAACAATAACCCACTTTAAGCTCGAATATACTCTATTTTCTCTATAAAACCAAAACATAATATTAACTATTCAAAACTTCGGTAAGGAAAAAATTGATGACTTTATTCCACATTGCCGAACTTACAAAAATTTAAAATCGGGACAGGCCAAAATCTTCAGATAAAAAAGGCGTAAAATGTGAACGTAGACTATAAAAGGGCAAGTTGCATGTTAAACAAATTACGAAGATTAATCGTTTATTAATCATTGCTTAGGCCTGGCATATAGGAACCGTAAAAATCAAAACTCATTCGATTAATTGATATTGATACCACAGTTCTTCCTTAAATGAAAACACATTCTGTGTTCTCTTCGTGGTGGCCCGCGTGATTCGATTTAAGTGTGCACTTACTGATTCAAATGGCACATCCATGACATCAGCTACATCCGGTCGTACAAGCCAATTGTCAACCCTCGGATACTTACGTAGAAAGTCAATCTTTACAAAACCTCCCGAAACCTCATTTAGCACTTGACCAATGTAGAATGCTGGCAAACCTTTCGATGGAAATTGACACAAGACGAAGTCACCCACAGATAGCTCAGTTACTCCTTGTAATTTCAAAGGATGATTCCTCTTCAGCCTCAAAATCGCTTCCAATTTCGTTCTCCTTGTCACTGAAGCTCAACGCTGTGAATTGTTCAGCAGAGGCCTTATTTTTTGAAGTGGATCTTTTTATCAGTTGGATTCTTTGGCGCACTCTCCCTCAGTTGTTTGAGCACCGGACTCGAGGTAGCAATCATGCTAGATCGCTTCTTCCGTCGTCGTCTGGTAGCGCTTGGAGATCTTGCAGCAACCTGAAAATGAATGAGAAGAATGGTGAAATAAATTAACACGATGATTACAAAAATAGGCCTACTTTAACAAGAAAGATTTATATTTGATGACATACGATTGATATTGAGTTTAATATAAGTTAGCAACTGTAAAAAGAGCAGAAATGTGGTTACTACTAAAAATGCATATGATATTCTTTATAGTAAAATACGATTCGTTTGGTAAACAATAGCCCTATTAATTTCGCGCGAAATAATAATCTGTGCATGAAGACCTAGACCTAATGAAATTTCTACCGACATAATGATGAATGCAGCCTAAGCATTTTTGATTTGTTCTTATCTTAGGATATCCTATGAATGCAGAAGGTGATACGAAATCTGATTGAGGTGCCGCTGAGAGATTCGCAGAAGACAAAGATGGGGACTGAGGTGCTGCCGCAGAGTCACGGAGAGTCGCAGAGGGCATGTGTGAGGACTGAGGTGCTGCCGCAGATTCGTTGAGAGTCGCAGAGGGCATGTGTGAGGACTGAGGTGCTGCCGCAGAATCATTGAGAGTCGCAGAGGGCATGTGTGAGGACTGAGGTGCTGCCGCATAATCACTGCCCTGTGGGAACGAATCTTGCGAAAAACTGGCGAATGTCAGCTGCAGAATATCATGCTAAAGTTCAGTCATATTTGCGGGATATTCGCTGGCGAAGTTCGCCAGCGACAATTCGCGCTCTGTATGCTACCTTTTACTTTTGATTTTCTCTCTTATTTTCTTTAGTAATCCGCATCTACAGCCGAGGCTCTATTCTCTCCCTCACCTCCTCACTATCCCCCACATATGGCTAATCTATCTAAGAAAAAAGTGCAGACTATCATTCTTTGATAATGATAAGAATATAGAGAGTCCTCATATATCAATTTTCATAACATCTCTTGACATTCAATAATTTACAACAATGACGAATATTTGAATAATATCATAGTATTTACTGCGACATTTATGGAAGATAAATACTTACTTTAGTTTAAGCCTTCGTGAATTAAAAAAAGATCTCTTTTTATCAGATCAGACTGAGTATACAATATACTTTCATGTGAAGGTAATATACGAACATTACTACTTACCACTAATTAGTTGCTACAATATCCACGATTTCGCTGGTTGGCGAAAAATCAGCTCGCATTAGTAAGCAAATATCTACCAACCAATTATAGCAACTTTTTCGCCACCTGTCGTTTTTAATTTTACACATGTTTTTGGATAAATTATGATCATTTTCACATGCGGAGATAGTTTTTACACGAAAATGAACCTTTAAAAAAATTATCCACAAAATCGCTACCTCGCCAGATAATCTGTTGATATTAGCAAGATGCGTTCCCACAGGGTGAGAGTCGTAGAGGGCATGTGTGAGGACTGAGGTGCTGCCGCATAATCACTGAGAGTCGCAGAGGGCATGTGTGAGGACTGAGGTGCTGCCGCATAATCACTGAGAGTCGCAGAGGGCATGTGTGAGGACTGAGGTGCTGCCGCAGATTCGTTGAGAGTCGCAGGGCATGTGTGAGGACTGAGGTGCTGCCGCAGAATCATTGAGAGTCGCAGAGGGCATGTGTGAGGACTGAGGTGCTGCCGCAGATTCGTTGAGAGTCGCAGAGGGCATGTGTGAGGACTGAGGTGCTGCCGCAGAATCACTGAGAGTCGCAGAGGGCATGTGTGAGGACTGAGGTGCTGCCGCATAATCACTGAGAGTCGCAGAGGGCATGTGTGAGGACTGAGGTGCTGCCGCAGATTCGTTGAGAGTCGCAGAGGGCATGTGTGAGGCCTGAGGTCCTGCCGCAGAATCATTGAGAGTCGCAGAGGGCATGTGTGAGGACTGAGGTGCTGCCGCATAATCACTGAGAGTCGCAGAGGGCATGTGTGAGGCCTGAGGTGCTGCCGCAGATTCATTGAGAGTCACAGAGGGCATGTGTGAGGATTGAGGTGCTGCCGCAGATTCATTGAGTGTCACAGAGGGCATGTGTGAGGACTGAGGTGCTGCCGCAGAATCTCGTAGAGGGCGGTCGGTAACCATTGCGGGAGCAAAATCGTCCTCTCCAAAAACTTGTCTGTTAAAAGGCCATATGCCAGCTGCTTTAAATCCAGAAACCAAGCCAGGCGAACAAGTTCAGCGTCATGGTAGATTGAGAAATTAATGCCTGGATTGCGAATCATCCATGACATCACAGCTTCATAATAGAAAGATTTCATGGGCCCAAACACACTTATATCGAGTGGCTGAGTCTTATGACTTGTGTGGGGCACCAGTGTTAGGATATGGATGTTGTTCTTTCTCGCAAATTCAAGTGATGGAAGAGACAGGTGGCTTTCGTGATTGTCCATTATGAGGAGTACAGGATAATCTGACGAAGGCCTACAATGATCTTTGAGGTGTTTCAATGCGTCAACAAATTTCTCAGAATTCATCCAGCCATTGTTTGTTGCTACTCCAACACTCCCTTCGGGAGCGTTTCGCAACATCAAGTTGTTATATTTCTTTCGCGGAAATACGAAGAATGGTGGTATGGCCTCACCAATGGCAGAAACAATGCAGCATACTGTTACTAACTCGCCTCTCTCTCTGCTTGATATTTGTCCAATTTGTTTACTTCCCCGGGATGCTACAACTTTAGGCATCTTTTGAACCGTGGTGAAGCCACTCTCATCCAGCTTGTATATCTATCTGTCTTCCCCTGAATTGAAATGACTGCAACACATCCTCAAGTTTGTCAAAGTATTCTTTAAGACTAGCTTCATTGAAAGATGCGGCTCTGGCAAGTGATGTTGCTTCCGGTCTTCGAATCGACAAGTCAGGGTGACGCAGCATAAATCCATGCAGCCAATCCAGACCAGCTTTCTTATCAGCGTCCCAATTCTTAGGATGCCTGAGGCTATTAAGAACTGCCGTTTGGTATGCTAATTCTCTGGTTTGATTGGTTGTTAAACCATAGAACATAGCTGAACAGGATTTTAAATATTCGTATATTTCAATTTCCTGTTCATCAGTGAAAACTTGCGATCTCTTAAAGTTTGTAGCAATGCTTGCCTCCGGAGTATTTCTGAGTATATCGACCTTTCTTCTTACAGTTGTGCGTGGGATACATGTTGATTGGGCGACCTTAAATGCTTTTTCGCCATTTAACACCCTTTCAACTGCTTTTCTTACATCTTCTGTGAAGGGTGTTCTACTCGCATCCTTTCGAGAGTACCTTCGCGGCATATTGTACCTGAAATGATGAGATTTCGTAAGGTCTCAACGTCGCTACAATGTCTCATTATTTGATTTTGATATCAATAAATGACGTGACGGCCATTTAATATTCAAAAACCGTAGCTATGTCTGATCTATTATCAAAAAACTGGATAAAGATAACATGCGATGACGAATCATATTCCATCAAAAAAAAATATTTACTTAAGTAATAGAATTAGGTTAAATAATCATGCAAATAAGAGGAAAATCAATGTGAGATCTCAAAAAATGCAAGCAATTTGCACAGTGACTAAAACTTTGATAGGTCTTACGCCATGAGCTATTCAAATGCTCTAGCCCGTGTTATTTCAAAACATGGGGAGACTTGGCCACTTTTGATATTACCTGGGGAGAATTGGTCAATTTATGGCCATGTCTCCCCTACGTCATTTACTTAACAATCGCATGAAATCTTTTTTAGCGAATATAGAGAATTCTTACTAATAGATTATGAAAATAGGTTCAGACAGTAATATGAACACTTACTTGCAACTTTTGTGGTGTAATTGCTTCTCGCTGACAAAGCTCCATGAGAATGAGGGAAAGTTTCTAAAAATGACGCTGAAATCACAATGTCAGTGTGTACAAAACACCATTGATTGGCATCATCATCCAATCAGCGCTTCTGTGCTATGTCGACGCATTCTCTTGGCAACAATGAGTGTCTACTTCGTAAAGTGAATAGTTTCTGAGATCTCAGACATGGCCAAGTCTCCCAACCCTCCCTAGAGCTGGTTCTTAGGGGTAGCTAATGATCGGAATGCTGGCAGAAAATCAAATAATAAAAATCGCCTTTTGCGCGTTTCATCTGTCACTTTTTTGCGGTTTTAATAACTGCAGTATGGGTCATGATTTGTCGAATCGCATGCTGGCGATCTTTGGCTATATTTTTATGTCAAGGTCTACGGCACTGCAATAAAATCGGTCAACACAGGGTTAAAAAGTAGAAAACATGTAGCATGTTAACTAAAGCATGCTTTTTGGCTAAAAAGTATGTTTTTGTTTTTTTTCTAGAAATTTTTAGTTTATGACGTTTGATCGATTGGTAGTGCAATTATCGGCCATAGTCGCTCTTCGGAGCCGGTCTAGACGGCACCTTGTAGCACTGGCCCAATGCCCTTAGACACTTAAGTGTATGCAGTGTATGACTAATTAGTCGGGCTGCACACACGAGACCGAAAATGAAGCTTTCACAGAATATGATTCATCCTAAATTATTTTAAATCTATTAACAAATCTATGTGGGTATAACAAAAAGCCCTATTTAATAGGCCTATAAAACCATTCTTACAAAAATCTCTACAAAACTTAAGCAGCAAAAATATAAAGGATGGGATACCGGCATTCCCTGTCTGGCCTGTTGTGATCCCAATGCCCAACGGCAATTTTATCTAATGTCTGCATATGCCGGGATTTCGGGGCCGTGGTCCAGCTGCCACTGTTATGGCAATGACCCAAAACCCTTCGATACAGCCGCTCCACCAACACGAGATCGAAAATGAGACTTTCAAAGAATGATGTGCACCCTGGCTACTACGAAACTCCACATCTGTCGAGGTCCACCCGTCTTGTTATTCAAATAAAGAAATAAAAAAGCAAATAAACACACTGTCATAAGCAATTAAGCAAATAAATGTCATATAGCCATTGGTCATTGACAATTGCTACATAACAAACATGTTGATATATTGTTATTGTCACTGGAAGCCGAAATCGTCTCTCCAAACAATTAGGTCGACTCCACCGACTCGAGGGCGGCGCTTTAGCGGGTTAAGTCAATGTTCCAAAACCTGCTGCTTGAATTGTGGATCTTCAGAATTCTGCATTTCAGATGGAGATTGAATGGAAGTCTGCTTTTGCAAGTAACATGGTATTTGGGTATGGTTGCTGATTAATAAATAGGGAGGAGCTGTATCGATGGGAAAAATATTCAGCATCTTAATAAGAAAGGGGGATCTACTTAGAGCGCGTAATACTAATTATGCTAATAAAGGTGTAATACTTTCTCAAATAAAAAATACCTATCAAATTTATGTTACTGAATCTCTTTATTAGTAGAATACAGTTAAAAATCGCTGTGCATCATTATTTGCTAAAGTAATTGATCAAATAGAATTTATTTAATCATGTGGTGCTCTTTAGTTTTTGTTCTTCTTGTGGTTTTTGAGACTTTAAACCAAAGCCTGTTAACCAATGCTTGCGTCATCAATATTATTAAAAATTGTGTTGTGAATGACCTGATTTTCAGAGAGAGAAATCAGATTGACCAAAGGGGTTTATAATTCTGCAAAATTAAACAGATAGACGTCTGCACTCAGATTTTCTCAAGAAAAAACTATTTTAATCTAAATAATCAGACTTTAGTGAGAAAAGAGAGCGGAAAACTAAAAAAAATTTACATCCTCAAAGACAAATGATGCTTACAATTATTTTTTCTGTTAGTACTTTTTGAGAGACGTTAGACAGTCTGGTTATTCTTGCAGGTTATAATCATAGACTTTGAGTGTCTCTCAAAAAGTGCTAACACGAAAAATATCCTTGGCCTAAATGTAATAATAAGGATACAGAGTGACAATGCGCTTGGGTATAGAATAGGAACATGTCCTCAGACTTGACCAATTGAAGCACGAAGATTCCTTGGCAGCCGTAGATGCTGCGTTTCGCCCCACACGGGCTCTTCAATACGGTTCGGAATGGTCTAAACCATCTTAAATTATCTAGAATGGCTGAACAAGCTGAAGGACTGCACAACGCTCTGCGTTGTTGTTCTCTCCGTCCCTTTGGTCATAGAATACATATGCACGAGAAATGCAATTATTAAAATATTACAAATTAGTAAATGTGATGTGAGAGGCCTATAAATATTTCTGGAGTTTTTAAAGCAAAGTCTGATGCAAGAATAATAGGATATATTGGAAATACCTTTTGTTTTAATCCGCACAGTGACTTTAAAAAGCTCATATTATTGAGAGGAGAGTATAATATCTGTTGTTAGCTGAGAGATGTGGGGTGTGGTGGACATGGAGGAATATTGCGCCGGCTGGTGTAAAATAGCCGCGAGACCACAGCTATATCGGTTCAGCCATTGTAGTAGTCAGTGCTTAAGGGCAAGTGGTTGATACAAAGAATTGAATTGTCAACAGTCGTCATGCCGACGGCATAAAAGAAGGAGTACAAATTCATTGCTACACAGTCGAGTGCAACGCTTAAGAGCTTCTGTCGAAAGATGGTCCGATAAGTCTGTCTGATATATTGGTATTAGTGATGAAAATTTTCCGGAAAATTTTCAATCAAAATTTTTGATGGAAAATATTGGAAAAAAAATCGGAAAATTTTGGAAAATTTGAAAGTTCTGATTTTTTGTGATAGGCCCTCAGCCGAGGCAGCTACACACCAATAGAATGGGTCTATAAAACTGGTGATTTTGATCATTATTTTGAATAAAACGATTTTGAAAAATGAAGAAATTTGAATTTTTGTGATATAATTTTACGTTTTCTATCACAACCGAGGCATAACTAAAACTCTTGATTTCATCATATCATTTCGATTAAAACAATCGTAGCAATACGAATCCCGTCCGCGGATTTTTGAGCATTCCTTTGCCAGCTTGCGGCAATTTGTTGCCATTTTTAATATTATAGCACAGACATATTTTGGGACAACGTGAATTTTTTCCTTTACAATAGGGGTATAATTTCATGCATTGTGAAAGATCTGGAGCAAAAAAAATGCACTTTACTTGGGAGTTTTTTATGTCTTGAAAGTTAAGCTTCATTATATGCAGCCTTGATTGCAATGATACAAATTCTTCATGTGTTGATGAACATGTGAAGCACAAACACACAGTCGAACACAGCATATTAATATTACATATTATATTACATGAGCGACCATATATTGGAAGATATATAAAGACTGTAAACTCGTGAAATATTTGGAAACTAAAGATATCTGTGATGAGTGGAAGAATATCTATATGATAGCTTCTAACTTCTGGCGTATTGTCCGACATCTTCGTGGAGGACAAACTACACATCTTCCATTTCTAGCTCAGATGGTTCAGATAGTTCCAAATCGATTTCAGATCTACTTAAATGAATTTCAGACATTTCCAGATGAATTGGAGATTCTCATGTTGAATCTAAGATCCTTTCAAAGTTGAGTTTCTGACAGATATCTCAAATTCAATTAGAGAAATCTGAAATCCATTTAATGTTTGATATTCAGTTGGAAAGATCTGAAATAGACATGGAGGGTGCAGTTGGTCCCAAAAGTTAACATGCAGGGATGATAGAGAAGTTTTCGGTCTTTGAATATTACATACTCTTTTCAAACGACTGCAACAAGTCTCCAAAACAAAGGCAAAAACGTCAATCACCGAAAAAAAATTTCAAAATTTTCCATTTGCATCACTAATTGGTATAGGTTATACTAGACGGGTACTGACACTAGACGGCCACGGGGCCGTCTACAATGCTGCTCTAAATCAGTAGTAATGCATTGAACCAGGACTCTTACTCGTTGGCTGCAGGGGTACTCGGTCTAAAAAATCTACTGAATCTGCAGCCCTGAATGCTGCACAATGGCTCCGTTGCTTGCTACATGTCTTAGTAGCTGCTATTGAAACGTTAATTTATCTAAAGCCTTATTAATAGGCCAACTCTTTTACTGCGTGCAATTTATGAGAGTTAGTGCATTTGCATCGGAGTTGAAAAACTCCATTCCTGTGCCACAAGAGTTCGAACACTATCACTGATCGCCTTTGAGGAGCCATACAACTGTACAGTTTTTGTGAGACTGTTTGGCAAAGAAAATAAAGTTAACGTTGGAATTGCTAGACTAATTGTGGTTAGAGTAGTAGTTTATTGCAGGGATGCGGAGTCCTATCATTTTGATAGGACTCCGACTCCGGGTGGCAAGTATATATAGCCTAGTTTTTTTAAATAAGCTGGTAACCTACATCATAGATCAATAGAGGCTTACCTGAACCTATTTTTATAGATCATTGCTGCATCAATTATCAATCATTTTCGATGAAAGTTTATCAAATGCCGCTTGAAGTTGCATGTGTGCAACTCGGCTCCTTCCATCTTGTTGGCGTGTGCTTTACACGGTTTTTCTCCAGTCTCTACCAGGCAGGAAAATCCTCCATCTCCAAAATCTCCAAAAATATGAGTACACTTTCGATTTTAATATGCGCTTTGAAGGAGCCATCACACACGATTAACGTGAGGGTAAGAGGTAATGTTCTCAGACAAACTAGCATTTCATTTTTGTCTCTGATGTGACCTTTGGTGCGTAGGTGTGATCGAGGTAGGAAGACTTGTCTTCTCTACTAAATCACCGAGTGAAGAGACAATCCTTTTTACTATCACGGTTCATTCCATCAAGTATTACAAGCTTTGCATGCAGCAGTGTCTCTGTACTTTTGTTTAACGGAGAAAGTTGGCATCAAGACAGTGACAGCTATGCACGAGGATATATAATTTGTTTGTATTATATTTCTAGTCTGGTTATAGGCCGGAGTCCGGAGTCCTATCATTTGATAGGACTCCGACTCCAGCAAAAATGATAAGACTCCGGGACTCCGACTCCGCATCCCTGGTTTATTGGTTTGAAGGATGATATTTCTCATTGTTTGCTAGGTATAGAATTAGTTCTAGCTTGAAGAGAAACTATCTCTAGTACTTGAAGCATACAGTAGGGATGTAGTCTATAGAGTGTCGACTCAAAAAAGTATCTGTATAAAGTGAAATTTTTTATATCATAAGTTTTTTGCGGAGATAGCGTTCACGTGGTCCAAAAAATTATTTGAGCAGTTTTAATAAAGTCAACATTTTACCAATTTATATACTACCGAGTTGACGTCCCTACAAGTTGGATATCAAAAGGAATGAATATATGCTAATTAGCATCCTAACTAAGCGGAAATCAAGCTAATTATCAAGGGAAGTTCATGAATTGTATGATAATGAAAGTCTTCATGAAAAGGTCGCGATTTTATTCGTGCTTTCTTGGCTGAAATTTGAAGTTTTTTAATTCAATCTTCACTGGCATGGTTTTATGATTCACTAAATTCATGTTTTATTTCTTGAATCTGAATTGTGATGTGGACCCATTTACATCCTTTAAAGGTAATTGAAATCATTGTCTTTGATTCTATTATTTTGCTCAACCAGTGGCAGGTTGCCTGTGATATGATCACGCTAAAGAAAATACTCATGAGGTTCAGCATGAAAGCAACAGGAACCCATCGAATTGCTAGTTTAACAAACATTAAATCTCCAAGGCAGTCATGACACTGAGAATCTGTAAAATACCATCATTCCTTCTGCACTACAATCATGATCACTCAATTCCGTGGCAATTTCTTTAAAACTGCAAAAATTTGCATATCTCACATTTGGCAACTATTACCAACTATATCCCCCTCGAGTTCATTTAATAAATTCGAAAGTGTATACGGGTCATTCTACAGAAAGTGGCAATTTTCAGAAGTAAAAAAAATGAAAAAGTCACATTCGCAAAATCAATTTAAGTTGATGTGTATCAACACTACATCCCCTGAAGTTAACTAAACAAGTATCAGCAGCGCTGAATTCTTCTTCTTTCGACGTTGATATTGATTTTTGGTCTAGCGACTTCACAAAACGTCAGTGGTGTAACGGAATGCATAGAAGGTGTTGATATGTATCTAAATGTTTCCATTATTGATGCAACTGACAATTATATAAAGTTTAGGTCCTAATGCTTAGATTCAGTTCGATTCAGGACAACTCTTCAACTATTTATGTCAATAATCAACGTGCTTCTAACCTAAAAGTACATTTTTTCGATCGAAACATTCAATGTGCGGCTTTCAAAACAGGATGAAATGTAGTGAAATGCATCTCATATTATACCATGCGATTGCACCTTTCAACTACATGTAGTAATGATCGTCATCAAACTACATGCTCAGAATTTTGCAGGTAATTCAATTTTGACATCGTTACACCACTGACATGAGCGTTACACCAAAGACACATTGTTCCACTAAAGACGTCATAGGTACTTATGTAAAAGTAATGCTTGCTTGTATAATGTTTTGGTATTCTAGTGTTAAGATAATATCTGAAAGGCCCATCAGCGTTGGAAGTGGGTCAACGAAATTTGACCCATGATCCACCTGACCCACAGGGTACCCTGACCCACGACCCACATGCTGTAAGGGTGAATGATGTGAGTGCAATTTCCTTTTCTGCTATCATCTTTAGTTTCATTTTCATTCAAGATTCTAGGTCTATCTAGGTAGAGGCCTGGTAGTATCAAAATTGTTGTTAAGATTTGTTATGAAGATTTAAGTGTATCAAATCACTTGTCACATGATAAATAGACATGTACCCTCATCAACATTATCTTATAATCAAAGTTAATGCACCACAAATACGGTTCTAATAAAATTTAAACGATTTTGTTTCTTGTTATAATTCTTGACAGTCCTTTTTAGTGCTACCTATTTAACTCGTAGAGAGATTATTAGTTACGTTGAGGGCCCAAAAGACTAAATTTCAAATTTGCATTTCTTAATCAAATGAAGTTAAAAAATAAGACTGCAGTAGGCCTAAATCCTTTATTTTATATACTACATGTGTGAAAATTATCCCAGAAAAATCGTCAAACTAATATTTTGTTGCTTCTGATGGCAATCGATTCAAATTTCATTTACTTCCGCTAATGTTTGATTTAAGTAGGTTGTATATTTGATCTAAGAATGACATTCATTGAAAACCAGATGGAGTAAGCGTGCATAACGCGTGAATAGAAAATTTCACGATGACAAGATTTTAATTCATCAATTAGCTTATAATGTACATAGATGAACTGATGTATATGAGTGGCGTTACATATGCGAGTACGTTGTGATGACAATCACTAGCGACTTGCAGATATTCTAATTTTTATTAATTCCAAATCAAATATCAAAACGAAACTTTTTATTGATACGAAGTGTCAAGAAATATCTCCCCACAGAGCTCTGCCATAATAAGTCTGTGTGAAAGGGAAGTCTGTATCAATGACCGTCGTATGAATTGGCGTATTTCAGATTTTCATTCATCGAATGAGCAATGAGATGCATGGAACATGTACGATGCGAAAGTAGATTGAACGGCTAAATACTTTAGAGATGAAGCATGTATATTGTCAAGATATTTTATCAATTACATATTTCGAAAATATTTAGGCTATGATCAATCTTTACCAGATATTTACCATGCTAATCTCTACCAGATGATATTTTCTACGAAAGACCAAAATCAAACGAAACAAACAAAACGAAGGTCAGCTGGCATTGCAAGAAACTTGCTACGAGGAGCACTGCTGATAAAATATCCCTTGGAATTTTCTTGGAAAATTCTGCGATATCTTCCAATCAAAGCACTTGTTGCTTTGAGGAAGCAGAATATTTTTAATGTACGTGGCTCTTCAGGAATATGGTCACGCCTAAACACGGAGCCGCGTAAACACACTCAGAACGAGTTTGAACATCTATCATGAGGATGGAGAATGGCTTACAAGGCCATAAGTACCTTTAGAAATTATGCTATGTCAGTGCCGAAACGGCTGTCTGTGGTGTAACGAAATTTTTCGTTACACCACTGACTGTTACACCACTGACATTTTTTTTACAAAATTGTTTGTAGATCTTTGGGAATGCGGTGAAACCCAGTCATATTGCAATATTTTCTTCTTGTCAGGATAGCCGATAGCTGGATATGTATTTTAGATTGATTTAAAATTCTCTCTGGTGATGAAGCCCGTTACACCACTGATATGGAATAAGTATACGCCATAGGGTAAGCAGATTGAAAATGATGTCGTGCAGAACGATGAAATTCAAATTGTTTCAAACAAAAAGGTAATGCTTCTACATGCCCTGAATTTTGATAAAATCACATTTCAAATTGAATTAGGTGCATGTCGAAGATTGGGGAAGGCAAAACGCTTAGCGTTACACCACTGACGCCAAAACACTGGGACAAGTTTATTTTCGATATCTAAGTAAGAAAAAATGACTGTTGAGGGCAAATACTCTATCGTGGCCTTCTTGAATCATCCTAGTTTGCATCAAAATCATCGGCTTTTTTATAGCCATCATACAAATCGAGAAAATCAAAATTGAAAATTGAGAATCACCTCTGGGACACGTAACACCACTGACATTTTGGGTACTTGTGGATAAAATAAAAGGTGCTTAAGACTTTGCACAGTTCTAGAACTTCTTGGGAAAGTAGACAAGATGCATTTCCATATTTCCACCAAGTTTCGTTGCGAAATTTCCTTTTATTGAAAAGTTATTGCACTGGGACAGCACATTTACCACTTTTTGGAGAATCACCCATACGCATTTGGGATTTAATAAATACGGAGGTACCACTCTACCTTATATACCTATTCTACGACTTGAAGCTTGGTATCGGGAAAGGATTATTGTTTGGAGACAGCTAAACTACCATGCAAATATGTTGCATTCGTTATCAGAAAAGAAGGCTACTTTGCTGGATAGAAGGATTTTTCAATGTTTAGCTAGACAACTAGCTGTGCTTGGACAGACGTAATTTATAGGACTTGGAACTTTGTATTTGGATCAAACATTGAGGTTGATGAAACAAAAGGGGAAATGGACAGACTAGATTATTTGGCTTGTCAGCTACAGGTTTGAAGGATGGCAACATTAGATTTCTTTTATGTTTGGCTGTAGAACTACCTCCATCTCAAAATGGAATACCTTTTCGAGAAAATTGATTTTTTCAGCATTTTATAAAACTTTGCATAAGAGTAGCTGCTTTTGTGTCACTTGCATAAAAGTCTATCAAGCAGTTGATTAAATTACAATTTAATGCTAATTTGCAACCAACCGTCGCAACTGAGTAGCCTAAGTGACAAGTGTCCGGCTGACCTATTTCCGAGGGGTCGAATCGGAATCAGCTGTATGCTACGGTCACAGTATTACTATATGACCACAACATGTCTTCATGCAAAATTTAAGTCGCATCGGTGACGTTGCTTTGAAAAACACCCTCATGGACACTGTGCCTTTGATAATACAATTGTTTAATCGATATGAGAAACGACACTGCACCTTATTTAAAAATGAATATAATTGTGCCTTATTGTTTTAGTGTGTTTTTTATGAGGCAATGCACTTTGTTACATGAATTCACAAATAGCGACTATCAAATCTACCAGCAAAAGACATGGAGGATAGTAATATGCTACTCAAATCAACATTTATCACTTTACATAAGCAAATCCTGCTTGCCATTATTTGAAAACGATAAAAATATGTTTCAAGCTTTCCTATCAACGCAACAATAAATCTCTGACTAATTTGGAATTTCCACCGATAAGCCGCACGTGAAAATTAGAACAGGCTTCTTGGTTGTAAGGTTATATGTACAAGTGGATAATATACAGGGATAATGCAACAGTTTGTACATGATTTACAAGATTACAAGTTGGGTCTTTAACATAATTGACAAACTTATCACGCCTGTTGACAATGTTGATAATCTACACGAATCTCTTCTTGAGCATAGATTGCCAAGCATTTTCGTACGTAAGTTACCGTGCAAGGCAGCAACACCAAGTTGCTCAATACTGAAAATGCATAACTATAACCGATATGACCGAATTCTGAGTTGCGTGATGTTGCAGATAAAATGGCTAGTACAATGCCGAACACCCATACAATCAGCATCAGGAAAACTGGAAATAAAAAGCAGAATTTAGCTATTTTGAATTATCTTATACCAATACAAGTCAACAATAAATACTTGAGTTTAAAAGTTAAGTTAAAGTTTAAGTTGAGTTTAAGTTACCCTTGCCCCTGCTTTAAAAATACTTAAAAATACCTCCTTTCTCCTGACGATGTGAGTTCAACAGTGTTCAGAAATGAAACTAATGTATTAAATGATATGATGTGCTATAGATGTGTGATAATGCATTAAATGTATGAATGTATGATATATTTGTCATTGATGATCTCTAACACTGGTCAGGGGCAAGCATGTTCTATCAAGCGGAGATTCAAACAGAAAAGGCGGATTGAGATGACCCAAGTAGGCCTATAAAGCCAAAGAATGAATGTATCTGTATGCATGATTCCAGTAAATGTAAGACAATGTCTTACTTTCATAAAATTTTGTTCCGGACCTCCTAGTATTTAGGATTTACTAAATAGGTATATGAAACTTGCTTTGGAATAATTAAAAAGCTTAACATAAAGATATCAGGCCGTTTATTAATAAATATTTATGATCTTTATTCGCATTTATATGATAAATGTGATTCATGCTATAATGGAAACCATTCCAAATGCCATTCGTGTAAATGACCTCTCTTTCCAGAATCGTCTTATTGTTTTTTACTATCGCTTTTGTCCATTTTACGATATTTTCATCTGCGTGTATTTCTTTGACATTATCATATCCAAGCAACATACAAATTGTAAATGCATCATATCATCAGCAACAATTTGTCCTTTTGTAAACCATCTCAGCCAGGCCATCTCATTTGTCATCACCAGGCGCATTTGTGGCATCATTTGTCAAAAGTTGTTTATTTCCAAAAAAACATTGGAAAACAATATTACAATGTTATGGTCGGATTGAATACATTGCAATACAGCGTGCGGCCAGTGCTGTAGAAAAAAATCAAAAAGATCAGGAAGGAGAGGAATCAATAATTGAGCATTTATTTAGAATTCAGATTCTTTGTGGTTAATTCTTTCTTTTATGACCATGCGTAACTCGTTAGCTTTTTTAAGAAATCTTGCTATGGATTTTAGATGCCTTGGAGTCAAGGCATTCATTAATTTATAAAATTCAACTTTCGTGTCGCAATAACATAACAATGGTGCAATTTGTCGTCATATATTTTGATACAATGGACATTCTATCATGAAGTAATATAGAGGCTCCACTTTTGATCCTTGCAAAGTTCACAAAGACGTTCTTCATATCGCAATCTGTTTCCATAACTGCCTGTTACAAAATCTAATTTAAGATTTTTTGTCCTAAATTTTAGTAACATATTTATATCATTGCACTCGATATCAAAATTCAGTTATATTCAGTTTTACATGTTATCTGATATTCGTGTTCTCTGTTGAGAAGTGAACGTTTTGATATCTTGATATTTAGCCAATGGAAGGCTTGCTAATGAAGTTAAAAAAGTTCGACCATCTCGATCAATTTTAGGCCAAACACCAAATGATAGTAGGTATTTTCACGATTAACTGAAGTCATGGTCTGAAGTCGTGCACCATCTCGTCCGAATTCATACTTGAATCTTATTCAATTAATTAGTCTTATTCACTTAATTATCAATATCCATTCACTGAAAATTGGCCTTTTTGTCAATTACGCGACATAAATCCACCATTTGGGTTCTCAGATAAATACGATGATTGATACCAAAACATTATCCAGAGACTGAAAGGATTGACATTTCCGATTACCCGATTAAGCTACCCACGTGTTTACAAAGTCGAGAACAAATTAAAATTCACGTTAGAGCAACTAATAAGCTGGTGTATATTTGTAACAGTAATTATTTTGTAATAATAATTTTAGCCATGATGAAAATCCTAGCCCTTAGTGAAGAATGGACGTGATGTGTGGAATTACGCACATGCAAAATGCTTATTGCAGCATGAACGTGCACATCTGTAAAGTAATTGATAGCATATCATGTACAGTCTAGTACAATACGATAAATGTGTATAACGACAACATAATAAGGGCAGCAAGAACATACAGGTTGATATAGCAGCATCTACAGTCTACACTCGTTCATGTATAGGAAAGGAAAACTGCCCTTTCGCTGACACTGCCCTGACTGTTCTTTTCCGTGCCGGAATGGAAACCTGTCCTGTCCCGTAGTAGAGGAAATATAGAAAAAATTATTGTTGATTTCCTTCACTTTGCTTTGATTATCAGAAAAATCACAACAACAACATAATTCGTCCCGTAGCCGACGACTGTCGCCTTACTGAATCCGAAAGTCCATTAACAGGCGCTCTTTAGATATCAATTCGGTATCAACATTTCTTTAATTACATAAATGCGTAAATTTTCCTATGATTTACGATGATCCATTTCATGATAGTTGTGAGCAATTTTGACAAGTTTCAAGGTGCATAATATAAAGGAAAAATTTTGACCGATTTTTCTGGAGCCTGATCTCAGATGATGACATGCTTGACTTATTCCTTCTTACTACTGCTAAAGTAAACAAGGAAAATCAAAGATGCAGAATCAGTGCTCAAAAAATAATTGGCGCGGAATGTAAACATTCTGCAACTTCTGCTTTCACATATGAACCTGCCCAAAAAGAGTTCGAAAGGAAAATATGATGTTCGATGCAGCTATTCATTATTCTCGCTAAAAATTAAGCGGCTCACATATGCATCAGTTATCTTTTCTTTTATCTATCGTTTCTAGTTGCTTGGAATTCTTGCTTTAACGAATGTGTCATTATTCCATGTGAACTTTCATCATTCGTGGTAAAGTCTATAATTGGTACAACACTTCTACTTAGTATTTCTTGACGGCGAGTTCCAAGAGTAATCAGAAACACTAAAAGTAATTCCTCAAAAGCGTCAGCTATTTCTAATCCATTAACGTATCTCAAAGGGTGACGGAGAGGAAATGCATTCTTTATAATTTCCAAAATTTCCCATTGAATTAGTAATGTCTCGACTCGGCTGACAGGCAAAAGACGCAAGTGCAGGAAGTTCCTTAAACATTTACCTGAGAAGGAATACGGAGGAGATATTGATTTGCACTATTTATTCAAAGTAAATTGGTAATGATCTATCGCTTAGGAAAATGAGTAGAAAACAAAGGCATTTTGTCATCGCAATATTTCTTTTCACATGTGATTAATGTTCGTACGTCCCCAGACGTAATTATGTAGTAACAGAAGATAGCAATTTTTCTAAAAAATAGACGACTTCAAGGGGAGACAAATCGGGCGACTTACTTAGCTTCGATAAGAAAGTACTTTTCTCCGCACATGTAATAACGCGTAACATCGAATTCCGACTTTTCTCTTTTGCTCAGCTTATGACTGGAAACCAACTACGAGTATCAGCTGTGTGATGATGGTCAATTAGTTTCATATTTATCCCTGTATGTGCCAATCAAACGCGGAAAATTCCGAGAATAAATGAAGAAACAACTTATTCCTCTTGCACCGACACGGAATAACTAATTCCTATAGTTGTTCCGACGTCAGACCACACTGGGCTAGGTATCGAAAAAACTCGAAGTTGCTAGATCTAAAGAACTGAAACATGTAGCAGTAATGGATTATTTTGCCTTACAGCGCTATATTGCAAATTGCTTTATCAAAATGATTTCAAAATGATTTACAAATCAAATGATTAGAAATACAAATCAATATTACAAATCAAAATGATTTCCATTGTCTTAAAAGAAATGAGAACAACCGCGAACCTGTACGAAGAACAATGATAGGCTGCCGGTATCTAGCACTGAAACTTGAAAGTTATATAGATGAAAATCTCTATTAAGGGTCGAGTCGAGTCAGTAAATGCGACAACCAGGAAGAAAGTTACAAAAGTTGACCTTCCGATATTCATGATTTTTGTCACAATTTTCGTACTTATCTCTGACTGTGCCCGCCTGACAAAAGAAACGAACCGAAGCATGCGATGAAGAGATGGACCAGTCAATATAAGACCGAGGGCACAATAGGAAGAGGCGGTATTTAGCGCTGTTCTCCTATAATTACTTGACAATATGCTGGCAACATTCATAATTCGACTTTGTCACTGTGTTGACCGACAGTACAGAGACACTGCTGCATGCAAAGCTTGTAATAGTTGATGGAATGAACCGTGATAGTAAAAAAAGGATTGTCTTTTCACTCGGTGATTTAGTAGAGAAGACAAGTCTTCCTACCTCGATCACACCTACGCACCAAAGGTCACATCAGAGACAAAAATGAAATGCTAGTTTGTCTGAGAACATTACCTCTTACCCTCACGTTAATCGTGTGTGATGGCTCCTTCAAAGCGCATATTAAAATCGAAAGTGTACTCATATTTTTGGAGATTTTGGAGATGGAGGATTTTCCTGCCTGGTAGAGACTGGAGAAAAACCGTGTAAAGCACACGCCAACAAGATGGAAGGAGCCGAGTTGCACACATGCAACTTCAAGCGGCATTTGATAAACTTTCATCGAAAATGATTGATAATTGATGCAGCAATGATCTATAAAAATAGGTTCAGGTAAGCCTCTATTGATCTATGATGTAGGTTACCAGCTAATTTAAAAAAACTAGGCTATATATACTTGCCACCCGGAGTCGGAGTCCTATCAAAATGATAGGACTCCGCATCCCTGATGCAGTACTGTAGGTAGAGTGTCGACTCAAAAAAGTATCTGTATACAGTAAAACTTTTTTATATCAAAAGATTCAGTTTCTGTCATTTACATTCCTCCGGTCCAAAAAATATTTGATCACTTTTCAAGAAGCTAAATTTTTGCAAATAATTCCTGTGTTTGTATACTATTGACGTGAACACAATATATAAGTGGCATGAAGCTTGTTGGATTTCAAAAGGAATGAACATTTACTAAAAAGTGTCTTAATTTAGCTGAAATTAAGCTGATTATCAAGGGAATTTCATGAACCACATTATAATGCAAGTCTTCATGAAAAGTCGAGATTTTATTGTGCTTTCTTGGCTAAAATTTCAAGTTTTAATTACATTTTCATTTCTTGAATCCGGAATTTCTTGAATGTGGACCCAATCATTATATCCTTTAAAGGTAATTATGATCATCGCCTTTGATTATGTTATTTTGCTCTGCTAGTGGCAGATTGCTTGTGATATGATCACGCTTAAGAAAATACTCTTGAGGTTGAGCATGAAAGCAAAAATAATCTTCGGATTGCTAATTTAACAAACATTACCTCTCTAAGGCTGTCATGACACGGAGGATCTGTCAAATACTAATAATCCTTCTGTAAGGCTATCAGCAAAATCCGTGGTAATTTCTTCAAAACCGCAAAAAATGTGCATATCTCACATTTGATATCAACACCCAATTGTTCTCAACTCGAGTTCATTTAATAAAATCGAAACTGTATACACATTGGGGATTTGATTAATACTGAGTTGCTACTCTACCTAGTATACTTACTCTACGATGCAATCTACAGGCAGATTTTGTGTCAATCTATCATAGTCTAATAAATACTTTTTATTACATCAAAATATGATTTATTGAGGTGCTTAAATACTATGTTAATATAAGGTAACCGCAATCTGCTCAAATACGATTGAATTATCTTTAGTCTGCATTTTCGAAATCATTCGTGTGCTTTATATTTCCTGATATTCAGAAGGGCAATCAATCTCGCAATCAATCATTTGCTTGAAATTAAGGGTTTTTCAAGGGTAACATTTAATTTCAATAATAAATCATTTTTTATCGTACTGCCTTCATGTCTGTTAACATACATGTACTTCAAGTGAAGCTCGAAACTTTGACGTCACTACTCCCCATTGAAACCTAGACGGTTCTGACAGGTTGAATAAAGACTGACAGTGTCAGTCTGTAGATGGACCGGTGTGTTACTTTTAGTCCAGATGCTCTTCCTGTCGATTTCCAATGACATTTCGGGGCTCGACTTCTAGACCAAAAGATCGCTAAGCCAAGCACTAAACCACTGTGCCACGGAGACCACTTCAAGTAAGAAGAATTTTCAGATTAATTTAAGTTTTTAGTCATCATGATGAAGTGCAACAATTGATTTAGTGCAATAAACTAGATTTATACACGAGGCTGCCCAAATTGAAAAGTCGATATGTCACGACCGGTTTCAGTCTATTTTATACCATCATCAGGTGTATGTACAGGCATGGAAAAATCGACTTATATACTACAATGATTAAAGTTAAAGCTAAAAGAGAATAGTAATCAATAAAATTGCATCAGTCACAGAAATTGCGTCGGTCACAGAAATGACCAAATTTATCGTGTAAAAGTATGCTGTTCCAATTTAATGATAATATCTACCATCAAATCGAAGGCGTTGCCATGGGATCAATCCTCGGCCAACTTTGGTCTCTTTTGCGATGAATCTGATTGAGTACAAAATTATTGATTTCCCCATGTACTATCGGCGATATGTCGATGATATTTTTGCTATCGTTAGAGACGAAAAGGATGCTGAAAAGCTTTTGCCTTCTCTTAACAGTATTCACCGTAGTATTCGTTTTACTTGTGAGAAACAGATCAATGGTCAATTAAAATTCCTTGATGTTATGGTCATTAAAAATGCTAACTCCTTGAATTATCATTGGCATTTGAAAGATGCCAACACTGGTTTATACATTCCTAACAGTGCTCATGCTCATGTCAGATATAAAACGTCGGTCATTCGCGCCTCGATTATTCGGGCAAAGCGGTTAAGTGGTAGTGAAAATGCCTATGAAAGCAGCTTCTCTGTCATCAAAGGTATTTTCACTGCCAATGGTTACTCACTTACTCTAATGAACATATCGACAGAATTCAAAGATAATATTGACAATTTCCAACCTAGCAGTCGTGATATCAAAAATAAATACTGGCGCCTCCTTTGTGTCAAAAGTCTTGAAAGTCAAACTAAAAAGACTTGATGGTTTGAACAAAATCCTTTCAGCGAATCATAGAATTATTATTTCTTACAGAACTCGAGACTGCTAACCTTCTTCCAAACAAAGGCAAATTGAAGTTTAGTCTCTCCTCTGATGTCGTTTATAAATTTACTTGCAAGCTGTGCTCAAGCAGCTACATTGGTGAGACAAAGCATCATCTCTACACTAAAATGAAAGAACATATTCGCGGAATCCCTAATGAAGCTGAAATTTCTCAACATCTGCACTCTGTTGACCTTGATGATTTTTCGATAATCTACAAAACCAAGTACACAAAAATAGCTGAAAGTATCGCTCTTTGTCATTACACCGACAGAACCTTGCTGAATGAACACGATTCCTCATTCAAGCTACGGGTCTTTCTGTGACCGACGCAATTTCTGTGACTGATGCAATTTTATTGATTACTATTCTCTTTTAGCTTTAACTTTAATCATTGTAGTATATAAGTCGATTTTTCCATGCCTGTACATGCACCTGATGATGGTATAAAATAGACTGAAACCGGTCGTGACATATCGACTTTTCATTTTGAAAAATATTAGATTTGACTAATTGATGACAGCAATTATTGAAATTATATTAACTAGCTCAACAAATTCTCTAAATGGGATTATTGAGAATGTGGAGGATTACAGTGTTCCGCCGCTATTCATTTCTTCGTAGTCTATGGCAAATCTGAAGCGAAAAGCACTCACTTTCGCATACTCGCGAGATGAGGCATGTTCATTCATGTTTCATGATCATTAGTTACTAAAATAGGAAACACATTTTGACTTGGAGACATATTCAACGACAAACCAAAACGTTTGCGCGATTATAAAACTTTCCGACAATTGAATATGCTATTTTTGAGGTAATCTAATATCATTTTCTTATTCACCGAAGAATGATTGAGGAATTCTCGACAAAATGCCGTTCCATAGTCAAACAATGTTTTATTTGCACACTTCCACAATCGTGACGATTGATTCAATTTTGGAAAAACTTGAGAATGCGCGCAATACATGGACATGTACTGGCGAACAGGAAAAATTAAGAGAATGCTGAGTGAAGTGGTGTTAAACAAATTCAATTTTATTGAATTCTCATAGCTATTTCGAGTAACAATTTTTGTACATTGACTTTGCATATGCTGTTACAGTGTCGTTTTCATTCCTTCTAACTTGATCTGCAAATCGCTTGCATATACACTATCAGCAAGTGCTGTAACAGGAAATTAATTGCAAACCATCAGTTTTTTTGTGACCACATGGATAGTGAATGAAGGAGGACTGATGCAATATATACTGGTCAAAGATGTGTTACTTCCAATACTACCAAGTACCTTAACGGTGAATAGATTTCTGACAACTTCGATATCTGATCGAAATAAGTTATTGTTATAGCTTTAATGCAGATCTATAGCATTTCTGAGACATTCGCTGTCAATAGCCCCAGTTACTGATAAGGATCCCTTCTGCAACGCTCCAAATGACATTTAATTATGGTCAAAGGCTTATGCGTGACTGGATTGTTGTCTATGATTGTGGTCAAAAGAATTAGCTTTTCACCATTTGTCTAGTGACTACTTATATCCATGATCCATTGAACAGCTAACTGTCAAATATCCATGTATATTTCAGCGAATTTACATAAAGATGCCTGTTTGCCATTGTATCAACGCCGCTGAATAGAACAAGAACATCCATTTTTACTCAACAACAGCTATTCTTTGTTGACAACTGTCAATTTTAAGTCAAACGTGGATTTGCTCAACATCACTTGATTGTAGCTATTTAAAGACAATTGTTTAATTGAAACGCCTTTGATTACCTGACATCCACAGACATCAATCTCTGCTGTTGAACTGTCAGATATCTATGCGCCTACATGCATGTCGGTGCTTCCAATCTTCAAACATCTGGCAACTGTTCTTTATTGTTGACCCATTACGCGCCAATGTTCCACTTGTGGAACATCGCTAGATTTTGGAAATATGTCTTATTGAATGTGGGACATATGATATTTTACAATAAATAATTACAATGTTTGGCAACCTTGGTGTGTCTTGGTGTGATCTGACTCATTAAAATATCATATCTCTAGATTTTATGCGTACAATTTAATCAAAAAAGATTGGTTATGTTTTTCAATGTTCAATTTGGTTACAGCGATTTTTCAGCAGCTCTAATTAAGCAAAAGCAATTGATTGGTTTTCAGATTTTAGCTACTTATAATATGTATACCTCTTCATATAGGTATGCTATATACAAAAATATTTCATTCCTATTACATTTTTCGAAATATAGTGACAAATTCAAAATGTTCCACTTGTGGAACATTGGCGCCTTGGGCCTATACAAATTAGATCGCTGACAAAATATTTCGGAAGGATTTATAATGAAATATCTTGGTCTGCCTGTCAATCTGATATGAATAGTAATGTCTGCTAGTTTGATAATCAGAATTAAAGTTTACCATTTTTCATATTTTGTTTAAATTCAAAAAATTGAAAAGCAGTGAAAGTTTTGTTTTGATCTGAATAATAACGTCCTGTGACAAATATTTTGCTGCTTTACATGGTAAGTGTAAGATGTCTGTGCAACCTTCCTTCTAACTAATGCTGCCAGAGTTGATATATAGACAGTCTTGTGATTTCATTCTGCTTTATTTTATCTATTGGCTTATGTAAATAAAATATTGTGAGGTATTTGGCGGCATACAACTTACCAAATTTATGCCCCTGCGATAAAGGTTTGACCTAATCTTTAGTTAAAACAATTATTAGAAAGAAATATGTCAATTATAACTTAAGAGTACATGTATATAGTCTAAGAACTTAGTCTCAGTCAAAAAGGCAGATGAAACTATTCATGCAAAAGTAGTAAAACTGGAAAACATGCACAGTTTCGAACCTGCTTCATCCAGATGCATCGTCGCGCTTTAGCTCCCACGACTATCATAACGATTACGTGGTTTTGCGCGTATTATAGTCTTAATGATATTAGAGATAAATACAAGTTTACTTACTTGCGTTTTATGAGTATCAGCATGACTCGTACTTTTTTCCTCTACTAACATGTTTAGAGAACAGCTTCAAGTAAACCGTCTACGTTGTACTGGTACTGTCAGGCGCAACAGAATAGAAAAATGCCCTCTGATATCAAAAGAGGTGATGGCAAAATCTCAGAGAGGATTTCATGAAAGTTACAGTGATTGTTCAGTCGTGGTCTGCCACGGGAACGATAATACCCCCGTTATAGTTATCAGTTCAAATGAGGTTACTCCTATCAGTCAGGCGACACGCTGGAGTCGAAGTGATAGGAAGAGAACTGCAATTCAACAACCAGCTATGATTGCCTCCTATAATTGTCACATGGGCGGAGTTGACCTATTGGACAGGTTTCTTTCGGATTATTGGCCTCATCTGCGATCAAAGAAATGGTGGTGGCTATTATTCGCAAATTTCATCAATATGGGCATGGTGGCTGCTTGGAGGTTACAAAGACACATTCAAGTCAGTAGGCCTACATCTCATCTGGATTTCCGAAGGTTAGATCTATATTTTGTTATTTATTATCTGTTATTTAATTGTGTTATTTATTGTTATTTATTTATTTTGTTATTATATTTATCTTATATTTTGAGTTGAAACTTAAAGATTTTGTTGTGTTACAAAATAAATAAATAAATAAATAAGACGTTTATTTCAAAAAGCCGAATAGAAATCGTGGGGTATCAAGACATGAATATGAACACCAAATCAATTAATAAAATACTAGAACTTAACATAGTAATTGTCATAAATCAATCAGAAAATATAAGGTCGTCAGAAAGTAGATGATATATACACATAACTTTACAATGTAAATCTGTCATTCGATAATTTGGCTATAGAGATGAAAAAGCTGTTACTGCTTATCGAAGTTGAACACAAATTGCTACAACCTAATAATAATGCATATAGACTTTTTAAGTCATCTTGTGTTTAGTCAATTATGCTCTCATTTTATCAAAATATGTACGTGAAACATTTGTTTTCTTTCAGAGAAGTTGTGAGATATCTCCTGAGTCTTCTGACTGTTCGAAAAAATTCGACCTGGACCTTCACGAACACCTACCCTCTCCACAAGACTTGGAAATGTTGGTCATCTTCCAATACCAGCCGGTAAACAGGGCCGCTGTAAATTATGCATGAAAAACACGAAAATGAAGTGTGACACATGCAACACTTTGTTGCATACAAGTTGCTTCGTCCAATACCATCTCTGAACTCTGAAAGATGTTACTGTTACATAGTTTCAAGAAAATACATTGGTGATTCTGTCTGTATTTTTCCTGTTTCGTTTACCAAAATACATCAAAATTCTTAATATACTACTTTTGCATAAAAATTAAAATTAACGTATAAGCATAGAATATTATTTTAATGTATAAACAAATATGTCAAATATAAGGAATCTGTCAAGTATAAACAAATATACAACGGCTTATATTCTTCAAAAATTCTTAAAAAAATGTATAGTCTCAAGGCGCCAATGTTCCACATGTGGAACATCATCAAAAACGATGAAATGAACATTTATTTTCGGTAAGATCGTCATAAAGTATCAAAACGTGATTGAACAATATGGTTCCATTCAAATTTTTGATAATTACTTTCAAAAATAATTCGGCGCCTAATGGGTTAAAACCAGAAATAAGTTCTCGGAGTTTTGTTAATCACTTGCAAACACGACTAGCGCAAAACAGTGTGCAACAATTACGTTACAGAATTCTCCACTGATCTCGGCCTGCGGCCTCGATCAATCACTCGTTCAATAACCTACATGCACACTATCAGCAAGTGATGTAACAGCAAATTACTTGCAAGCCATCAGTTTTCTCTTTGTGACCACATGGATTCTTCAATTATAAATGAAGGAGGACTGATGCAATATATGCCGGTCAAAGATGTGTTACTTTCATAGAAGATTGAAGAAAGGTCTGGTCGAATAAATGTCCACAATTTTGCCGAAGAAATGTCTGTGTGAAGAAAACCATACTTCAATGTATTCTGGGAATAGGCCTACATAAAAATACATGGCATTTATATGAAATGTTTAAAATAGAAGAAATTGAAATTGAAGAGTAGAAAAAAATTGTGCAGATAAAAATAAATTGAGGCACTAAACGAGAAATTACACCCTCATGTCATTTGAGAGTAACCAATGTTATACCTCAGTAATGAAAATGGCTAGTTAAAAAGGGCTGTTGAAGTTATTCATCTTTGCACTCAATGAGAAAAGAATGATTGATTCTTTATTCAATCAAACGAAGTATCATGCATATAGTGCAACTTTCGTACATTTTACTTAATATGCTTTCAGCATTTCGAGCACTGTCCATGGTTATTGTTAATGTTTCGCGAGGAATATCCATTGTCACCTTATTAATCTCCCACAGGTTTCCGCATGTTTGAATGGGTTGCCGCTCCGAACCCATCTGGCTGCTTAAAGATCTTACTAGCACAAAGAGAATCAAAAAATATTTAATACAGTGATTCTTGACTCAGTACGAAATTGCTTTTGGCTACAAGGCGAAATTTGTGAATTGAGGCGTCATTTTCGTCGAAGCTATTCCTGTGCCATACTGCAGAATAAGCAAAACATAAGTAAAAACATAAATCTGTGAATTACTGTTGTCAAATAAAGAATTGCGGTAAAGTTGTTGATGTGAATACATTTCAAACCACAATACACACTTAATGAAAAGTTTATTTGTTGCCTTGACTTATGAAAATCATTAAATTCAGTTGACAAATTTGTGTCCCGTTTACATTTTTTCTCAAAACATGCAGCGTATCTATTACGTTTGTATATAGATGATTTTTTAACACATTTTGAGGCAGTGATGATTTCCTGTTAAAAATGCCCGCAAGGTGGCAATCGTCAATTTATCCATGTAATTTCTTCCCCCAATACTTTCTTCGAGGAACTCTACCAACGCAATTGATAACTAATCCAGTCTAGTTCAGTTTGGTTGTGAATTTAAGCTGCGAATTTCTCCAGTAAAACTACCGCGTCCATTTACATACGTTAATAGTTTGAACGCGGCTTTATCCGTCCACACCAGAGTTGGAACTGGCATGGCCTTTTAGGGTCCGGGCCCCTGATGGACACTGAGTGACAGGTCCGGGAACGGCCCGTCTCGGCCAGTGTTTCAAAATTCTGCTGAACAGCATTATCTAGCAATGCTTATCATATAAACCATTGCATTACAAAGTAAAGCAAGAAACTTAGCATTTTAGGCTTCCAAACAATAATAAGCTTGCTCATTGAATTGTATAGGCTCTTCTGTGGCTCCTCATTCTAACTAGTTAAAGCAGTGTATTAGTAGAAGACTAGCATCTTCGGCACTTGTTGTATTTGGCAGCAAATACAGGTCCTTTGTCAATCAGCTGATCTCTATAGTTTATTTAGGTTGCATTGACTTTTCGTTGTGTTTTATATACATGCGTTTGGCCTACTAAAAATATACAAAGTGATTTCAAACTACATAATGTATTTTAAATTTTTCATGCGTTTAATGTCGAATTATATCTGAAGCTAGTTCTATAACAAAGCTATTGAAAAACCCAATGCGAACTGATCGACATAGTGCAACAGCTAGTGGCTTAGTATTCCTAAATTGAAGACAATATTTTAATGCTCAATGCCACTCATGGGTGTTTCATTAGAGGACGAAATCACTATAGTGTTTATATTCCGCTGCAGCTTAATTTCAACTAATCCTGTTCGATGCCTGAGTGCTCCGCTATCTTCATGCTACATTCATGGGTTTGACCTTGCCTCGATTGTGCGATCGCTTTATATTATCGTAGCTAGCTACCATCAAAATCCTAGCTTCCCAAACGCAGAGCATGCTGCAGAAGATTTCAATTGCGATAAATCCGTCAATAGATTGACTACTCGTCAAGAAAAAATGCACAAGTCTTCAAAGGAACTTATCTTCAAGCGTGTTTTATTGAATGCACTCTTATGAGTTTACATAGGGGTACAGTAGGACATTAAAGGGTATACTGAAATGAACCATGCAATATGATACATACAATTACACACGTATACAGTCAATTGGTTCCATGCTAATATTCATGTATGTATGCCTACTTATGTATGACACTGCAATACCACAGTGCTCAATTATAGTGTTAAATATAAGGACCTGCTGTTAGAGATGACATCCTAATCAAGGCCCGTCAGGGCCCACGGGTCTTAAAATCTAGCGCAGCCCTAGAATCGATTTCCAAAAGTCCATGAATTCGGTGGGAGATGCATGGCTTCATGTTGAGTCACTTAGTAAGTATTTCACGCAAAGTTCGCACCAATTTCAGCACTACCACGGCTAATCGATTCCCGCGGACTGTTACATGCTTGAGAAGCTGCATTCATGGCTTATTCTGTGTACACTCTCGGATGACCAGAGCGTGGAGCATCAGTGAAAAGGTTAACAGAGACTGCAATCCCTGGTCTTTTCAGGATATTGGGATTATAAAAAAAAACTCAAATGATTTCGAAATAAATCACTCCAAAGCATATTTAGAGGAGGAAAATTGCTGTTAATGGTCCACTTCATGTACTAGAATTTCTGACCTTCGTCGACGAGTTGCCGTGATGGGAGATTTGAGCATGGTGAGTTGTTAGAACGTGTGCGACATGTCTCCATGCAAGTGTAACTGCTGCTATATTAATTAACATTCACAATGGATTTTGCCATGCGTTTCACATTTTTTTGGCTGTCGGAAAATTATCATCGATGACCAAAATATATCTGCCTAAAATTGCTGGCTAATGCTCTTCCAAGAAGTAGACTTCCACAATAGAGCATTATAAATGCATTCATGATCCATGTCGAAAATTTGAAAGCAGAAGAGCCAAACTCTCCCTATGGTTGACTAGACGGCAAAGGGTTGACCAACATACAGTTTCATAGAGTCCTGCAAACAACACAGCACACAGTCTCGAGACAACACACGTCGTGCTATCGACAATTTAGGGATTAGGTGATGCCGTTCCTTGCTCCTGGCCTTTACTAATGGCCTACTGCTGGAAAAAATCAAAGCAGGAAATTTTACTAAGTTTAGAAGGAATATTTCATTAATGCACACTATTTTCTGAAGCCTGTCTCTGTGTAGTGTACATATGATTATAATGCATGTACGGTGCAAATATTCGTATGTAATCACACTTACAAGCACATCAACACTACTGTGACACAAGCAGAGCGCTGAATTCAAAGACAAAAAGATGGGAAAGTATCTACGAAAATCCATCTGTTTCTACTGACAAAATAATAAAAAAATTCAAAATTACAATAAAACATTATAAGTCGCTACTGCTGCCAAGATTGACAGCAAATAAATCCCGGGATCCAATGAGTAAAATCAGTGGATTTTGGGATTTGGAAACCATGAGATTGCAATCCGTGTTGACAAAGATTGTTTCTTCAGTGTAAAAAAACGTGAATATTTTAAAGATAGATAATCTTTAATGTCTTCTTGCAGGTTTTTCCTTCCTTTGAACAAGTTCATGTTACTTATGAGTTGTTGTAATGAGGACTGTGAGAGAAAAATTCTCAAAATAATTTCTTTAAATAGAAACAATTACGCGTGTTCGTGGCTTTATGTATAAAAACCGTGCAGAAAGCTTTCGATGTCATACTAAAGTTTATTGAATTATGACATCGAAAGCACTCTGTGCGCTTTTCATTCATTTTGAGATTTTCTGATAATTAATTTGGTAAGCATTACCAGAAAGATTTTTATCGCATATTTCAGCTCGATTATTTCATCTGTTAAATAAGCATGAAAATCAGGATAGTGTGAAAAAGGAAAAACTCACATGCAGCGAATATCAAGGCTGCCGTCGCAACAATGATACGAATGCCTTGACAGTACCACAAGGAACATTCAAACAAGATAGCAACTGCAGCAAATGCAGCAAAAATGGCTGCCATGACTGAAGCTCCCATGATCCCTCGTTGCAAACCTGAAAAAGAATGTCAGTTGCGTAAGAAAATCACTAACAGTTGGGTTAAAGTTCTTTATTAGGAAGTGGCACAAATTGATGAAGCACAGATAAGCGCAGCTAAACAACCAAACCGCGTTTTTAGTTTCTGCTCCTTCGATATTTATGCAAAAACATAAAAATAGACAGATGACATTAAAACGCAACATTCCTCAGTTTTTTTATTCATTTTATTTTCCAATTCTTGATGGCAATTCAAAGTCTAAGACCTCGTGCAAAGTGCATATGATGCATGAGTATCAATGATGCAAATAATGCACCTTCTCTTTTATTTTTAGTGCATTCCTTGTCTTCATTGTTTGCGGTGGTGAAAGCAAACATTTATTTATCAATTGCTCATGTCGAGCATTAAATTTTTCAAGTGATATTTGTCTTCATAGATCATGCCATGTTTCTGGTATAACTACGTAATATTGTCATAATGTCTATGCGCTCGTAACTTGATATTTTGACATTGATGCGGAAGGACAATGGATTATTTTTTATTTGCGCTCACAAGACGGATATACTGCACTTGAGTAAGTACAAAATATTTCCCAGGGAACACTTCTATTTTTTGTATACGACCTTGCTACACATTGGTCGGTTTGCAGGTCAGGATTTCGAAGTAGGGACCGGCGAACTTTCGAGATTCAATTCAATAGAAATTGTGAATCGAGAAAAAATCGAATTGATTCGCTTCACCTGTTTCCTATCATTTCTGAGTTTCCCAACTTTCCAGGAAAAAGCGTCTCTGTTTTCGTCATAAGACGCCCTCCAATATAGTAGTTTTCAGTTTTTCAGTTTAGTTGTCAATTTTCTCTTAAGTTTGCAGTTTGGTTACTTTTGCCGCTCTATTTGCTGTGATTTTAGCTTGAAAAAATTATTTAGGGATAGCAACTATGGACAGTGAAAACATGGGAAGTTACAAGCATTGTTAGAACGATAATTAAATGATATAATATTTTAAGGACTAGTTGCAAAAATTCTGTTAGAATCTACTAATAATTTTCAACTCATGAAAAGTTGTCGTTTCCCGTGCTTAGGATTTATGTATGAACGATTGATGAAGGCTGCGCTTCCAGTCACAGATGAGACTCAACGGACTTCTACAAGCCTGAGGCCACAAACCTAGTTTCCATCATCAAACTATCTTTCTCACAAAGCAAGGCCATTGTTAAGTCGAATGTCAAATCAACAGTTACTATCCAATTCACAATCTAGGATCAATATGTCATTGGTCGAGCCATTAAGCGGAATATTAGACTATACACTGTAATTATCTCTGAAAAATAAAGACATTATAATCTGACTACTTATTTCATCGAGTGCCATGGTATCAATGCATCTTTCAATAGCTATCCAAAGACGTTATTGGGTGCTTGCATACCTTCTTGTTGGTAAACAGTAAAATACTCCTTCTGCTACGTCACCGGAACGCGAGGATCATTGTATGGTCAGCTTTCTTCATTTATCTCCATATTTCGTTGCTTGGATAACATTAATGGGTGCATTCTTTTGACATCGTATTCAAAAATGGTAGTTTTGGCTAACCTGTATCTCATCTACCGTCCACCATTCTGGTGGTTACGAGGTTTTCTACCATATTTTTTCTCATAACAAGCCCGAAAAGTTTTATGTGGCGTCTTTTGATATTAATAAACAACTGCATATCGTTGCTTGTAATATGGAAGACTTGCTCTTTGCTCATGTTTAGAATCCGCGGACATCCCTCGGCCAAGCAAACCGAAAATCGGAAAGTAGTCCTATGCAAAGTGAATTGAACCTACGAATACCCTGGTTATCTGCAGTAGTTATGAGGTAGAGTTGCTCGTTCTATACATTTTGGGTAAACATTTGTCATTATGATATATACTAGGGTGCGGCGATTTAAATCGATCGGGGAAAAAATCGATCGGAATTGAAAAATCGAAAATCGATCGGTAATCAAAAGAGATCGCGATTTTCAGTTCGATTTTTTCGTTTTGATAAATAAATGCTACATTTCCCAATTCAGGTCAATACAGGTATGGGAAGTGGTTAAACCCAATTCATTTCGTGTACAATACACGAGAACGATTTCTTAATTGAAATTATCTGTGATTCCTCCCAGCTAGCTACATGTAGGATGGCTGCTTGATCATCAAACAACGTGTCAAACAAGTTGTTGTGCTAGACTGCTACTGCTATCAGCCAGAATCGGCTCAGGCAGTCTATTGTGTGACTAATCTGTGATGTCAGTTGAAGTCAATTCTGTGGTTGAAGCTACGAGTCAGCGGCGTTGGCATTGTCCTTGACTCCGTGCACTATTTCTTAGTTGATAGATCACTATAAAAATAGTTGATTTAAGGTGAGCAGCAGGTGACGAAACTCGCTGGGACGCTGATTGGTTTAAAGTTAGACATTGTTATCATGATCGCCTTCGATCGAGAGGGCTATGCTGTAGTCAATTTCGGCATTCTACGCTCCCCCTACCGTCGTTATGTCCACGAAACAGAAATCACAAATACATCGTTATTTTACTTTAGACAATTGCAAGACGTCAGCGAAATGTCTCACAGGTGGCTGTAGGAATCCGAGTGTAAAGGTGAAGGATGGATCGACTACCAATATGTTCAGACATTTGAAAGACAATCATCCGAAAATCTACTCCGATCAGAGGAGAAAGCAAAGAAGGCGGTGAAAAGAAAGCCATCTCCATCTCGTCAATCAACCATCGAAACTTCCTTTGTTGTTCATCACAAGTGTCCACATGGTAGTGCCAAAGCTCTAAAGCTCGATCGTCTACTTGCTGAAACTACAGATTGTTTCATAAAAAATGGATCACCCTTAAACATCGCCTTAACTTCAACTTTGTCTAACTCCGCCAAACTTGAACGAATTTCTCTGAAATTTGGAAGATATGTCAGTTGTGCTTACTAATATCATTGTTGGAAATTTCAAGCATGAATATTGAGTTGTTTTCCTGTTATAGATAAAAAAGTAGTAGATAATTTGATCTTCATTTAGCAATGTTACACAAAATCATACCTCACAATTTATAAAATTACATTTGTTTCCTTTGTTATGTAATATGTTGTTCTACAAGCCAAAAGCTATCAAGCAAAACAAAAATAAAGAAAATCGGTCAATCAGAGCCAGTATAGCACCATTATTCATCAACAATAATGTAACTGCTACATGTGATTAACTGGACTTCATGTTCCATAGCTTCCTGACTTCGTTACGGTGGTGTTGGCAGCACTCCTGATTGCTTTCAGCTAGAAATCTATCTCTTACCGGTTGAAAACAATACAAAGCACAAATGAACAATAACGAGATCGCATTCACAAAAGGCAAAGTGTCAGCCTTGCTAGAACTACTGGACCAATGGCCGCTCTGAACTTCACATACAGCAAGGAACCATGAATTCTGAACGCTATGTGAATGTTTTACGAATGAACATTGGCCAAATGACAGATCAACTTGGTGATCCATCGACTTGGTTATTTATGGATGATAATGCTACGTTTCACAGGAGTAGTAGAGTCAACTTATGCAAGTCTCAATTAGGGCTTAGGACATTATCTTGGCCAGCTCGTTCTCCTGATCTGAATCCCATAGAAAATGTATGGAGTATTCTAAAACGTAACGTTCGTCGTTCACTGCTACCTACAGATGGCGTATCACAACTTACGTCACTGTTAAAAAGAGAGTGAAGAAAGTTAGATCAGTCAAAAATCAACGATATCATCGAATCAATGCCTAGACGAATTGGTGATGTCATTGACAATAAGGGTAGGGCCACAAAATATTAGCTTCTTAAGAACCGTTACTGTATCATAGCTTATCAGAAAATATAAGGACATTTAAATATATTAGGGACATGAAATAACATGAAAAATGCTTTCTGTATCATACTTATGTTTTATTTAGTCAAATTTTAGGATGATCCACTTTTTATGAAACGGACTGTATATCGCTAAGGGATATCTATATATTCGTTTCGTCGAAAATGAACATTTTCGCAAGTTTGTCGAATGTTTGAACGACAGATATGACATTCCTAGTGAGACCAAAATGCGGCGCACTGTGCCTCCGACGTTGGAACGAGAAATCGATGTGAAAATGCAGAACTTTTTCCAAGAGAATGATTTCCTGTCATACGCAATAACTCTCGATTTCTACGACGCTAAGAATCATGAGAGTTTCTTAGAACTGACTGCATCTTCTATTGACGCCGACTACCGGCTACATTCCTATTGCATCGGAGTTGAACCTTTCAATTCGTCGGATAGAGACCATGCTGGAGAAACGATATCACATTGTCTGCGTGGATTAATGGAAGAAATGTCCATCGATGTTAATGATCAGATATTCGAAGCTGGAGTGACCGACAACGCTGGCAATGTTCGACGAGGTATTGAATTGACTGGAATTCCTTGGATGCCTTGCATGGCTCACACACTACAATTGTGTACTGAAGACTCCTTCACAGCCTGTGAGGCAGCTAATGATCTTCGGAAATCTTGTCGAGCGATAGCTGGCTTCTTCCATCGTAGCAATCCTGGAGTTCGACTTCTAAATAATCTGCAGCAAGAATCTGGAAAATCGGTTCAAAGAATTCCGCAAGATGTTCCAACACGATGGAACTCATCTTTCTATACTTAGTCACTGATGATAGAAAATCGTCAAGAAATCAATCGCTCATTGCCCGAAATTCGGAATTCACGCAATCCTCCACCGATTCTCCAAAACAGTGAGTGGGAATTACTCGAAACCTTGACATCATTGTTGGCACCATTCGATGACGTTACTCGTGACTTGTGTTGTGAACTGTCTCCTTCGATCAATCTTATCCTGCCTCTACTGTCAACCCTGACTGAACTCATTGGATCTATCGACGTCCCCACCGCCTTGACTTCATTCAAAGTCACAATATTGAACTAGATGAAATCCAGAATTGAACAAGTGACACCTGGTACAGAACAACCAATTCTGTTGGTCGCTTCTGCGATCGATCCACGATTTCTACGTATTCTCTCTTCCACACAAGTTGATGTTGCGAAGAACATTATCGTCGCGCGTATTGTCGACTTAATGCAGAAATAATCTCAGACAGAAGAGAAGGTGATTACTGCATGAGTGAGCCAAGAAAAGTTTGATGAGAAATGACAACGTGTTTCCTTGTGGTCGCAGATGAAAATTAGATCTCCGGTGGAATCAGATTGCAAAAACATCAAAGACCGAGCTATGATGGAGTGGCAGCGATATGTCGAATTGGTGGAGTAAACAAATCCTGCACCCGACCACAAGAAATTTGACGTTCTTGCCTTCTGGAAGAATCAACTGCAGAATCTTCCAAATTTGGCCAGGATTGCCCGACAATTCTTGTGTATTCCAGCAACAAACACGGCTTCGGAAAGACTAGGAAGTGTAACGGGCAATACCATAACGCCCAGTCGTGCAAATTTGAGTGGCTTGCGCGCACGGCAACTGATCAAAATCAGACGCAACAGTAAACTTTTGAATGAGTAGGGGGTAATGCGTTTTTCTAATTAGACTTCACAATATGCTTTCATATGATTCAGTATTGTTTTGAGACGTCTGTCATACATGTATCGCCCACTTACACGTTATTAGAAAATAAAGCTGAGACTGTTTTGAAATGATTTCTTTTTTGGTTTACAAAAAAATCGAAATCGGAAAAGAAATCGAAATTTTTCTGAAAAATCGAAATTAAATCGATCGTTGGGGAAAATAAAACATCGCCGCACCCTAATATATACTACGGTAACCTTTGTAAGGCTTGATGTTGAGATACTGTGAGAAGTGTTTTTTGCTCCAATCTTAGGCTTGACCGTCTGCAACAACTGTATATGGCAAGCTTTCTTCGATGAGATTTCTTCCACCTGTCTTAGAGAATCTATTCCGGTTGCTACGGGCCAATTGATCGTACCGCCACCAGTAGTGACATATTCTACAAAATTTCAATTCTCTCGCTCAATGATATCGGCCGAATCTTTTCATCCGCTTCCACTTCCGATCCCGAAGCGGCCTTCGTCTGCTCCTTGGATATTGCAACATCTTTCGTATTTTGCAATTTAGTTTATCAAACTGTTGAAGCGTCCATATCGTCATACTATCAATTGTCTCATTGCAGGTTTTGCAAATGCATTTATATCCTGAATTTCGTTTATCAGCACAACATTTATTCAAACAAGTATCTTCTCCTTTTATTCACTTGATTTTCTTGTAGTATTCATGTAGGTACCTTAGTATTATATACCTAGTATTCATACTTCGTTAAATCGAGGATAATGAGGAACATCTCTACACGTCACATTTCTTCGAGTAAATAGCCGCTCTCTAATAGTAGCTGCGGCTAGGCTATACGCAGCTGTGAATCTAGGCAACCAGATAATGCCGCTTTATATATGTAATCACTTTTTGTTCGAGTTTTACGTTATTTGTGTCATTAGTGATATATATACTAAGCAACGCCGTCATTTCAAGCATACCTCCATGTCATGCAGGCTCCATTTATGTACCTATAGGAGATGATCAAAAATATATTACCGGATAGATTAAAATGTATAATGCAATTATATTACTAACTGAAGCCTTAACCCACGCCGCTCATGCTATTCAGATCACATGCACATATTCAGATCGGCGTGCACTCTCATGGACGGTCTCTGAGACTTTGCCAAGGCTCAGGGAGATAAAGAGTTCGAAGCAGGGTATGACTACTGCCAATGACTGAGGAGTGGCACTTTCGTCAATTCCGGTATGATGTGGTCTCCAAGAGTACTATCGAGATAGACCTACCCCGACGTAGGCACCTATGGGGCAGGCGACTTCAACATTCAACACAGCTTCCGCGGTCAGATGCACCCATTTATTATCAGTGTCTTAGTTTGTAGCATGTCTACCACTAGGATGGCTGGTCCTAGTACAAATAAGGTTCATTTTTATCTTCGTATCACCAGGTTCTGTTATTAAGCAGTAATTGCAACTTAGCAATAAAAGTAACAATTGTCATTTTTGTTGTTATCAATACTGCAATCACAGAATTAGATTCATCTGCGCGCGCCTCTTCGGTGACTGCAATACTTACAGACAGCATCACAACGATCAAACGCTAACATTCAAAAAGGGTGGCGGAATCAACTTGGACGGGCTTGCATATCTCAGTTCCACTTGCGTAATTTACGCAAATTTGCAGCTAGTCCATCTAAAATCCTAAAATCGTTTGATATCCGAGACAAACATCAAAGTTATTAAAGAATTCTAACGAATGGGACTCATATTTTTGAAAATATGAAACCGAAGTACAGACTGAGAAACATTTCGTCTTACATCTTTAAAAGCAAAGTCAATTTCTATTCTAATTTATGAATTAGTAGCTAGTAACACATCTCTCGGGCGTTGTTCATGTCTCTGGGAGACGTTAATTTCTGAAGCATATCAAATACTGCATTTGTCTCTATACCCATGTATATCAGCTGATAGCAAAAGTCTGAAGGATCTTGATCTCATGTTCACAGGAAAATTTGTTTTCTTTCATAAAATGATTTTTATTGCATTGCCGCGCTTATAATTTTCTTTGTTGAAAAGAGACGTCATATAAAGCAAACCATTGTCTCTTTCGTAATATCGTTCATGACAAAATCATAGTATAGAAGGCATTGGCCAAATCACCATGTATCATCAATTCGACTCATGGATTCTCATAATTTTTCTTTCGTTTTCTTGTACTTTGATTAAACAGCAAGCAGTTCATTTTTCATGTCATTACCGCTTGTCTGCGTAGAAAACATTCGCGATGGATGATCGATCTTTTTAAACATTATTATCATTGCTATAAATACCACAGTGATATTCCACAAATGCTAACTTTATCACAAAACTATCTTGTTATACCGGCATAGTTAGTGGTATACCTATAATGAAAGTTATGAAGAAATGTGATTTCCTTCCACCCCGTTATTGCGCGTTCACATGTGCTCCTACATATATGATAAACAAATTTAATTTAAAAAAATGCTGTGGTATTATTTTCAAACCATCGCACATTCGCAGATATTAATGAATAACTAATTTGTAGACACTAAGCACATTGCTTACTGAGTGAATGCAAAATATGATATTTTGATAAAACATTAAAGAGAAACATCAAAATCAAGCACCAAATCATAGCATACAATATAGCATTATATCATAACATCATTTTAATATCATTTTGGCATTGCGATGTTGAAATATCAGACAGCTAACACAGCCTCGTCTATGTCTGATATTTCTGTACTAAAAATCCGTGATATAATCCTACAGTGTAATAATTGCAGTGATTTGTGACGGTTGACCTTCGTTATTGATTTGGGACTGTCAACGCTGCAAAGCATTTCACAAACCAATTCGACCTGCTTTGCGGCAATGAGACGCATACGACGCATTTGACATTGCGAACGGCATCTGCATGGCTGTCACGAAAGTCTTGATGAGTGCTCTGGTACTTTCGAGAGTCGATTACTTTATTTCGCATTATACAGACTTTATGCTGCATACTCCTCTCAATCAGCAGCTTACTCTCCATGGTTGTTCTTTTCCTATATCTGCACCTCAGATTTGGAGCTTGATTCTAGTGGATATTCATACATCAGACTCGCTGTTACAAAAAAAAATAATGCTTATAAAGGGCCTCACGATGAATTTCTGCATGAAGTTTCTTTAAATTGATATATGCAGCTGCCTTGACGGGATTGTCCCGGGATTGCAATCCCTATGCACGATACGTGATGTATAAAGTTGTCTCTTTTTAGTTAAACCATAGAAACTAGACTGGACATGAAAGAAAACTACATTGAAAACAAAACTGCGTCATGGTCACGCGTTGTCATGAAAACGATACCTAAGCGATGGCAGCTTCCAGTGGTTGTCAATTGTACTACCTTTTCAGTAGACTTTGTAGATATTAACGGTTATTATCATGACCTTGTATGCGCCGTTGCTTTTAAGCTCTAACTTCGGATGGAAATATTTTTATAAATGTCAACATGAGCTTGCTGCCAACAGCTAATTTCTGTCAAGCTGTCATTGTCACCGTTCATTGAACATTTATTAAAACCGACACCTACACGGACGAAAATTTTTCTCCAAAAATCACACGGGATTTGCCATCATAAAGTTTGCTCTTGAGCTAAGAATAATATATTTATTTATGAAAATGAAACACTTCAACATTTCGAGATCTGATGACAAAATCGAATGCTAGAATGAAGTTGAATAGCGCATTGTTTGTCATGCATGTGTAAATGAGTAAATAGTGGATTTGAAATATTGCACAAACTGAAGAGTCGTTGAATTCCTTTTCAGAAATTCTTTTGACAGTAAAAAACATCTACTCATAAAACTTTCCTTTCTTATGCAGAATCAACTTTAAGATTTTGCATTGTTATTTGTGACTAACAAAACTTCTTGTTTATTTTGCTTGTGAAGAATGTCATTTTACTCATCTAACAATGCCTTCAAACTCATTCACAGAAAATGATGCTAAAACTGAATGAATAACGAGAGCAGTCGTAAAGGTATTTAGACAAACTAAGAATTTTGACTTCATTTTATTAAATCAAGGTCGTGTTTAAGCCAATGGTAAATCAAATATCTTCATTGAAGTGAAAGACCTGAACAAGTGGCAATAACAAAAAACAGCAACTACTTGCATAATTCATGCAAATTCATCCAAAATTGTGTAGATCCCATCCTCATTCAATTTATGGAAATAGATTTAATCAACATCAATTTCTGAAGCATTTCTTAGATTCAAATGAAAATTGTTGTCCGTTGTTCACCGAATGTGATACAAATAGAAAATTAAAATTTTGAAGTTTTACTGAATTTATATTGCAAACTCTATACTCTTTTCTTTCTTGCATGTTTCCGTCATCGGATTTACAGTCATCAGTGCATTTCTGGTCTGTTGTCTGCATGTAGCGGTCGGTGCGCAATTTGAAATCACACGAGATCTTCGGATCTCTATCTTCTGCCCTTAGGCTACTTTTATAATTTAGTAATAAAAATGGCAAATTGTAATATTTGTTGTTATGAAAATTACAGCTCAAATCTCTGGTGACTCACACCGAATTGGTGAAGAAGGATTTGGATATCAAATCGATATATAACGCAAGCTAATGCTAATTTTACGTACTAAAGTTAATAATAAATGCGATTCAAGATATATTCACCGGTCTTGCATTGTAAAATGGTGAAAGAAAGATGATAATTTATTTCTCTCATCAAAAAGATTACTACAAAAGCATCGTGCTAGTTACTCGGTATGGATGATTGGCATGCAAGTCGAGACCACGGGAGGAAAAAATTTCTGAAAGTAAGGATGGGGCTATGTAAAAAGAAAAATGTGCAAAAGTATAAATGGACACAAATGGAGTTAGATGATTTAGAAGCTTGAATTTTCCCATTAATTTTTCGCATGTGAAGCCTCTCAAAATATTATACAAATAATCAGACAGCGTGATATTATCTAGTTGGATGAAGTGAACTCGAAATTGCAGTAATCATGAAGAATTTCAACAACATCAAAATTATATGCAGTTAGAAGCTTACAGAAATTTCATTCAGAGTGCAAGTGACATCGTTCTTTCTTATTTTGAGATCCAAAACCCAAAGTGTCACTAAATTGCAGTGGAAAAAGAAGTAATTTCTTAATACAAATAGCTGTCACTCAAAATCTGAACATTTTCTATAGGTAGGAAATAACCTTTCGTCAAACCGTTTTATGCAATAACAAAGCTTTGAAATGCACTTTGTCACAAACAAATCTCCCTCGCCAAGGATGAATAAAGTCGTTTCCAGGAAAGTGGTCATGACAATAACAAACTTTTTGTGAACTACTTCGTCTGTAATTAAGTGAAAAAGGAAAGCAGTCTTTCCATGACCGTTCACCTACCGGTATATCATATTATGTAAGTCATTTGCCTCATCGCATTACATCGTCAATCAAAAATTATGATACACACATAATTTGTAGAGCATGAAATATAATCAATCATTCATTTGCGAACTCCACAGTATGCTAAGTTGGGGATTCATAGAAATCTTTAGAATATTGTGGCGAAGTAAATTGAATAATTTAATAATTAGTTGCATCCTCAGATGAAAATGAGAACAGACCAGAATTGCCGCTATGTCATTCAATATCAAGAATAATCAGCAGGCCTAGTTCACATCGATGCAACTCTCTATTTAAACTTGCAACCAATTAAGCCACACACGGAATAGATTTGAGATAGGCCTACTTCAATACTATGGGAACTTAATAGAGAGATCCATGGATTAGATGAAAATTTTCATTAATAACACAGCCTTCTGTTTTCCTCATCAAACTAATTGACTTTTGATGCTGCAATGTCACAATATCTGCAAGGCAGAGAGAACTATCGAACTATGAGCGTTACATTACAAATCCAAGCAAGGACTTGCAAGAATAGCTGTTCAAACGAAATGTCAATTATTATGTAACAAAAACACATATACAATTTTATTGTGATTTTATTTCATCATGCAAGGACTCTAAATCACAGTCGAAATGATAACTTTTGTACTGTGCCATTCGGAGGCGAATCCGCCGATCTAGTGGGGTTCTGGGTTGAATTTTTTTGGATTTTTTGCTGGTACACGTTTGTTAGCGGATACGTGCACGATATAAGTCGGAGTGGCACAGTCGAAATAACAAGTTTTACGCCAGACCGTTTGCCTTTTTGTTTTTTTTAACTATGTAGTTATCTGCTTTAGGTTGGCTAATTTTGAGGGAGCATTGATGCTTTTCAATGTTTATTGTGATGTACGCATGACATGGTCATATATGAGTGTTCACGTTAAGTTTAGATTTTTTAGTTACTTCATTCTTTATTTATGAAGAGCTAAATTGATCGCTCCACCAACTTCAGAATCACAAAATTTTAAACTTACAAACAAAGATTTCTTTATGAACAGTGCATCTCCTAAGATAATTTTAGATGACAAACTAGTTTTTCATTGATTTCAAAGATTTATTGCCCAAGATCACATTTCCGTAGAAATGTGTCGTGCTAACTTCACAGAGCAACACAATCAAATTTCAAGTAAATTTTGAAAGCCTTAAGGGGAAAAATTACTGACTGTGCTGTGCAATTTGCGATCTCAGATTGAGCAGTTTGAATGGTTTTCCAGGTGGCACACATGCGAAATATAAAAGCGTTGTGCTAGAGTGTTGTGCTAGCTTCGTATCGGTAATATAGCACGCTATTGAAGCCGAGATGTCTCATGAATGAATGATGTGATTTAAGTCATGCATAAACTGTAATGTGAACCTCCGCAGATCATCTATTAACGCCCGAACGTGTATTTTTTAAAGGGTTTTCTAGCCCGACGCTTATTAAATCCGCCAAATGATATTTTTATCGATATACTCGTAATAGAATTTCGATTGATGAATATATTCATTATTGCACTTGATGTTTATTTATACTATTTTCAAGCCCGTTCTTAGTATAGATTATTTTATCTCCCTTATATTTGCACGGGTACTCACACCATGCTTATTCACATAGTTTGTAATCGTATTATTACTCAGACCATGCGATACTATTTCCACTTACGACGGCATGCTCTTCTAGTATTTTTCAGGAGTATCGGTATCATTGATAGCTATGTTTGCCAATTATCATGCCTACTTACTCGTGTATGCTATACATGTATAGTGTGGCTGCTCCATGTTTTTCTTTGAGGTCATGCTTATCAAATGTTTTGGTATCAAGCGGAAATTCCAAATGTTGAAAAGGCAATATAAGGCTTTGCACCATACATACATTATCAGAGAGAGCGTATTATTGTGTAACCTAATAAACTGTTGGTTATTTGACGAAGAGAATTTCAGTCTCATCTCCTGTTTGCAATTACGGTGCTCTGTCTCATGACATATACATGTATGGCACACTATACAGCAGATGTTACCAAACTTGCTGAATTTCGAGAAATCTCACTGCACCAACAATCAGCAGCTTACCGTCCAATCAGCTACCGTTGAGAACAATTTTAGAGGGAGCTAGCTATAAGCGCAACTCGTGCTTTGCGTCCATAGCATGAGATGGAGTATGGAATTCGTCATCTGCAGTTTTCGCTTTTGTATTAGTTTGAATGTATTGACCGATAACGAATGAGGGATGATCGAATTAACCTTCTTTTCCTTACATTTTCCAGAAAAAAGCTAGGACATAATAAATCCTAATTGAGCATGACCTAAATGTCATAGTAATGTGGTCAGAGGATAGTAATAGAATGCAATGAGAGTTTCAAAAATGCTACAATAAAGTTGTAGTCCGGCAGCCAGAAACGAGTACACCCTAAGCCTACTGCGAATCGGTGCGTCAACCGAGTTTTAGTGAGTTCCTCTTCTTGACAGACAGGATCAAAGAAAAACACATGTTAATCCAATGGAACGTAGAATCCAGTTTTTGGCTAAAATGAAATTTTCTATGTTTTCTCTGATTAAACGAAAAGTACTATGACCAGAGTCATAATTTTGGCATAGAATGTCTTCAGATTAATTACTTTCATGTTCATGCACCCCTGTCTATAAAGCTAAACGCATTCAGATTTGACGAGACTCTCAATGTCGGCAGACACAAACTTGAGCAATTTTATCCACATTCAACCACATGCTCACATACACTGTCGATCAGATGCATGATAATAGCACATGTACATCATAGGAAATGAACTGAAGATATTTCGTGTGAAAAATTATGACTGTAGACTTAATCTTGTCCAGTTGATAAGCGAAAACATAGAACATTTTATTTTAGCCAAAAACTGCAATCTGCGTCCCATTAGATTTACATGTGTTTTTCTTTGATCCCGTCTGATAAGAAGAGGAACTCACTAGAACTCGGCAGACGAGCAGATTCGCAGTAGGTATAGGGTGTACAGCATTCTGTGAAAGTCTCACTTTCGGCCTCGTTCCCTGCAGAAATTCGTTCTGTCTGCCGGACTATTTAGTTTGTTGATACAAAGCGCCAACTTCTTGCAGGCAATGTTTCGATTTAGTGTAGAAATAAGATACTTTGTCGATATAGAGAAAAGATACTTTATTTTTTTAAAAAAGTATTTTGTCATGCGAATATGATTGAAGGACATAATGAAGGACATGATCTCTAAAGCCGCCACTGATATCAGGTAAACTAAGATGTTTGGTCCTCTATAGGGTTAGACCGTGTTGAGATGATTGTCACCCTATCGACCGAGCTGAAATTAGAAATTCATAATGCATTTTCCATTTCGGAGCATTTCTTGGAAGATATGCGGTACGTGGATTGATTTCTACATAAATATCCTACAAATCAATATATTATAGTAAAAATATTATATTTTGTCAATGATATCAAGTCTTGGACATCCAATAACAGGTGAACAGTAGGTACTAAATATGCCCACTAATTTGAGATGATAGCTGATGTGAATGTACCAACGGACAAAAGTGACGTATACCTTTGTGCCAGGTGGGTATAATGAAATTGAGATGATCTACAATTTACCACTGCAAAACAATACAATCTTTCCTGAAGGTCTTTACGCACCTATGTGCCGGCACTGCTATCTTGACCTTCGGTCTCGACAAAGTCTAGAGTTCAATAACTAGCACTTGTAACTCTTTATCAAAGTTCAAAGAAATCATGTTCAATGATACCAGACCCAATAAATAGACCTAATACCACATAATGAATGACTAATCCTCAGGAAAAAGTACTTTTAATTAGTTAGTTAGTAGTTAGTTTTTTTATGTCAATATAAATCGATATGCAGGAGCTCCCTCTCTTACGATGGAACACAATTTTTTTAACCTAGACACTGAGTTTATTTGGCACATGAATTCTGTGTATAATATTCGAAACATCGGCTTTCGATTAAACCATTAGAAAATAATGCTTTCTCATTATGGTGAGCATGAATTTGACCGCGGGAGAGGAAATTTTGATTATTATCCTATCGAAGTTGATCTCTTTGCTAATAAATTTATCAACTTGTTAGATCAGATGTGAACGTGGAGATGGAATTCATTAATGATCATAATTAAAACATTTGCATTTTGATGGCTGTTGGATACTGTTGTCATGGAGATAATAACTCCATTTTAGCAAAGCAACGCCGAAATTATTTCTCGAGTGGGAGAGGGCATTGAACTATTTTTTCCAGCAAAGTTTGAATGGTTGGATGATGGTTTAAAGTTATGGTATAGCTTGATGAAATTCTACAATCCAGCACTATTTCAGACAAATATATTGCCCTGATCATATCGAACCCATCTCTACTGCAACGGTAAAAATACATATATTTTCTCTGTAATTGTTTTATTCATGAACCTGCATACGCAGTCTATGAAACAACTGTATAATATTTCGACCAATCAAAAACAGACGGATGAAAAAATGCATCATGAGTGAGTCTACCACTCTGTTAGTGTTCAAGTTTTTATATTTCGACTATCCTCTATCTAGAAATGTGTTAATCACAATGTTATAATTGGTTTATTGTACAAACCAATTATTTGTGTATGGCACTGACTAGTTCACATGTAAATAGAAGCCAAATAAACTTGGGCATACAAAAATGCACAGAGCTGCATGTCTGTCGTCATTTATCTTTAATTCTATTGACTTTGACGAGAAATTTTCTGTAAAGCGCCTCCATAGCTAAACAATGACTGTGTAGAAGTGCGAAATTTGACGGCTGTCATTACTAGTACCATTCGCAGAGCTGCACGCCCTGTCACTGCTTATTCTTGATTCCATTGACTACTGATGAGAAATTTTGACTGTAAAGCAGCTCTGAGGTTATAACTTCAGCAAATTCACGGTGCAAAAACAATTGAAATTTTCTCTTAATTTACTCATTCTCTTGCGTCTTGGAATGTGAAAAAATTAAATTCTTCAAAATAAGATGATAGAAAAGAAAAAACGCCAGATCTCTTGATTACTTAATGAAATTTTGCATTAAATGAGCTTAATCATTCGCGGTTTAGAATGTGAAAGCAATTGAATTGTCAATAGCTTTGCGACCATTTTTGTCCTATTTGCTACTTTTATGCTTTATTAGGTCAGAAATCAGCATTTCAACATGACATGAATAAACTGTGTAAAATCTGATTTTTTAGAGTTTCGTCAGTGTATCCGTTTCTCCTAATCCCAATAAATGACATTCTGATGATAAAGCCATTGTTATAAGTTATTATCATGATGATATACTAACTGATTGATAAATAATCAGTTAACAAGCCTCAGTTTAGCATGATGCTAATTTTTCTGAGAAAAGTCAAAATTATCCAAACCTTTGCACACGTGTGCGTCTTTTGAATCGCATTTTGAATGCATTTTTGAATTTAAATGACTCTGAAATCTTCTTTGCAGTGACAAGCCTGCGTGAAATTGCAAAGATTGGCCTTCTATTAGAGCTACGTAAAATGCAGTTGAAGCATTCGAAATTTACAAAAGTTGTTACTGCTTCTGCATATACCACAGAAAATCAATGCGTTTGATTAAGCTCAGTTAAGTATAAAGAAAGTAACAACGATAAAACTGATTTCATGAGCATGCGTTTTTAGTTATATATTGAAATTTTCCTGATCCCTTCGATAACGTATCACTAAGATGTTTAGTACCTATTTGTCAAACCTCTGACTCTAGATCTCCCGATCAAGGATACTTAGCATCAATGAACCCATTCGGGATGACTATCTGTCTTTGAAGCGGCTAGACAACAAAGAGCTCTGAACAAATGTTAGTTTCAATTTCAATTTGAAGAGACGAGTTTTAAGTCAAGCGGAAATATCTGCAGCTGATACCTCCTAACAAACTTAATCTCTCTAGCGATAGCGGAAGGCGTCAATATTGATCAACCTAACGAAATGAAATGCCAAGCATGTAGTTATTTGATTTTGATTTCGAGGTGATTATTTCATGATCATTATGCAATTTTGGGCGTCCAAATTTGTGACTTTCGATTGAAGAATTTGCTTTTCTGAGATAGAAAAATGCCAAGACTTCTTGTCGACTGTCTAATTTGATTTTTTTGTAATTCTAGACTAAAGTACTCGAAATTTGCCATCTTCTCCTAAATTTTCAGTGTCCTAAAGATAGGAAGGAGAGTTGACCCGATTAATCCAGTCAATAGTTGAAGATAGTGCATTTGCATGTTAGACCATAAAACCGCTTTAATCTATTATAGTCGAATTTCTTAAATCAAGTCAATTACAAGATGGAAAACAATCATGGATGCTTACTACCACTATGACATAAATTATGACGAGTTCATGGTCGCAGACCATTTGTAATATCCATGGTAAAAAATTTTTGTTAATCACTCGCCCTCGCGAAATTCGCGAAAATTTGTTGTTGTACAGAATGATGCAGTTTAAATAATTGTGGTATCAATTTGAATGGAAAATAAAAACATCACAATATTTATTGAAGGGTTTTAAGGCAAGCTACTAAAATCAAAAGTGGAAAAGTGATCTCTATTACAAAGTTTCACCGCTAAGACGGCCTTATCAAGCAGATACAATGTTGAGAAGGAAGACATCAAAATTCAAAAGTCAGTGATTGATATCCTATGCATTCCTCCCTCCTGTTATTTAATGTAGGACATAGTCTTTTGATTAGCACAGATTCTCGAAGGCGTAAGTTGATGGCTTTGATATCTGTCAATCACTGTTACATCAATATCTGATTTACACAATTGGAGGTGTTTGTAAAGAGAGGAATGATGGTTAGTAAGATTATGAAAAAGACTGTCCTTCATTAAATAACAGGGAGGAATGCACAGAATATCAATCACTGATTTTTGAATTTTGATGCCTTCCTTCTCAGCATTGTATCTGTTTGATAAGGCCGTCTTAGCGGTGAAAATTTGTAATAGAGATCACTTTGCCACTTTTGATTTTAGCAGCTTGGCTTAGAACCCATCAATAAATATAACAAATGCTGCTTAAAATAAATTAAAACATCTTGCTAAATAAACATCACAATATATCTGAATAGCTATTTTGTCCATAATCAGAAATCATCAGCAGACCTAATTTAAAATCTCTGACATTCTACAACACTTTTTGTCTATATTGTGTTCGTTTAACTCTGATTTCTATTATTTTATTGCGCTATCACATGCATGTAATGAGTCATATTCTATTTATCACATCTCTGTATGAGCACCCGAACCTCGATATCAACAGGCCTAATTAAAGCGATTCACATAATCTATTCAAAGCAAGTGTTTCATGTGAATGACCTTTTATTTTCAAGCAAAAATCTAGCATTTAATTTAAAAAATCCAATGAACATAATAAAATCAAAGAAATTAATTTTGAAATGTCAATCTTGTCATTTGGCGTCCTTTGGATTTCAGAGAATTACAATTCCACTTTGACTTCATCGAGATAGCTTTCCGACAATTCCGTTTAATTATCAAGCATTTCCATATGCGGAACTTCTACAGAAGCCTAAATCCTTCGATAATCACCTAGAAATATAGTAAATCTCTAATACTTCTGTAGTTTATCTTTAGCTCTGCAAAATCAAAGCCATTTTTTCAGGCTGCATTGCCTTTGAATATCAGGAACACTTTGTGTCTCTCGCTTATGGAAAAAGAATATTGACTTTGGATGCTCAGAAGTAAAAAGCACTCCTGGTAACTCATCGTTCGTTATTTAACCAATCTCCATCGATCAGGTAATTGAGCAAGTTGAAGATCCATGTTTTCACACTGCATGAGAAACTGAATTTTCGAGATCACGTAGTTTTTTATGAATTAAGTTAGGACAAAGAGTTCATGTTTTGAGACGATCGAGGAGACTTATTCCAGTTTCACTTAACTTGTACATGTACACTCTTTAGCAAAATTGATGTTACATACGGGTACACTCATATGTGAAATTTTACTTGCACCTCTTTTTCTGTATTATGATAGCCTTTAGGTTTGTTCCTTGATACGATAACATTTTGTGAAAAATGATGTATTTATTGTGAAAATGCTTTTAAGTCAATAAGTAATCAGCATCGGCTGACAACTCCACGAACTGCGGTTATTGCTGAGATTCGATCATTCACACTCTTTATCAATGAGTCATTAAAAGATTGTGACATCAGTTGCTATTTTGCCAGAAGCCACTGTTTCAGCTGCTTTATTGTTTTTGCGGGAGTGAAGCGAAAATTGATTTTCCTACCGAGGAAATCCCGGACATGCTCTATGGGATTCAAATCATCACTTGATTGCGATCAGCATTTGAACATCGTCTCCTGTTTTCGCTGGTTTGAGTAAAAGAGAGAAACATATCAGTCTATATTCCAGAGAATCGTGAAGAATCATTATGCATAACACTGGCTCTGACAGAGCATAGCTCTGCTAGATTGTGCAATTGTATTAACGACTCCTAAGATGGAAGCTTGTGTCCATGAAACTTTTAAACATATCAAGAGAAATGTATCACATGTATTAAATCATTTGGCTCCACAAAGGTGATATTCTACAGAGGTTTTGTGTTCCTCTTTCAAGAACGTGTCTTTATTTACGAATCTTTCCCTTGTGTTGCTAAGTTTGAACGATGACATTTTCTGTATTATACAATTACTTAATAACTACTGCAGCTTTTTAGACATTACCTTGATATTGATCGACTTTCATTGATAGAAAAATATACATTTTCCCTCGTATGGTGGTGGTTCACTTCATCGACAGACCTTCTCGTCGACAGGCTCTCTTCATCGATAAGTAGATAAATATTGTTGTAAGTATTATTGATAAGCTTATTTCATGATAGCTTCACAATGAAGATGATTTTAGAAGCAAAATGTATCAAAGAAATATACATGTGGTCCAAATCACATTTCCAAATAATTCACCAAGAAATGCAAATGTGGTCTCAGGCCCATTCAAGATATGAATCCCGACTATCACCATGATAAAATGCCCAATAAACTTGATCAAAGAAATTGGAGAAACTATACTAGAAGACAAGCCTCCAATCATCATGTAAATAATATGCCTCCAAACGGCCATACAGGCAAATGTCACAAAACTGGCTACCCTAATTGTCGGGCACGTAGGCCAAGAGAGAACCGCAATTCTTCCAAATTCTACGATTTCTGATAACCAATTCAAGTTTTATCAAAGTCGGTCCATGGGAACATTAAAAGTCTGACCTTCATTTGAAAGTGCATTATGAAAACCGAGACCTTTTGTAAAATTCCTCGAAAATTTCACATCTTGATCAATTCAAATTAGTCCGTTTCATAAAAAGTGGATCATCCTAAAATTTGACTAAATAAAACATAAGTATGATACAGAAAGCATTTTTCATGTTGTTTCATGTCCCTAATATATTTAAATGTCCTTATATAATCTGATAAGCTATGATACAGTAACGGTTCTTAAGAAGCTAATATTTTGTGGCCCTACCCTTATTGTCAATGACATTACCAATTCGTCTAGGCATTGATTCGATGATATCGTTGATTTTTGACTGATTTAACTTTCTCCACTCTCTTTTTAACAGTGACGTAAGTTGTGATACGCCATCTGTAGGTAGCAGTGAACGACGAACGTTACGTTTTAGAATACTCCATACATTTTCTATGGGATTCAGATCAGGAGAACGAGCTGGTCAAGATAATGTCCTAAGCCCTAATTGAGACTTGCATAAGTTGACTCTACTACTCCTGTGACACGTAGCATTATCATCCATAAATAACCAAGTCGATGGATCACCAAGTTGATCTGTCATTTAGCCAATGTTCATTCGTAAAACATTCACATGGCGTTCAGAATTCATGGTTCCTTGCTGTATGTGAAGTTCAGAGCGGCCATTGGTCCAAATGCCAGCCCAAATCAGTAGAGTCGCACCACCTTGTACCCGGGGACGATGTAAATGTCTCGGAATTTCCTGATCAGATTTTATCCATAATCTCAATCGACCATCACTATCCTTCAGACGGACTGATGCCTCATCAGACCAGACAACCCGATCCCATTGATTTCGCCAGTGACAATAACTCATTGCCCATCTGAGACGTCTTTTTGTATGCTGATCTGATAATTTGATTTGAGAGGGCCTCTTACAGCTCTTGAAATTCGACTCAATAAGTCGTCTACGAATAGTGGACTTAGAAATAGACGAGACTAGTGCAGCCATCTCAGTTAACGAGAGATTTGGATCAACTTTAACAAATCTCAAAATTAGGCGATCTCTACGCTTGGATGTTTTGCGTGGACGGCCAGAGCCCTCTTTACGACAGAGTCGAAAATCATCATTATGCCATCGATGCACATTTGTGTAAGGGACATTTAGTCGCTTGCTTGTAGCTCGCAAAGAAAACTCTAGTTCTAGCAAGGCTGACACTTTGCCTTTTGTGAATGCGATCTCGTTATTGTTCATTTGTGCTTTGTATTGTTTTCAACCGGTAAGAGATAGATTTATGCTGAAAGCAATCAGGAGTGCTGCCTACACCACTGCAACGAAGTCAGGCAGCTATGGAACATGAAGTCCAGTTAATCACATGTAGCAGTTACATTATTGTTGATGAATAATGGTGCTATACTGGCTCTGATTGACCGATTTTCTTTATTTTTGTTTTGCTTGATAGCTTTTGGCTTGTAGAACAACATATTACGTAACAAAGGAAACAAATGTAATTTTATAAGAGTGAGGTATGATTTTGTGTAACATTGCTAAATGAAGATCAAATTATCTACTACTTTTTTTATCTATAACAGGAAAACAACTCAATATTCATGCTTGAAATTTCCAACAATGATATTAGTAAGCACAAGTGACATATCTTCTAAATTTCAGAGAAATTCGTTCAAGTTTAGCGGAATTAGACAAAGTTGAAGTTAAGGCGATGTTTAAGGGTGATCCACTTTTTATGAAACAATCTGTATTTATAGACTATTTACAAAGCAAGTACAAATGAAGTCGTGTGGATGTTCATTCATCCACAAATACATCTACATGTTTATAATTGTAAAATGAATAATAGCATTATGATATGAACACTGCTCACAAAAGGTTTATAAGTGATACTGTCAATTTTAAGCTACAAACAATGGATCCCAAGTTGAAGATGGATAGATTGTCATGCTTCACAATATTTTTGATGCATTTGTTTATGTAGATGTGCTACTGCATTTTGGCCCAGAAATCACCGAACTCAGATTATCATAATCAAAATGCGCCTACACCTCGGTTGTGACGGTCGTGTTTATGCTGTCTCTCGCGTAGTAATTCTGTTTTGCTGGAGTGTAGTGGTTAATATCTGTCGGATCTTGATGAAAATTGTACCGTCGACTTCCTTGTGTTCTTGGCAATACGTTTCTAGCATCAGTTTTGGTTTTGGTGCACTGGATATTCAGTTTTGGAGTGATTTACCTGCTGTGTTTCCCTTTGGCTGATTACTGTTCAGTCCGCCAAAGCTTTGTCAATCGAACAAGAATTTCATCTTTCGGTGTAATACTACGTTGAAATATCAAAGGTTTTGGAATATTAAGAAGAAAATATTTCGATTATCAGCAGTCGGTGTGGTGCTTCGGTAGCAGTTCAGATTTGTATACCGAAGAAACGAGGTTCGAGTCCGCATACCAAGATTTTTTGTGATTTATCGTTTTGGCATTTATTGTCTCAGAGCAATTCTGAAGCTGATTTATGTAGCAATGCTTATATCGATTGTCGTAAATGCAATACTTAGATCCCTAGAAATGAATATTTTCAATGTTCAATTTGCAAGAGTAAATATCACAAGAAGAAAAATTGCAGTGGGATTCCTACGAATGTCCTGAAAGCCTGCAATGGACTTGATCAGGCCATCCTCATTTGTGAAATGTGCATGCGTTGTGATATCTCCATGCTTTTGCTACGTATACGAATGCTACAGGATAGGTTGGATGCTTTATCGAAGCTTGATGACAATCGTAAAGCGTCGTCCGTAGAATCCATAATCTCTGATGTTGTTGTTGAGACTCAAATTTCGAGGTTCAATCCTGCTTTCGACTTGGTCGGAAAAGTAATCTTCGTCTAAGGCCGATAAAAGTAACATGACTAAACCGCGACTTGAGGTCTAAATTGTTGAGTGAAGCAAAACGTTTGAAGTCGATCAATGATCGATGGCCAAAAGTGTATATCAAGCCCGATCTTGCTCTAAGACAGATGGACACATAGAAGACTCTACGTGATGAACTCAAACGTCACCGAGATGCTGGTGAAAACGCCTTCCTTCGTTATGGAAAAATTGTGCAGCGAACTGGTACAATTAGCACATCGAATAGCTGATTAAACAGGTTGTCTTTTAATGTCATGTTAGCAAATGTTCGTTCAATTGCCAACAAACTCCTTCAGCTTAAAGTCTTTTTGGATGCTCATTTACCAGACGTTTTTGCTGCTACTGAGACTTGGGGTCGAGCATCTCTTCTAGATTCAGTTATCACTCCTCCTGAATATTGCCTATTTCGCTCAGATCGTAAAAATCGATTTGGTGATGGCACATTTTTCCTGGTCCATCAGAGACTTCACCTGGTGTCATTTAATCTACCAGACGATTTACTCAATTCGTCAATAGATTGACGTACCAGATTTCTGTTGATGATAATCTATGATTATTGATGAGATGCATTTATAGATCACCTAACATCCTGACAATCAAGAGGGTATTCTGATAGATTTATTTGATTATGTTTGTTCACGTCAGTTTGATTTCTTACTTATTTTTGGCGATTTTAATTATCCTACTATTGACTGGATTAACACACAAACATGCATTTACCGAATGTGTTTTGACGAATTTTCTCACGCAAGTCGTTACATCACCTACTCTTGGGAAATAGCTTACTGGATCTAGTTTTTTCCAATGATGCATCTATCATTAAAGCTGAAGTTTGTGAACCTCTTCCCTGTAGTGACCATAAGTCTGTTCTATGTAATATCTCAATAATGTGTGCGATCGCTATTCTACTTCTAAGATTGCCCCAACCTTGTTCGATTTCTCCAAAGCTAACTAGGATCTTTATCGTGACTTCATTTCAAGTTTTGCATGGGATGACATTGTTCAGAATACTGACGTAGATGTAATGTGGTATACCATTAAGTCAATTCTGTGAACAGCTGCTGAACATTCGATTCCCAAGAGACAGACAAAACTGATGGCTTATGATATTCCGTGTGTTGGCGAAGTAAGGAGGGCATTCAACTCACGAAAGAAAATGTATAAACGCCTGCGTGGTTGTAGATCGTCCTTTGCAAATTCTTTGAGGAAGAAAGCTGAGGATAATTCCGTTACTGATGCCAAGCGGTCCTATGAACGACTTATCTCTGCGTCTTGTGAATCATCCCCAAAACGCTTATGGAATTATGTGAGAAATACTTTTGGGTTCAAAGCAGGGGGTTTCGTCGGTAATTAAGTCTGATGGATCACTTGTCATCCACAGATAGTGAAACTGCAGACGCCTTGAACTCATATTTTGTTTCGTCGTTGATAGAAGGTAACAGCATTGACGTGTTTATGACGCCTACTCATCCTTTTCACCTGAGTGATATCTCATTCAATTATGAAAATGTACCTGATGCCCTGAAATCTCTACGATCTTTTTCATCTCCGGGTCCAGATGAGGTATTCCCTACAATGATGAGAGAAAGCGGTACTTGTTTCATTTACGTACTTGTGAAAGTTTTTAACATCCTTCTTGGTAATGGTTGCATCCCTTCAGAATGGAAAATTGCAAATGTTACTCCTGTTTTCAAGAAAGGCTCAAAATCAGACTGCTGTAATTATCGCCCAATTTCTCTGACTTGTGTATTGTGCAAAGTTTAAGAATGAATCATCAAAAATCAAATTGTGAACTATTTACTCAAGCATGACCTTTTATATGCATCTCAACATGGTTTTCTTTCTGGCAGATCATCAATGACTACTCTACTTGAATTCTTGGAATAAATGACCTGTGAAATTGATTTCAAACATGCTGCTGATGTTATATTTATTGATCTGAGTCGTGCTTTTTGATTCAATTCCCCGTAATAAACTTGTGGTGAAATTGCATTATTATGGTTTTCGTGTCAACGAAATTGATCTCATGTTTTCTGTCTAAAAGGAAGCAGAGAGTGACCATTTCGCAGTCAGTATCATCTTGGAGAGATGTCTCCTCTGGTGTCCCGCATGGGAGAGTGTTGGCCCGCTGCTATTTCTCCTTTACGTAGACGATGCCAAAAAATGTAATATCAAATTGTCAAATTATCAAGTTTGCTTATGAATTTAAATTGTTTTCGACAGTTCCACAATTTCATAGTGGTGTTGATATTCAAAACGATCTAAATCACTTGATCCGATGGTGCAATACATGGTGTTTAAAGATCAACATCGACAAGTGCGAATGTATTCATTTCGGCTACAGAAACTCTTAGCTGTGCTACAACTTTGGTGGTATTGATATCAAATCTAGTGACTCTCATAGTGACCTTGGTGTTATCTCAAAAGACTTTAAGCCTCGGCTGTATTGTATAAAAGCAGCTGCTCGTGCTCAACAAGTAGTAGGTTGCATGAAGATTTGTTTTAAATTTTTGGACCCTTCGGCCTTAATTCACTTGTATAATGCATTTGTTCGACCTCATTTGGAGTTTGGATCTGTAATGTGGCGCACTTTCCTTTTGAAAGATATTGAAGTCACTGAAAATGTCCAAAGATGAATGACCCGAATGTTTTCTAACATTCGACATCTGGATTATTACAGCCGCTGTTCGATTCTCGGGATTAAGACTTTGCAAACGAGGCGTCTACGCCAAGACCTTATCATCGTTTTTAAAATAATTTGACCTCATGTTTCTGTTCCGTTTGATGTTAGTTTTGAAATTTATTCCGAAAGTCGCACGCGCAGACACAAATACAAATTAAAGAGTCAATTTTCAAATTCATTGTGTCGAGGTAATTGGTTCCCATGTCGTGTTGTTCCATTTTGGAATGCTTTGCCTGCAGATTGTGTTGAGTGCTCAAGTATCAGTTCCTTTAAAAATGTCTTGATTCTTGCCTTGGAGATATTGCTTGACTTTCTTGCATAACTACTCCTGGTGCTATTATTTTTGTAACATTGTACAGATTGCTCCGATTGGAGCTTATTTTGAAATACAAATACAAAACTTACAATGAAACGGGATGAATGTACATAAATCAATAGTTTATAATCACTCCCAATTATCGATACTGATTGAAAATTGAAATATTTTTAATCTATCGTCAATAAGCACGTTCTTTTTCACAGCGAATGATTTCGTTGACTTCGATTGTTACCGTTTATATGTTATTCGTCAAAAATATAGATATGGCGAGGTTTGGGAAAACAAATTTGGCATTTTCTGCACGTTGTTGACTAAAAGGCTTCATTGTGTCAATTCAGCGAATCAGTTTCCGGGATTCCAAGATTTATTCATAGCATGATATAGAAGTAGCTCCAAAACGTTATTGATATTTAGCAGCAGCAGTAACAAAATTCGGATTGATATATAATGCAGCGAATGTGAAAGAACGCCTTTCAATTATGTCCTAACTGCAGGTCAAACCAGAGGCTTCAATAGCCATGTCATCAATTCAATTATTCAATTTTTAAATCATGCATTCTGTTTTAAGTGCAAGGAAGAATCGACATTTGAACAGCATTAAATCATTCAAGATTACAGAAGAAAATATTCTCACCGGATAGCAAGAAGTCGTCCATTCCCCAGGGCATTCCTCCATCGAAACTGATGTTGTAAAGGCGATAGGTCATCCAATCTGTTGTGATCATGGCTAGTAAATCAAGGAGAATGCTGAGAAGAAGAAAGATGAAAGTGATTATTCGTGTTGAATCACGCATACAGCAGCCTTGAGGAAAGCAATCATCCCACTGTTCTTCGTCCTCTTCCTTTGCCGCTGTATCATTGGAGCCCTCAGGTAATTGCTCATTCAGCACCAAGTTCACCTAAAGAGAAAACAACAACAAGTTTAGATTAAATTTCCTCATACCAGCAAGGTTGGAGAGTAAACTTTCATGAAATATGAAGCAGTTCTGGAGAAAATGCAACAATACACTTATTCATTTTAGCGATCTGAGTCACGATGAATCCAAAATTCTAACCGACAAAGGGACACTCCAAGTGAAGTTGGAAAATGTATGACTATTTCAAGATATAATCCTTCAGCAATTCAAATTTTTTAGAGATACAGAGGACTGAAAATGTACTTCATAAATGTACGCATGTGCCATTCTCCTATTCACAAGAGTTCTAATAGGTTTGCGAAGTAATTAGAACCTTTGCAAAGGTAGCAAAAGCAGGAAGCATGATGACTACGGCGACCACAAAGTGATAAGAAAAGCAAAATTTGACAATATATGACATACCGCGTTACTTGTGTAAAAGCTAATGATTACAAATATAAATCAATCAGGAAAGGCATCGGATTTCCATAATTTTTATGGCAATAAGTTCGGATTATATGTACTGTAGTCCCAAAACACCATCCCATTTTTTTTATTACATGCACCAAATCATAAGATAAATAATAATTTACATATATTATTCGGCTTGGAATTATAGACATCAATGTGCTCTATGACCCGGCCAACTCGCGGTCATGATGCAGGTGATTTTAGTCCTTTTGAAGTTATTCTTCTAATGCGGAGACAAATAATCGTTTTGAACCAGTTCATGGCCATTAACAGGAGGATGTTTATAAATGCTACACTCTGAAATTCGAGAGAAAAAATCCAAGATGGAACTCATGGATTAATACTCAATTCCATTGCTTGCAATATTTAACGCATGATATGTTACTACTGTTGGCGCACATAGACACCTTGAAGTGTCTGCGGCGCGACATGTTGGTCCTAAGTTATTTCTACAGAGCTTTACTTTATCTGCCCAAATACAGTCCAGCAAGGAGCGACATCATGGAAATTTTCATTTGAATTTCAGTACGACAATCGCTTTGAAGTTTAAAGAAATGGAATACAGTACATTTGACCGGAGTTTCCCATAACTTTAACCCGGTGCGGTGAGGGTTTTAACTTTCAGGTACTTACTTACGAATGTTCTACCACGGAGTGCATTCCTTTGAAATGAAATTCTCAGATAATAGATATTCATTATTGGTTATAGACGAATACACTTCATAGATAAATTATCATAATTATGCATATACGCAAGTCAGCTTGTAATTTTCCTTCCAGATAAAACTGATGAGATTATCTATGATATGGTCATATTGCTCCAACGTTCTTCGTATTGTCTATACAGCAATGACAGTGTAGTCTATAGGAATTATGGATATAATTCTGCCGGTATTCCTATAAGTGTCGGTCTGATAGGTTGTAAAATAAATTTTATCATCGTATTGATGATCAGGAACAGGAGGCTGTTGCTAATAGTCATGGTGAAAAATTCACTTTCTCTCCTTTATATTTATTGACTGATGGTAAGTTAAAATAAGTACAAGTAGTAAAATGCCAACGCTTCGTGCCACTGACACTTCGATGGGCCGACTTCTGTACAACAGTATTTGATGACCCACATTAAATATGGAAGCAAAGAAACAGAGTTCAAGTACTGCGTAGTTAGAAATTTGGGAGCTCGTATTTGCGGTTAATGGCTGGTGCAAGAGATTTAATCAATCGAGCTTCGGTCAGTCTGCAGTCCACTGCGCTATGACTTTTGTCCATAATATCGATGTCGAAGTGAGAGATGGAAATGTCACTGAACTGGTGCACTTTTATACCGTGTTCGTAAAGGGCATTTCTTTTGTTCTTATTGATTAAATCTCTTCTATGTACTCATTATAGCGTTTGGTAAATGGGCGGTTAGTTTGACCTATATCCTATGGGGCCTATGTCCGATGGGGGCTCGATTCTCCCCTCCTTTTGCTATAATTTATATGTACCACATCGAACAAAAGGCCCTCGAGATCTTGAAATCGAACTTTAAAATAATCCCTCAACTTTATGCTACATTGATGATATCATTATTGGCCCGTTTCACAAAAATGATAGTTGTAGCATCAGTACCATAACTGAAGTTTTTAACTCTATCTCGGAAGACATAAAATTCACCACAGAAGTTCCGAAGGAAGAATATCTGAACTTTTTAGATATTAGTATTCGAGTAAATAACAATGAGATAGAATATAAATGGCACACCAAAGAAATGCACTCTGGTATCTCTCTTAACAAACTCAGCTGGGTCCCACATCATGTAAAATCGAACTACATCAAGAATAGCCAAACTAATGTAGCTAGTAGATGTTCGGACCAAAATAAAAAGCATGAAGCTATGACGAGCCTTAACAACCGATTTAGACAAAATGGCTTTTCGAATCGTGACATAAATAAAAAACCAAATACAAAAATAATAAAAAAATTAGCGAAACATTTGTTCCATGCACTATAAACTTTGCTAGTGATAGCTGTAACAGAAAATTAAATAAACTCGCTAAACAATGTGATCTCCCTATCAAAATCATCAGCAAACCTGGTCCCACTTTAGAGACAGTTATTAATAAAATAAATGGCAATAATAAGAAACACAATTCATGTCATCTCTGCTCTCTTTTGCCACAAAACTATTCTTGTGGTGACCGGTTTTTAGTTTATAAGCTGAAATGTAATTTATGTGATGATTTTTATATAGGTCAAACTAACCGCCCATTTACCAAACGCTATAATGAGCACATAGAAGAGATTTAATCAATAAGAACAAAAGAAATGCCCTTTACGAACACGGTATAAAAGTGCACCAGTTCAGTGACATTTCCATCTCTCACTTCGATATCGATATTATGGACAAAAGTCATAGCGCAGTGGACTGCAGACTGACCGAAGCTCGATTGATTAAATCTCTTGCACCAGCCATCAACCGCAAATACGAGCTCCCAAATTTCTAACTACGCAGTACTTGAACTCTGTTTCTTTGCTTCCATATTTAATGTGGGTCATCAAATACTGTTGTACAGAAGTCGGCCCATCGAAGTGTCAGTGGCACGAAGCGTTGGCATTTTACTACTTGTACTTATTTTAACTTACCATCGGTCAATAAATATAAAGGAGAGAAAGTGAATTTTTCACCATGACTATTTATCATCGTCACTCATTCTATCATTTCAGTCATTATTGCCCAACTCACTTACTATCGTAGAAAATTAGAAGCAAATTTTCAATTATGCTGCTCAGATGTCAGAAAGAGAAAACAACGATAATATCCTCGCATGCATTGTCTAGCTGATATATGAAATGATTATATATGTTGAGAATTACGAGTGCACATTATCATCTGTGTCATCTGTCATTTGCTTTGTTATACCACCTTTCACTATTTTAGTGCAATGATTTTAAACGACGTTTGCATTTTGATTCAGAAGTTTGTATTTTTATTTAAATAGTTTTAAGCAGTCAAATATTTTAAAATGTTTTCCGGCCATTTTTAATGCTGGTTGAGTCAGACGTGGACGTGTTTCAATACAAGAATAACTACTTGACTGTGGAATTATTTGCAAGCATTGAACGGCAGTCATTTGGAGATTTATTTAATTTTGGAGAAATTTAATTAAAAATCAGCATATATAACAGCATTGATGATTAACAGGAAATTGATATAAATTGATTCTAAAATTACACTTATATACACGTATATAACGCATGCACATGGTATTAGGAAATGAGAAAATCGAAACAAAGAAGAGGAATTATTGAAGAAAGACTAAGGCTTAATGAAAGCGCCCGCTTCGATAATTCTGTATCGTACTTGCCTGCATGTTAAGAAAAGTAACCTGGAAATTGATAAATGTTTCAAATCGCAAGAGACGAAACCACCATGTGATATGTTTCGGCCTGTTGGGCCTCATCAGTTGTGGATAGGTTCGAACCAGTGACATTGCAGCCAGAGGACGCACTACATGCCCTCTAACCACATGGACGACGCACCATCTGTTGAGAGTGTGAATTTAAACGAAGGTACTTGGAGGATGGATGGCATTCTGCAACCACTACTAACGCAGCATCCGATATAAATATATATTCATGAAATAACATATGCTACAAACATCTGTAACATATTGTGCAATAAACATAGTGTATGTATTGTAAACTGTATAATGGTTGTAAAGGAAGTGCTGGATTAAATTTGACAAAAGTCGAGATACAACTTTCTGAAAAAGAGACCGACGGCATCTAATTATCAAAGAAATGCCGCTAATCAGTGAATGACGTCACAAATCCAAAATGTCAGATGATAAACGGATAATATGTCAATCTTTCAGCTTGAATTGTTCACCTCCATCTCCTTTCCACTTCATTATATTGTCTACTCGTATCTGCTTAACAAGAGAGTGCTCCTACATATTTGCGTATATTTTCGCGATATTTCAATTTTAAGCTGTCACAATTTTTTTTCGATCAATAATATCTTTCTCAGACTCGGTAGTGTTCTAAAATGTATTTGGTATCTTTAATAAGAAATCTTTTCTGTCCGAAAAAATATCTCATCATGCACGAAAATACCAACGAATCGAATTGCACTGGGTCGTGTCAAAATGCTAAATGATAAGTAAGATGCTAAACAAGACAGTTTAGTGCGTCCGCCATATGCAAAATCTTTCCAGTGCCTCTCAGAGCAGATTTCACGCATAACTTCGCTCCTCTCCCATCGCAATCGAGTTTATATTACGGTTGAACAGACATCGAAAGCATTTCTTTCGATTCATTTTTTGTTGATGAGAAAAAAGATGAAATTTCCGAAGGATGCTATGTATTGTGTTGACAAGCTCTGATATGATTTGAACGAGTTTCTCCCTCTAGGATGAGAAATTATGTGTAATATTTGAAAAATCCTTGCATAACTTCCGGCAAACTCCGAATGATTAGGCAGGAAGACAGTGCAGATTGAGGCTTTCGGTGACAGAGATGGGAACGAAAGGTATTTACCTCTCGGCCATTTGCGGGACTTTATCATTGCCTTCATTTGCAGTATTGTTTCGACTGAATTCGACGGTATTATTGTGCTACTGTTCGGAATTTGTAAAAATTCTCTCATCTCCCCTATGATTTATCCTGCAATATTCATTCGTAATGTTTCATTTGTGAGAATGTCTGACAAAGAATTCGCGTGATGAGCAAATCCTTTCATACTCAATCATGTGTGTCGGCATTCGTGCATTGTTCGTTTTTATTATCGTCAGTCAGGTGATAAGTATGGTGGTTTTAAAATAGTGATCTGTTTCAAAATTTGGTTGATAGATTAAGTGGCTAAATTGCACTCAATTATGACTGCTTGATAGTCTAACACCTATTTGAAACCCTATTTAACAGGGTTTAACACCTATTTGACGGTCCTATCTTACTGGATGTGGATCCAAATTTATCTTCTCAAACAATGACACCATCAAATTAGTATGTTGTTGAAGTTTGTGATTATACGGGATTTATTACAGTGATTCGAAAGTTTCTCAATATTTGCATGTCTAGTTTGTCTAGATTTGATAATATCATACAATTTTTTTCTGTCAGCAGTATATTGCATATCTATAGTCATTTAATGAAAATGAACGTAATTCCAGAAGATTTTATTACACGCAAATATTGCAGCAGTTTTTTTATTTTTATCCTCCCTTGTCCCTACCGCTATTAAAGTATGACGGTGGTGTTCAAAATAGGACTTAACGAAAAAGAGTCTCAGATATTTGATTTATGTACTATTAGATACCTAGTGACCTATGTCACACAATATCATGCCGAAAGTTTCAGATTTAATTACCTTGGTCATAAACTAATGGATCAACTATATTGAGTTCCATAGTCTACTTTTTAGCTCAATAGTGATTTTAAAAATGGATCACTGAATAAAGCAATAATTAGAGTATTGATCATTCAATGCCTATTTTCAGTTTCGACAGTCAAATTTTTGAATCATCGACATCATTGTCACTCCCTCCTTAACCATATTTTACTCGACCACCGTCATGCATTTTTTGATATTGTTCCAAAACTGAAACAGCTAAGATTGTAGTCTTTTGGACTTCGTACTTCTACGTATCTCTGATATTCAATCAAAATTTTGTCATATTTTGCCCATGGGAACATCATAAATTTGACTTTTATTAAAAAGCGCGTTTTGAAAATCAAGTCTTTTGTCAATTTCCTACAAAATCAAAAAATCTTACAATCAATTCAAATTACTAATAGTCCATTAACAAAGTACAAATGAAGTTATCATGAACATGATCATTCATTCACGAATACTATGTAATTGTTATGTGAATTATGGCAATGTCACATAAGCACTACTCACAACAGATTTATAAATAATATTATCATCTTTTATGCTACAAACAGTGGATTCTAAGCTAAAACTTACCAAACCTCATGTTACTTTTTATGCAATTGCTTATGTAAAGGTGTAATTGGTATAATTTTTCTGTTCAATAAACACATACTACTGAGACAATAGTAGACTGTTTGTAATTTACATTTATTTTCAAAAATCTATTCTAGTTATAATCATCATAGCTTAAGTATCCTATCGCAATGCAATTAGACACAATGCCAAAATTGTCTCAAGACATTTTCGTGCGATAACTGATCAAAGCATGTCGTTAATCAATGACATCCACCATCACTTTCGATCTGATCACTTTTTTGGGAAAACTGAAATTAATTCAAATTTTGAACTGCTATTAATAGTTTCAAATGACAACTTCCTCAAAGCTCAAAATCGGCCGGATAAAAAGGGTCATTCAAAAGCATCGATTCAATTGTGTATCATTGAGATGTTATGCTCAAGCATGTGTAAAAATATGCCTGACAATTCCTTCAACTCTCCAGTTAATTACGGATTGAATGAAAGTGTATTGTAGGCCTATATGTTTGACGACTTTAACAGCGGCAGATGTAAATGATCCATTTACATAAGGTATGGGAAAACTGCACATCGTGGTTGAGATGCAGTCCACACCTAATATACTTAGTGTCTAACATATTGATATTTGGAAAGTATTTAAGTTGCATTTTGTTAAGTACATGTACGCAGAAGCTCATTTTACTAAGATGTGCTTCACATTTTTGCATTTTCTGAATTTCCACATTTTTATTCCACACCATGTACATAAGGGTGACTCGAAAAGGATTCAAAAGGTTCGAAGTTTCTCATCATCCAATTCAATACAAATATATACAACTAAATGTTATCACATGCTCGATAATCCAATAACTACATCGTTATTTCTAGTGACACGTACACAGAGTAAGCTTAAGGTAGCCATGGTAAAAAAATCAATGACAATCAATGATAAAAAACTAAAGTTATGACAGTAAATTTCTCCCGTTGTTGTGTACAGTGGCGACGCCAGCCGTCTGTTTTCGGCAGGGCCAAGGCAAGTAGTATATATTGTGACATCCGGCGCGACGCTTCGCTTCGCTTTGCTTCGCTTCGCTTGCGCCGGATGTCACACTTTTGCGGGTTTTTTCAAAAAAATCAAAATTTCAAAAATTTAGGTAGACTTCAAATTTCACGTGGCCGAAGGCCGAAGGGGCGAAAATTTAGGTAGTGACAAATTTTCAAAGAAATCAAAATTTCAAAAATTTAGCCGGTCTCAAAATATCACGTAATCTCAAATTTGAGAATTACAATTTTCACCCCCAAAATCATGGCCGTTCCAGGACACCGAAAAAATCATAAAAGTTAAGAATCTCAAATTTGAGAATTACATTTTTTACCTTGAAAATCATGACCGTTCCAGGACACCGAAAATCATAAAAGTTAAGAATTTCAAATTCATGAATTTTATCCATCTTTCAGGTTTTTAAAATATATCATGTGACTAAAAATATTTCTTTAAAAATGGAAGAAACAAAAGTGGATGAAACAAAAGTGGAAGAAACCGCAAGAATATATCCTTCGTTATCATATGAACGTAGTTCTACTTTAATGGACATTGAAAAAATGAATAAAGAAAAACACAAAGATAGAGTACGTTATATGAAAGATAAGGAATCTCAATTATTATTAAGATTAGAGCATTATAAAAAATTAAGAAAGAGATGGACTAAAGTTAAGAATGTAACACAAGGAATTGGCATATTCTTAACAATAAGTTTAGGCGCTCTCACTATTGTTATATCTTCTGGTGTTTTAGTAATTCCAGTAGTTGCTACAGCTTTAACAGGTACGGGTGTTTTTGCAACTTCACTTGTTACAATGTTAGATAAATCTTTAATAACTAAGAAACGAAAATCATTAAAAACTAAGCATTTACATATTAAAGAAGTTTATGACAAATTACACTACTACTTTCAAAGAGTATGTGATGATAATGTTATTACGTTAGATGAGATTGAAAAATTTGATCAAATAGCTAATGAAGTAAATCAAACCTTTCAATTACAGTCCGAAAAAGTTGATGATAAGAATAAACAGGATGGCAAAATTTCTAGTGATGGTAAAATTTCTAATAAAGAAAATGACAAAATTTTTTTAGAAGAGCTAAAAACTTTAAGCGAAAATTTAAGCAAAACATATTAAACAAAACTTTATTAAACAAAACTTAAAACGAGAAACCTTTAAACGAAAAGATGTCAAACAACAAAGCAATAAAAAAATAATTTGTTCAGTAAAATGTTTTTGTTGTATTCCAATGTTACCACAAAATTCAAATATTCTATTTTAAAAATGGATAAAATTAGAGCTGATAATTTTAAAAGAATAAAACAATTAGAAGAGTTAATAAAACAAAGAAATATTATGAAAGAAAATCATCTTCAACATAGAATGATAAAAGCTGGTATTCAATCTGATATGTTTGAAAAAATGCAGCAAACCGAGCAAGTAAAAACTGATTTTGAAAAAACTATGAAACCATTTAAAACTCTTGAAAAAGAAAGTACAAATAATGATAAACAAATTGATATAACAGATCCAGAGCACAAAACTATATTAGATGACTATGGATTACAAGAATCAAACATTAATAAGAAATTACCAAAATCTATGCAATTTGAACATTCTATTTCATTTATAGATGGAAAAACAATACCTAGATTTTATCTCGGACAAAAAGAAATATTTCCACAACCTTTTCGAGGTTTAATTTTTTCACCAGATAAATCTCCTTTTAATTTAGATAGAAATTTTGTTAATCTTTTAAGAGGAGCAGATTTAAATAATTATGCTGTAGAAGATCTCATAAAATATAAAGCTATGTTAGATAGAGTTGGTGCAGTAAAATCTCTTAGACGTTATAAACAATTAGAAAATTTATTATCAACGGGAGTTAAAGTAGGAAAAGGTTTATCTGAAAAACAGAAAACAGAAACAACCATATTTTTACCAGATGATCCACAAGAATTACTAAATAGATTAAATATTTTAATATCTGCAATAAAAGAAGGACATAATTCTAGTTTCAATGAAATTCATGCTATATTGAAAAGACTGTTAGAAAAGAAGATTCTAAATGAAGAGGATTATAAAAGTGTAGCTGAAATATGTTGTTTATAATTTTTATTTATGATTTTTATCTATGATTTTTATCTATGATTTTTATCTACGATTTTTATCTATAATATTTATTCATAATTTTAACTAAAAAATGTGTTCAGCAGATTTAGACAAAATTAATAATCATTTAGAAAATTTGACAGAGATTTTGGGTTCATCAAAATTTAGTACGACGTTAAAAATTATAACAACTACTTCATCACACACTTGTAATTTAGAACCCATTCTACATTTGGAACAAAATAAAAATTATCAAATTGCATTGACTAGTTTCTCTACATTTAACACTATTCAAAATGTTATAAAAGATGTGAATGATCAATTTAGATATTCTACTGATAAAGGCAAAACGTGGAAAGTACTAACTTTTCTTCCTGGTTCTTACGAAGTTGAATCAATATCAAATGAAATTAAGAGACATTTAGGTATACCATTTAAAGATAAGAAACAATTACATTTTGCAGTTGAACCGGCAGTTAATAAATTTTCTCTTACTTTAGACGAAAATCATCAAGTTGATTTTAATCATGATAGATCATTGTCAAAGCTATTAGGATTTAATAAACAAACCTATAGTCAAGGTTATCATTTAGGTGAGAAGATTCCAAAAATAACTGAAATAAATTCAATTGTTGTACATTGTGACATTATTGAAGGAGGATATATAAATGGTAAATTGTCAAATTATATATTCAGTTTTCCAGCTTTTACTGTACCCATTGGTTATAGATTAAATGTAATTCCACAAACATTAATATATTTTCCTATTACAAGAAAAACTATTAACAACATTAACATGAGAATCACTGATGAAAAAGGAAAAGAAATAAATTTTGGAGGTGAAGAGATTATGATAGATCTTTTGGTTCGGGAGGTATAAACTCCCGTTCGAGAGGTATAAACTCCTACGCGAAGCTAGAGAAGTCTAATTTTCTTCTTCTTCTTTAGAAACAAAAAATAAAAAAAATAAAAATAAAATTTTTTTATTAAAAAATGAGTGAAGTACCTCCATTAAATAAAAAAAAACTCAAATTTAATCATCATCCAAATTTATCTAATAAAGTTTTGTCAGTTATTTGCGGAAGATCAGGTTGTGGAAAAACGTATCTATTATTTAAAATTTTAACGACTCCAAATTTTTTGGATTATAACAATCTTATAATTTATACAACAACGGCAGAACAACCCGTCTATCAATTTTTAAAATATGGATTTGAAAATAATCTTAAAAAACAGCAATTGCTTCAATATTCAAAGAATATGAAAAATCTGAAGATGAAGAAGAAATAAGTTCGTGGTGTGAAGAAGAAGCAAAAAATAGTCAGTTAGTAGAATCCAATAAAAATAAGCATATAAAGATACAATTAATAGATGATAGTGGTAATATGCAAGATCCTAGTAAACTAGATAAAACAATGAAACATTGTGTAATTTTTGATGATTCTGTTAATGATAGAAATCAGTCAGTTCAGAGAAATTATTTCACAAGAGGTAGACATAATAACTGTAGTGTTTTTTATTTAACACAAAGTATGTATTCATTAGACGGAAGTGTTATTAGAAAGAATGCAAATATATTTATACTATTTGAAATAAATGCAAGAAACTTAAGTGATTTGTTAAGAGATTTATGTGTAAGAAATAAAGATGAATTTAAACAATCGTGTAACAATGCTTGGTCAAAAGATTATGGCTTCATTACAATTAATATTGATAAAAAAATTCATGATAGAGTTATAGAAAATATTTTCGCGGAGTGACCGAATAATTTTTTCTTATAAATTTTTTGTTAATAAAAATTAAAAAAAATATGTTGAATGCTTATAAGATAGAGCATGTACCAGTTTTAAAAGATTATCGTCATCCTACAAATCCTGTAAATTCGAAGAAAGAAGTTAGATTTTATTATCATCATAAATACGTAGCGCTCATTACAGATTATAAAACAAAACATGGTATTAAACCGTGTGTTAAAACAAAAGACTTTCCACTTTGTTTAAGAAGTTTCCGAGTATTTTTGGCGTATAATAATTTATGGTGGTTGGTTAAGAAAGAACATTTAACAACACATGAATTAGAAACATTACATCAATTACATATTCCTGTGTATATGTAAAAACGGAACCGAAGTTCTATGTAAAAATTCATTTTTTTCCTTTAAAAAATATGAATCGTGAAATGTCTCTCGGACAAACGTCTAGGATTGATGAATTAATCAAGAAACAAATTGCTGAGTTTGATGCGCAAATTAAACATAGTAAACGTAGTAAACGTATTAAAAAACAGAAACGTACTAGACGTAGTATTAGACGCAATATTAAAAAACAGAAAAGTGGAACAAAAGAAATATTAGAAACTCCTATTAGTGATATCTTTTTTGATGATAGAATTAAGGATGAACTTGGTGATGATTTATGTAATTTATTTAATCCAAATGAAATTAAATATGAAAATGTATCTTTTATTAATGTAGTAAATGATATGCGGAAACTTTTAGCAAATGGTAAAATTATTAATTTACTTGGAAAAGTTATTAAAGATCAGGAAAATATAATTCAAAATTTTTACGTAACCTTCTATAATAAAAATTCATTTGAAATATGGTTTTCGAATCTGGATGAGAAATCCGATGCTAACGAATGGATTTTTACAGGTAATATTAAATATGAAGATTTTGGAATGAAGTTAGTACAAAGATCGCATAGAGGGGCAGGGATTAATATGAAATATAGAATCAAAGAATATTTCGGTGAATATTGTTATATTCCTTCTGAAGATTTTTGTTTTATTAAATGTTATAATGTTTTACGAGGTTTTAATGAAGAACAAGGAGAAATGATGAAAGAAATGTTTAATAATTTTTTATATAAAGAGAAAGCCACATCTAGAACAGGAGTAATGTCAAACTGCAAATTTTCTCAATTCAATAAATATTTTGGAGAATGTGTTCAATATTATAGTCCTGCTAATCGTGATTTAAATCCTAGAGGAATTGAAACGTTTCATAATTATGTTTATTACAATTATTTTCACGCAGGTTCAACAATTGGTCACTATTGTTCAATTAATAAATCTCATAAATCAAAAGCTATTAGAGAAATTGAAAATAATTTCAAACCCATATATAAAACAGTTACTGATGAAAATCTAACAACGCGTCCATATAAAATCATAACGAAGAAAAAAATTGACTATGGTTCAACATATATTTGGGATCTCGAAACTTTTCCTGATCCTAACTGTTCAACAGCTCATCCTATTCCTTATGCTGTAGGAGCTATTAATTTTAATAAATTTATATGTTGTTTACCGAAACAAAGATTGAAAGAATTAGAAACACGTTTGTTAAGTGATATGATTAAAATTAAACGATCAAAAGATGAAGATGAAATTAAAAATCTTAAAAAACAGATTAATGAGTATAATAATTCAACTTAATTAGAATTTAATAAACTTCAAAATTGTGTGAAAATATTTACGAGAACTGAGGATGATGAATGTCCGATCGGGGGAAACCCAGAGGACGTATGTCCGATCCATCAATTTTTTAAAACTCTTGGAAAATTTAATTATTCGAGAGTAACTTTAATAGCTCACAATTCATCAGGTTTTGATTCCTATTTTCCGATAAAAGCTAATTTTAAATTATCCAAACCGCCTCTTAAAACTTCAAGAGGAATATTGACTGCTTCATTACAAAATCCTTATACAACTGAATGTGTTAGTAGATACATTCAAAAATCTTTTAAATTTAAAAACAATATGAAAAAAGATTCACCTTCAGGTAAATTAGCACTTCAAACTATTATAATGAAATGTAGTTATCAACATGTAAAAACAAGTCTTTCTAAATGGTGTGAGAATTTTAAAATTCCTATGAATGTGTGTAAATTAAATTATGAAGTTGGAGACATAACACATGAAAATTATAAAGAAAAAGAAAATGAATGGAGACCATATTTAGTTAACGATATTCTTTCTTTAGCTTTTTGTATCTACAAATATAATAATGTTATGCAAGATTTAGTTGGTGAAGATATAACTACTAATTTGACATCCTCTGCTTTAACATTTAAAGGTTGAATGAAAAGCGTACAAAATGACAATATAAATATTCATTCTCATATAGATTTATGGGCTAGAAATTATATTAGAAAATCTGTTAAAGGTGGAAGAATTTCGGCAAATATAAGAAAATACATATCGCCATTTTGTAGCATCTTGTTACCAATATTAAAACAGTATTTACCTGGTCGCTCCCCTGGGGGGGGGGCTTTGTCCCTTGGTCGCTACGCTGGTGGGGCTTTGTCCCCTGGAAGTAATTTAATAGATTTAATGAAACAGTATCGAGATTTAGGAGATAAAACTGAAATTTGTAAGAAAATTTCAAATCAACTACTTGAACAAAAACATGAATTTTTAATGGCTTTTGATGCCACATCTTTATATCCATCAGCTATGTATGATGAAAATTCATAATACCCTAAAGCTGAATCCGCTAGAAAATTTAGACAAGAAGAAGAGCGGGAAATAGTATATAAATTTAATACTCAAACGTTTAGACCTAAAACTGGAATATTTACAGTTGTGTTTCAATATCCGAATGATATGTTTTTTCAACCAGTTCCTATAAAAGATAAAGTTAAAAATCAAAATAATAATTCTCATGTAAAAGTAATCAGGTTTAGAAATGGTATATGTTATGATGTATTAACTTCTGTAGACATACAAGAAATTGTTAGATGTGGGGGAAAAATCTTACATATTACTGATGGTATAATTTATGAAAAAAATTATCAAGTTTCACCATTTCGAAATTATATTGAAAAACTTTTTAATTTGAGAAAAAGATATAAAGCAGAAGGAAATACTGTAGGCGATGAGTTAATTAAATTATTGATGAATTCGCTATATGGCAAAACTGTGCAAAAAGATATAACCACTAAATATCATTTATGGAATGAGAATACATTGAGAAAAAATTTCACTCAAGAAGTAAAAGATTATGAAAAATTAAATGATGAACAATATTTAGCGAAAGTAGAAATGGAAGATGATGAATTTCTTAAAACTAATATTGTAAAAGATGGGAAGACGTCGTTCATGCCTTCACACTTAGGTTCTTTTATTCTTTCTCACTCTAGAAGAATCATGAATAACTTTATTTTAGAAATTAATGGTTTCAACGAAAAATACATTCATTATACAGATACTGATTCAATATACATTTCTAATGAGCTCTTCAATAAATAAGATGCTGCTGGATGTGTTGGTGGGGAATTGTGTCAAGGAAAAAATGATTATGGAAATGGTGGAATTATTTTTGCAATGTTTATTGCTCCTAAAATAAAATATTGTATTACTGTAGATGAACAAGGGAGACTTAGTGAAAAGAAAACATTCAAATGATATTCACAAGATAAAGTAAAAGTAGAAGATTTTCTAAAATTATATTCGGGGAAAACATTATCGACTACAGTTAATAAACCATGGAAAAGATCTTTAGAAACTGGAATTATTATTCCTGATAAAAATAATAATACTGAAGAATAAAATTTTCTGGTCAAATAAATATACTTAAACGTCAAGCACCTGATGAAAATGAAATTATGTTACCTTATAATGGAGAAGATATTCAAGCTGAAATATTTCAAACAATCGTCAGTGAGAGTAATTTAAGTGATGATGATGACACGTGGGAATAATAATTTTTTTATTACATCTAAAAATTTTATAACATCTAAAAATTTATATCTAAAAAATTTATATCTAAAATTTATATCTAAAAACTTATTACATCTAAAACCTCATTACATCTAAAAACTTATTACATCTAAAAATATTATTACATCTAAAAACTTATTACATCTAAAAACTTATTACATCTAAAAAATTTATATCTAAAAAAAATTATATCTAAAATTTATATCTAAAAAAATTTATATCTAAAATTTATACCTAAAAATTTATATCTAAAATTTATTTCCATGAGATATATATGTTTTATTGTTAAAAAATGATGTTACCAAATGTTGGTGGAGGTGCATATATCCCGAATAATCGTGAATTAGAAATAGAGATAGAAAATTATATCATGAAAACTGGAGACGTTTTATCTGGTCCATTGCATCTTTCTATTCTTCCGCAACAAAATACAAAGTTAACAAATAAACAATATGTTGATACACAAATCAATGATTTAAAAGAAAAATATATAAACGATGTTTTGGTTCCACTGATGAATGAATTAAAGTTGCTAAAACTTAATGACAAATCATTAAACGAAAAATTATTAAAACTTGATAAAAAGGATAGAGAGCTAGAAGCAGATATAGCAAAACTTTTTAAAAAGATTTCAGAACAATCAAAAATTTTAATATTACTTTCTATAAATTTAAAATCTGCAGTCATTAAGAATAAACATCAGATACAACTATTGAAAGAACAATTAGAAGATGAAATAGAAAAACTACCTGAAAGAATTAAAAAAAAATTAAAGCAGTTACAAACTAGATTCCAAAAAAGTGTTGATGAATTGAGTTCTAAAATTACTCAACAAATGAAAAAGATGAATAGAATAATAAATGAAGTAAACTCACTTAATGAAAAAGTTGATAAAATGGAAAATCTTAAAATCAATTTAGAAAATGAATTAAAGAAAAATTTACAAGAAAACTCTAAAGAAAATAAAGAACAGTTAGATTCTGTTAAAAGACAATTAGATGTTCTTAAAATTAAGTTAAATGCACTTAAAACGGCATTGAAGATTAATCAGCAGAAAATGCAAGTTAATAGAAAAGAAATTAAAGTACATCACACGCTGCTTGACGCAATAGATAAAGTGCAACAGTCAATTAATAAAGTTATCTCGAAGTTGTTGTCCATTCACAAACGTAAATCTTAAACGGACCAAAGGTCCTCAGGTTACTAACCAATCGTAGATATTTTTCCCAAAAGTCAAATTTAATCCTAAAAAATGCCTATAATTTATAAACACAATCTTAAACATTTTGCTTCAAATCAAAAAATTGCTCATGAACCATCTATGAAATCTGTTTACCATTATGACAGTGTAGAAACAATCGGAACACAAAAGTTCCTAGGCACCGCAGGTGCCGTCCAAAAAGAAGGGGCTGGTATCTTCTCTGGTATTGGAAGTATCGTTAACTTAATTAAAAATAATAAAGATTTGATTACATCTGCTGCAAAAGGAGCAGCTGCTATAGGTAGTACAGCTAGTGCAATATCAAATGCTGTCAAGTCTCAAAACGAATTAAAACAACCAGAAGCTATTCGTAAACTTAGGAATGATTCCGAAGAACTAAAAAATTTAAAAAAACTTTCAGAGGAAACAAAAAACAAAATTGCTAACATAGCTGTTGGGGAAACCTTGAGGAGCGGAGCTCCGTCTGATAGTAAAAAGGGGAAGAAAACAGGCGTAGCCATAAAACGTTCAATTGAACCTACGGTTCGTTCAATTGAAGAAATAAGAGGTAATGGTATTAATAGCGGAGCTGGTCTAGCAAAATTCTAAAATTATATTTTAGTAAAATTTTTTAGTAATTTTTTTAGTAAAAATTTTTTCTGTCTGTGAGAAAAACAAAAAGTCAAATTATTTTTTATAAAAATGTCTTCGCTTATCGAAAATAAATTTAGATTAGACGATCCTCCGTTCGTCAGTAATAATCAAAAAAAGAATGACTATATAAGAATTGCTATGAATCCCGGATCTTCCAGTAGAGTAAATACTGGAGGTGATTTAATTTTTGAAGTTGATAATCAGCAGAGTTATATATATTTACCTGATTCGTTTTTACATTGTGAATATTCTTTATATAGTGATGCTAATTTTACAACACCATTACCAGATACCGATAATATTGCATTAGAGAAGAATTTTTTTCCAAGATTATTTCCACAAATGCGTTTAGATGTTGCAACTCAAAATATAGAAACAATAAGTGATTCTCCAGGTGTAATTGATACAATGCTTAGATTTGTAACAATTGGTGAAAATAATAAAAAGTATGAAATCGAAGGTTGGTTTCCTGATACTAATGATGGTATAATTGTTGATGATTTAACTCACGCTGGAACAGATGCAGCAGGAATTGCGAAAGATGTAGAAAATATTGGAAAACATTTAAATAAAACAAATAATGATGCATATAAAGAAAGACGTGAATTTAACAAGAAAAGTAAACAGACAGTAAATTGGTCATTGTCTCCATTATTTGGATATTTAGATTATGATAAAATATCATATCAATTAAAATTTAAGTTAATAATTCATCGTACAGCAAATAATGAATTAATCTTTTTTGGTAAGACTGGAAAAAAAGCATATTTAAAAATTGATAGACTTGAATGGTGGATTAAGCATATTACTCCTAGTTTAGAGATTGAAACAGCTATTGCAAAAAGATTAAATACTAACAAACCAATTTCAGTAAATTTTCTAAAGCGTACTGCTAGTTCAGTAACTTTTTCCGAACAAAGATTTAACTGGCATTTACTAGAACTGCGAATACTCCAAGATATTTATCACTAACATTTCAAAGAAATAATTCTCCAAGTTTTGATAAGAACAAAAATCTTTTTCATATTAATACAATTCGAAGTTTACAAGTTTCATTAAATCAAACCCGTTATCCAATTGATCCATTAAGATTCGATGATACCAATAATCAATTTATGGAAGGATATGATTCTTATCGAAATCTTTGTATAGAATTTGGAGTTGAACCACAATTAACTCCTGGAGATTGGAGACATTTATATCCTGTTTTCTGTTTCGATTTAAGTGCACAATCTGAAGATATTATCAAGACTGGTTGTGATGTAACAATTAATATTGAAAAGAAAGATTTCACAACTTCATTGATGGCTTATGGTTTATTGCTGGAAGATGTAAAATATTCTATTGAAATTCTTAATGGAAAGATGGTTAGGATAGGCTAAAGCCAGAGGAGCTTCGCTCCGATCGGTTAATAACCTGAGGACCTTTGGTCCGATAGGCTAAAGCCCAAGACTTCGTCGATTAATTAATTTTTTTGATAACTTAAAATTTTTTTAGTAATTAGTAATAAAATTTTTTTGTAACTAGAATAGATTTAAAATTCCTAACTTAAAATTTATTCTTGACTAGAATAGATCAAAATTCCTAATTTAAAATTTATTCATAACTAGAATAGATCAAAATTCTTAACTTAAAATTTTCGTAACTTAAAATTTTTTTATTAAAAATGTCGCAAGCGAAAAGTAATAATAAAACTGTTGAATTAAAATTACGTAATATTGTTGACAAAAATACCCCTAAAACTATTACGATTAACAAAAAAAAGTATTACATAAGTAAACCAATGATAGAGAATATTCAATTACAGGAAGAAAAGAATGGTGGAATTCTCCCATTAATTCCACTAATAATAGGAGGCATAGCAGCAGCAGGAAGTGTTGCAGGTGGGACAGCTGGTATTGTCCAAGCAGTAAATAAAAATAAATCAGAGAAGGCAGCATTAGAAGAACAAAAACGTCATAATAGAGAGTTAGAGAAAGTTGCTAGGGTGACGGAATAGTAGATAATTTTATTAGTAAATTAAAATTAGTTGATGAAGGAAAACGAGTTCTTAAAAATATTCTCCACAATGTTGATGATTTAATTGAAATTAAAGAAACTAAAGATGGTTCTGGAATATATCTAAGTCCTAGTATGATTCGGTAATAACCTCAGGACCTTTGGTCCGATCGGCTAAAGCCTCTGAACAAAGTTCTATCCGGTAAAACTTTTATTTTATCTTTTAAAATGAATTCTACAAATTCCGAAAATTTAATTAAATTAAAAATTTTTAATTTAGATTTATTAAATTATCTATTAAACAAAAATAAAAACTCAAATTGTCAGCATATTGGAGGTGACATACAAAAAACATTAGAAAACTTTCCTGGATTTATTTGGAGTAAATATTCGAAAGAAAAACATCTTCCTGGTCATTCATATACCGGTCCAGGAACTCGATTAGATATAAGACTAGATGAGAATAATAATCCGAAACCAGGTGAAGAACCAATAAATAGAGTAGATGCCGCAGCTTACAGGCACGATTTGGCTTATCGAAATCATGATCTAAGTTCTCGACATGCAGCTGATAAGAAGATGATTCAAGAATTAGATAGTATTCAAAATCCAACATTTAGAGAAAAAATTGAAAGAATGTTTGTTAAGAAAGCTTTACAAGCTAAAATATTATTCGGTCAGGGTTTAAATGAAACGACAGCAAAGTTGTCTGAGAGCAACGCTCGAACCTACGCGTCCGAAATCCACAAGGAATATAGAAGGCCTAAATATTTATTGAAAGTAAAAGTATTTAATAAAGATGATATTTGGAGTGCTGATCTTATTCATATGCCGAATGAAAAAGATTATAAATACGCATTGACCGTTATAGATTTATATACACGATACGCTTGGGTAAAGCCTTTAAAAAACAAAAGTGGTCTATCAGTTAAATATGCGTTTGAAGAAATCTTTGAAGAAAGTAAGAGAAAGCCAAGGAAATTGTTTGTTGATAAAGGGTCGGAATTTTATAACAGAAATGTTCAGCCACTATTTGAAACTGTTTATTCAACTGAAAATGCAGGGAAGGCCGTAGTGATAGAAAGATTCAATCGGACGTTAAAAAATAAATTATTCAAGAAATTTACTGAGCAAAGAAATCAGAAATGGTTGAAGATATTGCAGAAGGAATTGTAGAGCAGTACAATAATAAAGTTCATTCAGGTATTGAAGAAACTCCAAAGAATGCTTCTGACGACCCTGATTTAATAAGAAAAAAAATATTCGAGAATAATTATTCGAATGAGAGTAATCCGAATTTGCAGAAACTTAAGCCGAAATTTAAAATTGGAGATAGAGTTAGAATATTTAAATATAAGAATAAATTTGAAAAAGGCTTCGTCGGATACTGGACTAAAGAAATATTTGAAGTTTCTAAAATAAATCAAAGTTATCCGATTACTTACGAAATCAAAGATTTAGATGATGAAGATATCAGAGGCCGATTTTATCAAAATGAATTACAGAAAACAGAGCTTTAGCTTCGCTTGAGTTATAGATTGTTTAACTCTAACATTATATCTAGAAATGGTACTCCTTTTTGTAATTTGTACAAAATGTATAAACATAATTGTCCACAATAGGTAGTGCCTGGTGTTTGAATTTGAAACGTATTGTATGTTCCCGTTCCAAGTAATTCTTTTACTTCATTTGTAGGGGGCAAACCGTATGAATCAAAATAATAGTTCTGCTGACGATTTTTAACGCCTGCTGACCAATGTACGCCTTTTTGGTCTGAAGTGTGAAGATTCGTTATGAAATTTACAGTTTGAACTTTGTTCCGGGAACTGAAGGTTCCTGTTGGCCTATTTTTGATCAATTGTAATTCATCCCTCATCAATATGTGAAAATTCTTTATTCCCAATTGATTAGCAATCTTATTTAAATCGAAATTCGTTGTTGTCTGTGTTCCATATAATTTCAAAAACTCATTTATGTTGCTCATTTTATAATAAAAAAATTTCTTATAGGGTCCCCCTAGATTTAAAAAACTGTCTCATAATGATGACTTACCTTACTACTTATTCGATTTTGAAATGATTATATTATAATTATTCTAATCTATATTGTTTTACATATTTCCATTTTCTTCATGAACTTCTCAAAATGAATTAGAAAAAACTGAGTTTTGGATGGTTCTTGAATCACTGCTTGCTTGCTTGCTTTTCAGATGTAGTTGTCCACAAAATCATTTGTCTTGAATGGCTTGCAATTGTGATGTCTCTTCATCTTGAGTTGATGATGTCCCCGGTTGTAGATTTAAAACTATTTGACTTGTTTTCATTGTCTTATTATAATAATCCATCTCAAGTTGTTCATCAAAAGAACGCTTCATTCTCGCCGTTTCACGTTTCACAATATATTGATTTTGTAAAGTTCTTCGCTTACGTTCTAATGCAGCAGCGCCTTTAACTTCGTTTAAAATTCGCTGTGATATTTCACACGACGTCAAGAAATCATCAAAATCAATATCACCAATGTTTTCCAAACTTTTTTGTAGTTCCACAGTATTTATGAAATGATTCTTCTTTACAAATTCGTTGATCAGGCACACTTTTTTTGCGATTTGTCCTTTTGTCGTTTCAATACGATCACCCAAATGTTTACTCATCATGAATGATAGAAATGAATGAGATGAATTAAAATAAACTAACTATCTAATACTCCTTGAGAGAAGAACTTCATTCGTTAATGTGTTTCATTGTTTAAGTGATTGTTTAAAATTGCTATAACAACTATCTTGCATATCGGCGTTGCCCTTATGCGTTCTAAATTCACAATAAAAATTGCTTTTTTATTATCACCACACCCGCATGTGTTCTCAACTCACAAGAAGAATTGCTTTTTATTGCTGCCCGTATGTGTTTTAACCTATTCATGTGGAAACAGGAAACGCTAAATGAATTTTGCAAATCGATTTTCTAAAACTGAATTTGAAAACAGACTTTACAAATGGATTTTGAAAACAGATTCTGAAAATAATTTACGTAGGGGTAAATTGAAATGTCAAAACTTTACGCACGCGTAAGTTGAAATGTCAAAAGTTTACCGATGGGTAAATTGAAATGACAAGAGATAGCACGATAATTTTAGGGGAAAGCTGTTACATGTTTCTCTCTATTCAATTATCAGCCAGTGTACGGGTTCATTGAATAATTTTGAGTTTATGAGTTACAATAATCTTCTAGTTCACACAATTAGTACTTTAAATAATGTTGAAAATACAATAACGAAGAATGTCTAAGTAATAATTGCGTCTTCTTAATTTATCATATTGCTCTAATCTTAATAATAATTGAGAACCATTTCACCTGTTTTTAATTGAGATAACGAAGGATATATTCTTGCGGTTTCTTCCACTTTTGTTTCATCCACTTTTGTTTCTTCCATTTTTAAAGAAATATTTTTAGTCACATGATATATTTTAAAAACCTGAAAGATGGATAAAATTCATGAATTTGAAATTCTTAACTTTTATGATTTTCGGTGTCCTGGAACGGTCATGATTTTCAAGGTAAAAAATGTAATTCTCAAATTTGAGATTCTTAACTTTTATGATTTTTTCGGTGTCCTGGAACGGTCATGATTTTGGGGGTGAAAATTGTAATTCTCAAATTTGAGATTACGTGATATTTTGAGACCGGCTAAATTTTTGAAATTTTGATTTCTTTGAAAATTTGTCACTACCTAAATTTTCGCCCCTTCGGCCTTCGGCCACGTGAAATTTGAAGTCTACCTAAATTTTTGAAATTTTGATTTTTTTGAAAAAACCCGCAAAAGTGTGACATCCGGCGCAAGCGAAGCGAAGCAAAGCGAAGCGAAGCGTCGCGCCGGATGTCACACTATATACTACTAAGGCAGAGCCAAATAGATTCGTGGCAGGGCCGCATAAATGTATGCCAAGGTCATTCCAAAAAATGTTGAAAAGTACATTTTTGGGGTCCCTACAGATATAATGAGAACAGTAAGTCACCAAGAGGCCTGTATTATGTGGCCCTATCACTATGCGAAACGGTAGTAGCAAAATTTACTGATGCTTAGCCAATTATGCCAATTCGTGCTTATATTCTGATGACATGAGGCAGATTTCTACTTCTATAAGCGGCGTCTATAATTCATATCCCGCAATCCTCACCATCATTTACATATGATAAATACGGAGATAAGCCAACCTCGTATTATGTATAGGTTCCATATTTAGAGGATTATTTTTTTCATTGAGGCAATTATTCATTAAACCATTTGAAGAAAAACAAAAAAGTACAATAAATTCTTTTAATAGCAGTATCTTGTGAAAGAAAAAGTCATGAAAATCTGAAACTAATCGCTCCAGATAAACGGGAACAAAAAAATCACAAAGCGTATGGTAAAAAAGCAGGATATATCGTACAATCAGATAAAACAAGATTGTGTGTACGCGTATTAAATCTCAAATACCCTAAAAAACAAAAATGGTAGACCGAATTGGGAGAAAATAATTACCCCCAAAAAATTGTATACCGGATTGGGAGACAATAACATGAGGTGGGCATCCCTCTGTTTCATGAATATCTTTTGCCTGAGAACTGAAGAGATACACTCATGCAATTTAATACTCATGACACGTTCATGCTCATTTTATAATGATCAGTTTCTGGGGAACTCAACGAGTTTGTTAAGATATGATACACTAAGATGTGCATGAATTCAGATGGATGCTTGAGAAATACAAAGAAGGTATAAATCCTCTTTAGCTGCCACGCAAGCAATCAATAATTGCGTCAACTCTACTGTAAATGTCTTTGTAAAAGATACTTGTATAAAAAATTAATGAAGCATAATGCGATAGTTTGGATATAGTGAACCGAATTGGTCAACAACAATGTCAAGATCGATCATTTTCGCTCTCGATTTGTGAGCAGCAATAATTATGATGTCGGACAACCTTTCAGTTGACATGGTTGTCCGGAGGTAAGACTTTACCAATCTCAATTTGCTGAAGCTCCGCTCGGCTTCTGCAGACGCTACAGGGATAGAGGCTGCAATTTTGAGCAACCTTATTGTCTCGAAGAACGCATCTGCGTACCTATCAACAAAAGTCAGCGTCTCCAAGATTGTCAATGGACTGAATTTTGAAATCTCTTTTTTGCGAGATATGATGCTCTTTAGTTGAAGCAACTCGATTTTCAGAAGCTCCAAGTTTGATTCGTAATGCTTCGCTAAAGGAGATAACGACTCAAAGTCCAGGAAATTATTACTGACTGGACACAGGGCTTTTATTCCCATGAGGACATTCATATTGTCAGGAGAAAATCACATTTTCAATTCAGCAATGGCGGTGTCAATGATTGGGAAGTAAATGCGTATCGCATGATTTGTGGCATTCGTGGGTTGATCTGACCGAAATTCGTGCACATGCTCATTGTCCTAATTTTCTTTAAAATTGTAATTACAAATTCAGTTTATAGTTATAGAGTTTATTTTATTTGCATAAATTAGGTATTGGTGAATGATTAGCCTAATAAGAGTGCAAGATGATAAGAGTGTAAAACAATTTGAAAAAAATATCACAGCTGATCGTCAAGGTCATGGACATCCAATTTAGATTGTCCGTTTTTAAACAAACCGATAAAAATAATTGGTTTGTCAATGGAGTGAGAACAGCCGTCGTTACAACAAATACGTGTCAAATATTTCATCTGTATTCTCTGCAAAACAACCATACCAAATAAGATAATACAAAAAAATGAATAAAATATTGCTACACTGTTAATTTACGAAATGTTCAAAATTCTCTCAAAAAGTTGGCAGGGCCAGATGAAATTTGGCAGGGCCGCGGCCCTGCCTGGCCCGCCCCTGCCGTCGCCCCTGGTTGTGTACCATCTATTCGTGAGTATGTAAACAGACAACAAGATTAAGCGTGCAAGCGTTACGTGAATTCATCAGCTGCGTCGATCATTCATACTGCCATCTTTATCAAATTCTTCAGCTATATCATCAAATAGTGCAGTGGAACAATATATCATCGTATTCATGGTTCTTTAAGGAATATATGTGTGGCTCTTTTCTTCGAAATTGGTACTGTCTTTTTGAGTACTAGCTGCTCAGAAGCTTGATCGTCTTATTCTCACGTGATTGGTTCTGTCCTCGGCTTTCATCGCATATCATTTCATAAGTCAATGATCATTCGACTCGTCGCGGTGTAAGGAATAATTTGGTGTATCGTGCAACTTCGTGGGACCAACTAGCTTGAGTAAGGAGCACATTTTTGAGTCAAAGCTGGTCACTGTCATTCTGCGCATGCGCAGAAAATCTGTTAGTACGTGACTGCCGGCCGATTCTTGATTCATCAAAGTAATTCTACGATCTTCAGTTTTTTGACCGATCGAGCGTTCTTCTGACGTTCTTCCAAAGAACAAAGAATAAGGAGTTGATGGATGACTTGAAACGACATCGACAAAATAGTATTGAAATGGTTATAAGAAGAGGAAAACTTATCCCAAAAGATATTGCTTCAAATCCACAACAGCATTTTCTTTAACTTCTTATACCGACACAGTTCCTTTGCATCAAACCGACAATTTTTTACCCTCTATTGTTGTTTCGAATGTGAAATCATTGCCAAATAAAATTGACGAACTCAATTTATTTACGTCAACGTTTTCTCCGGATATCTTGGTTCTGACAGAGTCTTGTCTCCACGACGGCATCGCTGACTTTCAGATTTCGCTACCAGGTTACTCGAGCCCGTTTCGTGCAGATCGAGAAGATGGCCGTGTTGGTGGAGGTGTTTGCTGCTATATTCGAAATGATTTCAGATGTGATAATCTTAATAGCATCTCAGCCCCAACGGCCATAGAATGTCTGTGTCTTCAATTTCCTCGTCTAAAGTTGGTTTTGATAGCTGTTTATGTTCCGCCCAACCTTAGATCAACCGCAAATGATGGGATCATTCAATTTTTCCTCAATGATTTGGACAAGATGCTCGACAGTTCCTCTTTTGGCTTTCGGATAATCATTTGCGGTGACTTCAACAAGTTGTCGATGGTAGACGTTGAAAATACTTTTTGTCTCTCGCAAATTGTAAATTTTCCAACTCGACAAGGTTTACAGTTAGACAAAGTATTCGTCGATGATTCTCTCAAATCTAAGTACACCAATGTCTTTCCTGGTCCTGCATTTGGTAAATCTGACCATTTATCAATAATCATGAAGGCAAGTGACACACATAAGTGCATTCCACAAAAGATATGTAAAGTATATGACTATCGAGAGAAAAATATGACTAAAATAGCTCAATTAATCAACCAAGTACCGTGGCACAAGTGGTACCAAACAGATGATAGCTTGAAGGATAAACTGTCATATTTCTATGAAAAAATCGGAGAAGCTGTCTTCGACTCCTTATAACTATGTCGTAATGAAAGTCGATGACAAGCCATGGATGACTCCGGTGCTAAAACATCTGATTGACTGCAAACATAAAGCTTTTCGAACCAGAAATTTTCCACTGTACTGTCATTTTAAGAATAAATTGAACACTGAAATAAAATACGCGAAAACCAGTTGGACTAAAAGGTTGACAAAAACTGCGGGAGGTATTTGGAAGGTGGTAAATGGTACAAAAAGCAGCTCAAACGACAATCAACCGGCCAAGGTCCTTGCCTTGTTTGAAAATCCAACAATTGCAGTAGAATCAATCAATTATGCTATTTGTGAACACTACTCTCCTCTCTCAAATTGGTCCAGCATAATGAAGGATATTTCAGAAAATGAAAAGTCATGGTCTCCGAACATCACGGTCGCATCAGTCCGCAACGCACTATCCAAACTCAACATCAAAAAAGCTTCTACAATATTTCGTGACTGCCCTAAAGCCATTGCTGGTCCAGTTACTCATCTTTTTTCACTTTCGATACGCTTCTTTGATGTCCCTGAGCAATGGAAAACATCAGATATCAGATGTTATTCCTGTTCCGAAATCGAAGGAAATTGACATTAACAACATTCGTCCTGTCTCTCTTTTACCTCCACTGATAAAAATATTGGAAAAATTTGTTGTTAACTCATTAAAAGACAATTTTGTGATGATATATGATAGAGAACAGTTCGGATTTCGACCTGGATCTTCGACACTGATGGCACAAATTGCTTTAATGGACTTTATAACTATTTCCTTGGATGACAAAGAATACAGTAGCGTTGTCTTGATATCATTTGAAATGAGCCGTGCCTTCGAAACCGTACATCACTCATGCTTGATGAAGACGCTGATTGACGCAAATCTTCCAGCATCCTTCTTCAAATGGTGCGCCAACTACCTGCAGAATAGACATCAACGCGTGAAAATAGGGCAACACCCATAGTTCTCTCGCACTGATTACATCTGGGGTACCCCAAGGTTCTGTCATTGCTCCTTATCTTTTTTCATGTCATATGGGCATCTCAAACCGAAAACAATTGGCTCAAAAATCTTCAAGTACGCTGATGATGTAGTTGTTGCGGTACCAATTTCAAAAGCCGCTAATTTGAATTTGCTGGTGCACTCTGAAATGGAGCATGTGGAGAATTGGTGTCGGCACAATGGCTTGAGCTTGAATGCCAATAAAACTAAAGTTATGTTGGTTCGAGGACGTAGCAACTGTGCGATATTCCCAGTCAAGTACTCCCTTGTGACGGAAATGAAGATTTTGGGGGTTGTATTTAATGAGACCTTATCCTGGGATAATCACATTAATCATGTTTGCAAGATGGCATCGCGAAGAATCTTTTTGCTGAAACAACTTCGATCATCTGGTGTTACGAAAGACGAACTGATAAAAGTTTACAACGCACACATTAGAAGTATACTTGAGTTCAATTGTCCACTCTTCGTTGGTCTGAATTTGAAGATCTTATCCGTAAAAGATACCACCGACTCATTTGTGACAACGAATGCAAGTGCCAGATCATGCCTGCGCTGACGGGTAGACGACAGAGGCTTGCAATGAAAACGTTTTGTCAGATGCTGAATCCCCATCACCAACTTCATGACATTGTCCCGAAACCACTTCCATACTCAAAACATTTAACGATCCCTTTTTGCTCCACAGCCCGCCGCTCGTCTACATTCGTACCGTATTGTACAATTCTTTATAACAATTTGATGTTCTGACGCACATCCGACTGTTTGCTAATTTATTCGCTACTTTTGAACTGATTGATCTTTTTCTGAAACTTCTTTGACTATTTCATTTTGTATCTTCTCTTGTATTCAACTGCTATATTGATTGCCATTCCGAAGAAATAAACGTATATATATATATATACTGTATATATGAAAATTCACTAAGTTAAAGATATTGGGACTATACTTCAATAAAACGTTATCCTGGTCAAATCATATAGAACATGTATTATCCGTTGCTTCGAAGCGGCTGTATATTTTGCGAGTTTTGAGGACTATGCTATCTCATGATCAGCTTGTTCAAGTGTTTAATGCAATTATCAGATCAGTATTCGAGTATGCATCTCCTCTGTTTTTGAACCCCGGAACTGTTTTAAATCCGAAAGTTGAAGCAATTTGTAGACGTGCATTTCGCATCATCCACGGATTTGATATTAATGCATGTGAAAAGTGCAATTTATTGAACGTTGTTGAGCGCAGAAAAGTTCTAGCACTTCGGCTCTTCAGAAATGCATTGTATAATCCATGCCATATTCTTCATAAACTTCTTCCCAATAGCTCTAGTAGAAATAGTCGTATTATACTTCCACATGTCAAGACTTCGCGCCGCACAAAAGGATTTATCTTCGCTACTTCCGTGCTATACAACGACTCTCTATGACCCATGATGTTTTAATGTTGGGGTTCTTATGAATTTTTATGATGGATCACTTTTATTTCATATTCTTCACTGTAATTCTGAGTAAGTCTCCACGATTCCCATTTCGGAGATTTTTATGTTTTGCAAATATACGCTTATCAATCAATCAATTAAAGACCCTGAAACAATTGATTATTCAAATGCCTGAGACTCCAAAAGGTATGGAGAAAATATAGGAATTGCATGTAGAAGCTTCTAGGCAGAACTGTTGCCATGTGCCAATAATTGTCGCTCTTTTCTGCCAATTTCCTCAACTTCGATAATGTTTTCTTAAATGTCATTTTGCGCATAATTTCACTAATTTCCTAAAACATTGATTTGCATGTCAATCTTGATGTAATTGTGTGATCCAAATTTCTTTACAACTATGTCTCTAAGCACATATCGCAAGGGTTGATATCGATCGGATTGAAATTCAAAAATTTATTTTTGCTGTATAAAATTGATCTACTTTGTTGTCCATGTAGGCCACTGCACGTCACAAGCCATGTTACATTTGCACCAGTGTTTGCGATCTTATTTATGGCTATCAGGATAGTCCATGATAAAAGTGATGAATTGTAATGGGGACGAAGGCTGTTCGTGACTTTGCTCAAAAGTTAGAATTGCAAACATTGCTACGGATTTTGTCATTATGGCTATTACTGTCACATTTGATGTTTGGATTCTTATTGCGCATTTAGATAAAGTCATCTGAACCATTACATTCCATGTGAATATAGCTGAGAGCTACTTGACATTCTATTTATATAATGTTGTTAAATACAAAGACTTGAAATTCAGTCCCACTGAGTTAGTTATCAGTTTATCAATCAGACTTCACTAGATTATACATCACCGCTGCTAATGTTCCGTTTGTCACGTGAACAATATTTGACAACACTCAATGATGATGAAGATTGCAGTTCAGTGGTGGATCAATCAAATCGTACATGCAGTTTAGGAAAAACATTCATATATATTAAAATTGGGCGGTGCGCCGGTTATTTTTGCATGCAACGGTTCTGGGACCGGTGTACCGAAAGCGTGAATTTCCTGTAATTTGATATTTTATTGTATTTTCTTGATTTTTATTATTCCATTCCATCTAGTATCTTCGTCACAGCAAATATGGAGAGAAGAAGATTTTAAGCATGCAACAATTTAAGAACAATTGTCAATTCTGTAAGTTACATGACTAAGTGCAAGCAATTATTTCCTATACATAATGTAAATGAAATTTCCTTGAAAGCGTTGCTATGTCATAAGATAGGCGACGTATTTTCTGATGATGAAAAACAATGAAGTTAGATTATATCCCTCGGTGACAAAAATGAGATAGATCAAGTTCGTGATAAATCATTTTGGCCACGAAATCTTAATTCCCGCGACCTAGGACTTCTGTAATTTCAGGGAGAATTTCCAATGACAGAATATCAGGAATTCCCTAATAGGTACGATGTCATTAGGCATTGTACACCCACAAATTATTGTATGATAACAGTTTTTAAGAAATCGTCATTGATGGCCGGTCGTTCACCCACATGTCACCTCTAGTAGCAGGCGTTCTCTTCCACTTTTTCTGGTACTTTATTTAGGCCAAATTTGCATTTAATTCGAAACATTGACACTCATACACATAAAAAGTGGCGTTCCAGATCCGTGTGGTGTTGCTATTAGCCAAAAGTTCAGTGATGATATTTGTTGTGCTGCAAGCAGTTTTTCATGTGCTTGCATACTGATGACGAGTTTCATTTATTCACTGATTAAGCGGTCTTATCGTAATACTAAATATATGTTTCCTTTTCTAGGACTCGTCTAAAAATCGCTTACTTGTAGTTTAGGTTTATAGTTTGCTTCTAGAAATAATTGATTTGTGAGCAAGATTATCCCTTGCTTTCCATTTAAATAAACGTTTCATGTCTTGATTTACTCTATCAGAAATTAGTGGTAATTCAAAATAATATCTTCAGTCACTTTTTTGTTGTTCTGTCAACTTTTCCCTCTATTGCTTTTTATGATATTTGCTTATTTCTATAATCATGGATATTTCTCAGGATCGTTATTCAGTCTGAGAATTATATCAAAAATTGAGTGCTAGTTAGATGATTTCTGACATTCCGAATTGTAGTTATTATTGTTGGTGAAGGCAGATATTAATTGTAAGTCATTTAATATTTTTCTTGGCAGGTTCTCAATAAACTTCAAACAAAGGCTTATTGTTGCGCTTATATAGTAAAGTTGAGTATATGTTTATTATTCGCTTCAGGTAATTCACTTTGCATTAATTTGCATTGGAACATAAATTTTGTAAAGCTCTTTTTTCTAACTCGCTCATGAAGAGAATTACTAAAACTAAAAAAAGTAAACTTTCAATATCAAAATGTGTCCTCAAAATATGCTGCTCAGGTAGAGGTTTAGATTATGGTACTTTAAAAGAAACATCTAAAATTAATTTGTTGGTTATATAAAAAATTGCTTGATGACATTATTATCCCAGCACCACCGGAAGCATCATTATTCATTCAAATAAACACAGTCCGAGTTCGGACTTACACACAAAATGTGAATTTGAAATTTTCCTAATTCTACGTTGCTAATATGATCCATCAACTTGAAATACAAAATTACGGTTTATGTGGTGCGATCGTCAGCTGCTAACTTCTTGCAAATTGATTAGGATAAACACATTAGCATACTCATTCATTACATAACCGGAAATCTAATCAAGTATTATATTTGCCGAATACGAGTTTCTTTGGCAAATTATTGCTTTCAGCGCAATGTTGTGAGCAATAAGAATTCCTTCGAATTCATAGTCAAGTGAAGAATGTCCACTACTGTAAATAATGAAACAAGTTGAGTTAGAGAGCGCTTATTTTCTAAGTTGAACATTTGATAAAAGTTGTCAACTTCATCATTGTCATGCTCATGAATATCAGATCAAGATCAACATCATCAATAAAGATTTTTCTTATATAAATATACATCTGTGCAATATGTATAGGATAGAGTGGGGTAAGACGCCCCCTTAAGCGAGATTCAACTCTTCAGGAACTATTGCACTTCCTTCTGCCATTATAAATTATTTCAGTGTACGTACTAGTTGCATGGACAAGGACTATAGCGAGAAATTCAGAGAAGATTCTTTATTCTTCGACTTTCAAAAAGTACCAAAAGGGCGTCTTAAGACGCCCCACCGCGGTCGAAACCCACTCCCAACTTTTAAAATTAACAAATATCTTTAGGAAAGCTTGTATATTAGATCAATGTGAAATGATCATCTAGTTAAACCTTTATTCTATTACAAACAGGGGCCTATAGAAAAAGATTGGGCCGAAGCACCGCCACTATTCGCATATTTCACAAATGTAACTTGGCAGATTGCCGGCAGTAGATTCCTCATGCGCCCACTACATTTCGTTGCTTACAATGCATACGCATTATGAATCGTCTCTTGGGACTGACCTGACCTTCTTCGCTGTGCGGAGACCCAGTGGCGGACGATATAGAACTACTTTCATTTTGGCCTCTAGGTAGTGCTTATTTGGAGATGACGTGAGGTTTTGTGCCCTTTCTGCTATCCGCTTCCTTGGACGCTGTGATTCTATACCTTTTCAACATCAAATTCGGAATAATCAATTTCAATTTCGGAATAGTCAACTTCAAATTCGGAATAGTCAATATCAAATTTGATATTGACTATTCCGAATTTGATGTTGATTATTCCAAAATTGAAATTGATTATTCCGAATTTGATGTTGAAAAGGTATAGTTTTCATAGCCAACGTATACGCGTATGATACTTGGGATTGCATACCCAGCTCGCGCGCACACAAAGAACTATACTGATTAACTAGTTAATTAGTGCGTAGACAACAAGGGAAAATCATGAATTTGACTTGAAATCAATGCCAGCAAAGTCAGAAGACATGAATCAATGCCGTTGACAACCAAATCGTAAAGACTCATTATGGAGATAACATGCACTGGGGAGGCATCTTGCCCCGCCATGTAGGGGTCCGCTTACCTCCAGCTGCATATCTCTTTCTTCAATCTGTTTTCGATTGAAAACGTTATACTGAATCAAGCGAAATATTTAAATCTTATCCAGTGATGCGTAAACTTAAATGTCCTTCATTAAAGATATCAAAATGATGTCTGATTGCTTCATAATACTTCATTTAACTGCAAAAAAAGTTACATTAAAAGTATCGAAAATGAAGAAAGCATCATATTTTCTAAACTAAAGATGAAAATTCAATTATTTTTGGGTTCCAACCCATTTTTAAGGGTATTACCCCTGAGAGGGATCAAATATCCTGCATATATGTCTTGCCCCACTCTATCCTATATTATATATAGATTCAAAAACTAGCTTTGAAGCTAGTTTGAGTCATTCCGAGCCGTACAGACGAGACGGCACATACGTATATATATATATATATATATATATATATATATATATATATATATATATATATATATATTGAGGATAACTTTAAACAATCCTTGCTTTCTATTGATGAAACGGTCAATAGTCAAATTAAATGTTTGTCAATCATGGCAATAGGGTAGTGACTATTTACAAGTGTCATTTTGATTTTCTCTACTTCGTCATGAAATGATGGCCAATAGGAACAAATAGTCAAAGCGCGATGGAAATAGTTCTTCATCACAGAAATTTTATATCTTTCTACCGTGAACGAGTTGAAGTCTAGACATAAATCTGTATTCGTTTGTTTGCGGTGAATAGAAAAATGCAATGAGTCTCCACGTTTTACTGAGGCATCAAGAAAGGCAATTTGTTCGTTTTCTTCATGTTCTGTAGTAAAATCTAAAACTGATTCACGTTTGACTTTGTTGATTATCATTTCAAGATGACTGGAATCTTTGACAATTATGAAAGTATCATCAACATATCGATAATATCTGTTTCTTGCATAGTGCTGAATACCCTGTTTTCAATCTCTGACATGTAAAAGTTTGCGTAGGTTGGACCAAGTGGTGATCCCATCGAAACTCCGTCAATCTAGCGATAGAATTTGTTCATCCAAGTAAATGGCGATTGTGTTGCACAAATATGCAAGATTCTTTGTAAAGTTTCTCTCGGAATTTCTGGAGGTGGCAAAGTTGGATGATTGTAAACATTTTTCAGTATGATATCTGTTGTTTCAGAAACAGAGACATTAGCAAATAGACTAACTACATCGATTGAAGCCAATTTTTGATTTATAAGATCAGAATGTGATTTTGCTTTCGCCTTGAAATCAAATGAAGATTCAGTTGCATAACGATTATTGCAGTAAGGGTTTATCATGTTGTCTAAAAATTTACTTATGTCGTGAGTCACAGTGCCAACCATTGAGATAATTGGTCTTAGAGGGGGATCAGATTTGTTTTTATGAAGTTTTGTTAATCCATAAAGAAAACCAGGTTTGAAATAACCGGTAAGTTTGTTCATTTTTGAACAGTTTCTTGGATTGGCTATCAAACCATTCAGCTCCTTCTTAATTGTTTCGGTAGTGTCTTTTTTAAGATTAGAAAACTTCGATTCATCAGAAATGATATTGGTCAGTTTTGATTGTAGTCTGTCCGATTCATGATAACAGTTTTTCCTCCTTTACAGGCTTTCTTGATCACAATGTTCGTATTTTTCTTTAAATCATTTAGAGCATTTTGTTCTTCTTTTGATAAAGGATTTGTACTTTGATCTGATGTCTTTGTATAAGCAAAGCTCTTCAGGTCACCTTTTAATTTATTAGGATTCGTTATGCTAGCTTCATTATCAAACTATATTTCATTATTTGCAAAAGGAATTGTCCAAAAATCTTGTCAATATATATATATATATATTAATTATCATATATTAATTAATATATATAATAATCAATATTATATTGTAAAATGGTATTCTAACATCGCCTTCAAAGTATTAGATCACAAGGGAAAACAATTATACAGAAAAACAGAAAGAACTTTACAAAAATGCAATAAATTGATGAACGACCAACTGTTTAACAACACTTGTAAACAAAACAATATATATATATTTATCATTATCAAAATGGCGTCGCAGAAGTTGGAGGAAGGAGACAACGTTCTAGAGCTGTCATTTGGTTTAACCCTCCTTACAGTAAGAACGTTTCAACGAACGTTGGGAAATATTTTTTGATGGCGATCGACAAGCATTTCCATAGTAACAGCCGATTTAGGAAAATATTCAACCGAAATACCCTAAAAATCAGTTACAGTTGCATGCCAAATGTGAAATCTATCATCAATGGTCACAACAGAAAAATGTTAAAAAGCAAAGAAAAGGAAAAGGAATGCAACTGCAAAAATAAGGAAAATTGCCCCTTGGATAACAAGTGCCTCTCTACCAGTATAGTGTATGAAGCAAAAATCTCAGATAGCGAGAACGATGGGCATCAAAAGACGTACTTCGGTATTTGTGAAGGAAGTTTCAAACTGCGGTATGGCAATCATAAAAAATCATTCTCTCACGAAAAGTATAAAAGCGAGACGGAACTTTCCAAGGAATACTGGAGTATCAAAGAAAAAGGTGGGACCCCTAAAATATCTTGGCAAATCAAAAAAGTTTGCAAGCCGTACAATCCAATGATCAGGCGATGTGACCTCTGTCTTAGCGAGAAATATTTTATTCTGCAGCATAGAAATGTCAATCTGTTGAACAAGAGGAGCGAATTGATTTCGAGATGTAGACATCGCAATAAGCATTTGCTGGCAAAGACCTGACTTTTGACTTTTATTCACTTCAGTATTTAATGCAATGATTCCATGTTTGTCTTTTAGATCTGGCTGACGATTGTATTGGACACAATACATGAAACTCTGAGTACCGGTACAAGTTGTTTTTTTCAATTACGGTATAATTGCTCCTTCATAAGTTGAGCACTGTCAAAGAGTGTGTTTCTCACGGTATTATATATATATATATATATATATATATATATATATATATATATATATATATAAATAATAGATAAAATCAGAAATTTACAAATGCTCCTCTGGGAAACTGAGTGTAACATTATTGGATCTATGGATGTCAGAATGTGAACAACAAGAGAATATTTCTTACAATAGATGGAGACACTCAGAGACTTGGTTATTGGACTACGAGAAAAACTACGGCAATAGTGTGTTCAAGGAAACTAATGATCAAAACAACACAAATTATTCCTATAATGAAAAGTATTCAAATTATTCCAACAAACAAAGGTACAGAAATTATTCCAATTATCAAAATGATAATAAAAACGGAAATCAATTCAGAAACAGACAATATCGTACCCCGACTAGAAAGTACGCATCACAACCAGAAATAAGGAGGAGAACTTATGCTTCTGTGACACGAGGAAGCAACAATTCAGAAAATTTCTCGCCACAAAGAAACACTTCCAACCATTTCCATTTCAAACGTTCAACTAATCAGAACAGGACGAATAAATACAACACAACCCACAAATATAGCACAAATTCCCAACCATATCGAAATGGATATGAATCAAAACAAAAGAATGAACACTATGTAAACCATGAGCAAACATTCTCTCACGAAAGGAACCGTAATGATCGAAATACTGGAAATACAAATTCTTTTTTAGGAGGAGGCAAGCCACTCTATGGACATCATCGAAACACTTACAGGAACACGAAATATGTGCACCAATTATAGAAAATGATGTAGAGAATCTTCAAGAGCTACCCTCTTCTGAAGTTCAATTAAACCAAAATATTGGCAAAAATGAAAATGAAAATAAACAATTGTCCCAAAAGGATGTCAAAATTATAAATCTGTCTACTGAAAAATTAACTGAATGTGAAAAAAGCGTATTATTTAGAGGACTGGAATTCACTCCGACACCCAACAGAAACAACCAGGAACTCGCGGTTGATTTGAAATATTACTCGAGGAGATTAAGACTAACCGAATATTTTCATACTGCTGAACAACAAACACGTACAGAACCTAATAATTTAGTACAAAACAAATCATCATTTAATCCGCCAAAAGGTAGAAATCCGGTTTTGGATAATGTATGTGAAACTCTTGAAAACATTGATCTCACTGATGTAAAACCAATGCATACTAGTGGAAATCTTACATACAACGAACTTATGGCTTTACAATCACTCAGGAATAATCCTAACCTGATTATCAAGCAAGCTGACAAAGGTGGCACCATTATAATAATGGACAAATTGTATTATGAAAGCAAGATTCTTGAAATGTTGAGTAATGAAGAATTTTATATGAAATTAGAAACCAATGAAGATAATAAAATCTTGAATAAAATAAAGAGAGCAATTCAATCATTTGGGTCAAATTTAACCAAGAAAGAGAAAGATTATTTGATAAAGTTTGAATATACAAGCAGCAATTTTTATGGACTGCCAAAAGTTCACAAATCGGACAGTATCAAAAAAGCAATGTCTGAACAAAATTCAGATTATGTTTCCGTCCATCAGCCCATTGACTTACCTTTCAGACCAATTGTAGGGAGCCCAAATGCCCCTACTCAACGTCTTAGTAACTTTCTGGACATACTTCTAAAACCTTTTTGCCTTCACATACAGAGTTACATACGTGACACGTATGATTTTTTGTCCAATTTGCCTGACCACGTACCTATCGACGCAAAGCTCGTAACTTTTGATGTGGTGAGCCTATACACTAGCATTCCCCACAACTTGGGACTACTAGCAGTGAAATTTTGGCTTGAAAATTGTCCGAATATTGTTGATTCTCGCTTTAATCATAATTTTATATTGGAATGTCTGAAGATGGTCTTATGCAATAACACTTTTACATTTGGTGACAACAACTATAAACAAATAAAAGGAACCGCTATGGGGACGAAGGTGGCCCCCACCTATGCAAATTTGACCTTAGGCTATCTTGAGATACAATTAAAGAAGCAATTATACGAACTTTGGGGAAATGATATTACCAATCAAATAATGGATAATTGGAAACGTTATTTAGATGATGGATTTATTATTTGGAGATGGAATGCGGAAAAATTAAATCAATTCAAAACAATTCTCAACAGCCTGGATGTAAATATTACTTTCACTATGGAAGTAAGCAATGAGCAAATTTCATTTTTAGATGTCCTTATAATAAAAAGGGAAGAGAAGATATATACGGATATATATTACAAACCTACAGATAGTCACCAATATTTGAACTTTTCATCGTGCCATCCACGTGCTGTAAAACGCGCTATACCATATAACCTTGCGCGACGGATATGCGTTATTTGTAGTGATTTATCGACGAGACTAAATCGACTGGAAGAATTGAAAACCATTCTATCAAAGCAAGGCTATCCAGTTTCACTAATTAATGATGGAATTTCCAATGCCTTAAAATTAAATCGTTCATTACTTTTGCAGACCAAACACAAAACGAAAAGTGACAGTGATTCTATAATTCCGTTTGTACATACATATAACCCGAGAAACACGAATGTCTTACCTGTCCTATCACATACCAACTCAATTCTGCAAAATGATGAAAAAACTAAAGAAATTTTCAGAGACAACAAATTTATTAATAGCCGCAGACAATCAAAAAATCTCAAACACATTTTATGTCCTTCAAAATTTATCACACGCTAAGAAATTCCCATGGTTAAAAGGTGTAAGGATTCCCAGTGTGGAACATGCGAAGTTTTGAATGAAGGCTGTGAATATAATTTCAATGGAACTATTTTTAAAATACAAACCTCAATGACATGCTCAACACAAAATGTGATATATGTACTACCTGCATGGGATGCAATCAATTTTACATCGGAGAAACAGGCAACACACTACGCGAACGTACTCGAATCCATAAAGAGCAAATTTGTCACCCGCAATACAGGAAAATACGCGTTAGTGGACATATTGATACGTGTGGAAAAAGAAAATTTAAAATCTTTCCATTCTACAAAGTAAGGTGTGATGACAGCATACTTCGACGTTGTAAAGAACGATTTTTCATAGATAAATTTCACCCCACATTGAATAACCTGTGACTAACTTACCATGATCCTCCTTATCATTTGATATCTACATGCATGTATGTATAACATCTCCAAACTATGAAACTTTGATAACCACTTACATGTACATATACATTGATTTCTATTCCTTCTATTTCCTTTGATACATGTGTTAAAATTTGAATATCGTAAATTGATATATCCCTGCCTCTAAGGCTTAATTGATATTGTTCCTTGTTCAGCGAAGCACCTGAAGATAAGAAAGCGCTTGTGCTTGCAAATCTGGAGTTTTTCTTAGAGTTCTCATCTTATTTTACTATATATACATATACATATATATATATATATATATATATATATATATATATATATATATATATATATATATATATGATATAATGAAAGAATAGTAGGTCAAAAATGGTCAATCAACTCAGTAATAAAAGCCCAAAAGAAAAACAATCTAAACTTAGGAAATATCCCAACCGGTTGCGTCCCTTTCTGGGACTTTTCAAGGGATTAATGATTTTTATTTGAAATTTGCATATTATAGCCATGGACATCTATATACTATCTAGATGGATACTATATAGATATCCATGTTATAGCTCTCAGGATCATGGTTGGTGCATAGACATGAGTTAGTCAGTTAGTAATACGTATATCCTCTGTGTGTATATGGTTTGTGCTGGTCATAGCATGAAGATAATCTTTCCATAGAATTCGAGGTTCTGACGTTATGCCGATAGATATGCCTATCATCGTAAACAAAAATCTTATCGATTGCACTAAAATCTTATGAACCGGAAGGACATCTACATGCAATACTGAAATTTACCACAGTTGGCCAACTATGTTGCAAGGCAGCTCTTGAATTGATTCAGCATAATTGTAATGAAAAAGGAAAACACGTGTTTATACTTCGTAGAACTCTCCAGTGAGTTTCTCTGTTTTGACACTGTCTCTCTGGCAACAGTCTGATGTCACATGCAATTATAAAGTCACATAGAGAAATGACTCAGAACACTATGAATGGAGCAAGAACATGCCTTATAAATAATCTTATTAATTATTCTAGCATTATTCTATAACAAGCATCGAGACACAATGCATTGAAAAGCAATGCTCGTAAATGGACGACTTTATCTAGCTTCAACGATCAATGAAGATAAGAATGTTTGCAGCTGATGACAAGTGAAGTGATTCCTCCTCTCCATTTTCAAGCACAATAATTTATTTCTTGATAATTAGAACTCTTTCATCAGTAAAATGAATCTTACTATTTAAAGAGAGGTCCACAAAGCACAATCCAACCAATGCTTTTAATTGGCTCTTCCAAGACAAAAGACAAAATCGACAAAATGCGATAAAAAAAGGCAGATGGCTTCCCATGTAACAGAAAGATTATGATAAAGGCGAATGTGCATAACACCACCTTCCCACAGAAGCTGTTCACTGCTAAGCAAAATGGTCCGTAATCATAGGTCCCGAGAGTCACTATATGGGGACCATGTGGTCCGTATTACTATGGGGTCCATTTTGGAGGTCCAAAGGGATCCATGTACCGGAGTTGTCCACTTAATATGACCGGGTATATTAGCTTGCGCCAAACTTTCATTATGTCTTTCCAACATTCAACAATTTTCTTGGAAACAACACTGCTGATTTTTGTAAATCAAGCACTCATCTCAGTATCTCATGTGATCACACCGGAAGAAGATTAGGCGAAGGAATAATTCCAATTACCTGCATACCACGGTTTTCAAAATCCCGACTTCTTCTATCTCGGGACAAACAAGCTTGATTCATTTACCGATACCATGCTTAGGCTAGCGCAGGCTAGCGTAGGCTGAACAATATTAGGCGTTGTTTTAAATTCTTTGACGAGTACTTTGAACGATACGCTGTACATACAACTAATTATATCAGATAGACATGTGCCTTAATGTCCAAGCTATCTTTTCACATGCAGCGCTAAAACAATAAGTAGATCTGGTTATTGCACACAGTATGTGTCGTCGCATTAAAACCTGGCATGAGATATTCAAATGGAAATGCAAATCCCGCGATTTTTCTGACGTCTGGCCAACGCCCCATATTTTATAATAATCAATTCAAAAATTCATTAGATATTAGTACACCTGTATGTATAGCGCTCTCTCTTTCCTTTTCTCGACTGCATGAACATAATCTTATTTTTTGATGTCAATGAATTGGTGGAAATAGTCAGTAAGTACCGGTATATTATTCTATGCAGTTCTATATGGGAGTAGCTCTGTCTCGAGTTTGCACACAGAATTAGACAGATCGTCTCTTCTTCTGTTTGACTAGAAAGGAAACATTGGAACATGTAACGTTAATGAAATGGCACAACTGACATAATACCATAGCAATCGAACAATGAGCAGCCAGTTCAACAATAAACACGCCAAATTGTGCGAAGTTTCAGTGACTGTTATCAACCGGATCACACAGCAAAGAGACACAGTCGATGTCAAGTTTGTGAACGTTTTTTCGTCCGCCTGCTAACTTTCTTAATAATCATCGGAAGGGCTAACATTATCGAGAAAACTTTTGCGCAATGATCTGAATTCTTCGAATCTGAAGGAATCACCGCGATCGGAGCATTTTGAAAGAATCCACAACCATCCGCAAGTGACGCACGACTATTTTTCCTATCTCTGCAAGGTATTAAAAATTTCTTTTTCCCACTTAATAAGTTCCTGCATGTGCCATTATTTTGATTCAGTTTGCACTTCTAGCAAAGTGATACAGTTAAACAATCTAATTCTGTGAGTTTGCAAGTGTCCATTGTTCAGCTGATCGTGGGAAGTCTATAGCCTATTTAGTTCTTGGATCGCGTTAACATTCACGGTTCACGCATTGCATCTGTTACTCTATGTTCCGTGTCCATAGCCTTGTTACTCCATCTTCATACAGCTGCTAACTCCCTATGAACAGATGTTACCTAATCCCGGGATTCAGAACCCCGTGAAAATGCGATAATTCCGGGATTGAAATCCCTACTGTATAAACCTAAGAACTATTATTCTGTCATTCAGATTTTATTCATATGCTTGTTGCAGTATTGCTTCTTTTATACCCTAATAATTGTAATAAATTACATTCAAATTGTGAATTTGTTTTCATCAGTTTAGTTTCAAGCTCATTTGTACCAAATTATAAGCAGCTGTAATTATTGTTGCTTTAAGTGACGAATTCCATCACGTGTGTGAAGTTAGCCGTACCAATATCCGTACAACATCGAAAATCGCCTGTGCCACTCTCGAAGACAACATTTGCACATAATTTTGGAGTGTACCAGCTTGTGCCATCACTCATTTTTCAAAATAATGCAGCAGTTTCCGAGAAATCGTCGATCAAAAGTTCGAGGTGGTACGGATGTGAAGTTAGCCGTACCAAATTACAGAAAAAATCTTAAATCGCATTTTTATGAATTTTCAACCACATCGACGTCTAAAATAACACGTCTAAAACATATGCCACCCACTACTTTGCCAAAATTTACAACAGCAACTGAGAAAATGGACAAAATGACCTCAAAGTGGTACGGATGTGAAGTTAGCCGTACCACTTGTGAAAATCGCGTGTGCCACTCGCATCAACCCACCGAATACACTTATTGGGAGTGTGTCAGGTTGTGCCACCCCTCTGACAGCCCCAACTCTCCGTAGAATCCGAAGAAATGCGGATTTTCCTCCGCAGCCACAACCACAGCCCATCCGTACCACTTGTGGAAATCGCGTGTGCCACTCGCACTCGAAATGCGATTTAAGATTTTTTCTGTAATTTGGTACGGCTAACTTCACATCCGTACCACCTCGAACTTTTGATCGACGATTTCTCGGAAACTGCTGCATTATTTTGAAAAATGAGTGATGGCACAAGCTGGTACACTCCAAAATTATGTGCAAATGTTGTCTTCGAGAGTGGCACAGGCGATTTTCGATGTTGTACGGATATTGGTACGGCTAACTTCACACACGTAATTCCATCTCATATATTAGATAAGCTTATTCTGTGGTGTTTCCACATAATATACCTGGGTATATTAAGTCGAAAACTCCGGTAGTGACTATAAAATGATTTATGGACCGGCTAAATGATCCTATTACTTTCTACTTACCTTCAGATACCTACCCACATCGCACTAACCCCATTCTTCACTTTCCACCACTTTACCAAGAGGACAATTTGTCTTACAATTTCTCAGTTGATTTGTCAATTGTATTTTTCTATTTGTAGCTTGACCCCTGACCGAACGAGAATAACTGTGACACATAAGAATTTGATTTATCGGATTCAGCGATTAAAGATGTTCACTTCCATGATAACAAACCTTTTGTGATTGAACTTAGGGAGAAAATGTTGGTAGCTCCCGGTTTATAATTGTCAAAGTCTGTCGTTCGGATGACTTTTTATATGCATCTTGTGTTACGGAACTAATTCTTTACTATATGCACTGATTGCGACAAGTAGAAAGCCAGAAACTTCCGTAGTTCCTTTAATTATTTAAATCAAATATTGTTGGTGTTTCATGAATTTTCTTCCTTTCAAGGTCTCGTCATTTGTGTAGACTGAATATTATTGCAGCCTATATAATGCATAGATAGGGGAATTCAGTGGCATTAATTATAGAGCAAAATCTTCATAAATCTAACTTATTTAATGCGCAACAGCAATTAAATTTTTACGATAATAACAGGAAACCTTGTTATATATTCCTAATACAGTTAATCCCTAATCCACAATGCACGTTGTGCGTAATTGAGATATGTATCGCTTTGACATTTAGTTATCACCATAATAATGGTAGAACTATTGTCATTTATTTTCCTTCTCTGAGTAGCGTAAAAATTATTACAAGCATACTTGTTTCGTATTTATCTTGTATCTCATGCTGCCACCGGATATTTATTGCAATGTCTTGAGAAGTTCTCAATAGGTTTCTCATGAAACTGCGGGAGCATGGATGTAGACAATGAACATCATCTCAAGAGCTGAATATGATGTTGTCGTTATACCAGATTTACGCTAGTGTTATCAGCCTTGAAGATCATACTATTACTTAAACAGCATCATTGAGAAGGCTTGTTTCCCTAAGAAGAAGATGATATAGAATGATAAAGTATTAGAGAATGATAACTAGCTTCACTTAAAAATTGAAATCATTGCTAACAGCAATTAGGATGAATAATGGACAATCAATGCGAGGAACAATCGTTTGCTGCGTGAACCATTTCATCGACCAAATGAATTATTGCATATTTCTTTCTCCAACATATGAATACATTTCTACTTGAAAAATTAGAAAAAATCGATATAGCCAATAATCATCAAACGAAATCTCAACATTAGCACAGTGAAATGAAAATTGAACACTAATTATTGCTACCATGAAAATACATATGTACTTCTACACAAGATACTGCACTCAAAAAGAGTACGGTAACTTTCACTTTAAAAAAAAGTAAAATAAAAATTTGCAGCTTCAATTTGAATAAATTTGAAATGAAAAAAATAAGTTTGAAAGGCAGAACATTTTGAAAAGTTAGACATTAATCAATACATGTATTGTACTGTGTATTGTATGTCTTGTATACAAGATATTTTCACGTGCAACATAAATCTCGTAATGTAAATAATCTTGAAATGACTCCACGGACATTTTTGAGCAATCGCCAGTTTTCAAGTTTTAGACATTCGTAATAAGGATACTTTAAATTTCCAAAATAGCTTGATAAGCTATAGCGCTCTAGCATCTAAAAGTTCATAGATACATGCACATTTAAGTAGCAGAAAATTTGTTGTAATGTGATACGTATTTGGACTTAAACCTTAACTTACGTCCTTATGGCCTTAGGGTCCTTAAGTCCTTAACTATACTAACTTTATTTAAAGTTATTAAGGTCCTAAGTAGCGCGTTGGACGCGACTTAAGTCAAGTGAAGTGTTTCTTAACTTAGGTCCCTAAAGTACGATTGAGATATAAGCAGCAAGTCAATTCACTCTGGCGTGCTTCGACGAAGCATCAGCTTGGGTATGACTGGTGCCAGAATTAGAGACTGCCCACTCACAACCCAAACCGACACAACGATGACTTATCACAAGTAACTTGGCGTGCCGAAGCCGCTCGGATATAACTTGTGCTAAGTTAGTGCAATATAGTCAGCGCTGCCGCTCATTAATAAGAACAAGACAAGCAATACCATGGAGAGAGTGATTTATTGAAATCAAACATTTATATACCAAGCAAGAACTGTTCAGATCGCTCACCACGACTGCACACAATCGGTTTGTCAGATAGCTTGGTTATGACAATATCAATATAACAAGATGAAAGTCTGACAATACGCATGAAGTCAGGTCACAAAAGAACAATGACTGAATCGGGTGGACGCATGTAAATGCACACCATGACATAATGCTAGCTCCGTCACGTTAGTTTTAGCTTTACTGCTCAGCTGATCAATCGGTGCAAATCATTTTCTTTTGTCAGACAGTGCTATTTCATATTGCAATGTGTAAATGGACAAATATCTAGAACAGGATGCATGGATAACAGCAAGGGTATGGTTGTAAGTCGAATGTCCTTAAAACTTTAATATTAGTGCCGATGCTGAAAAGCAGTGCTTGAAAATGTTTCATTTGGGACTTTTTGAAATTTCATTTGAATATTGTGTCTTCAGGATATCAAGATGTAGAAGTTATAGATTCAAAAATGAATTATTTGCTCATTTATCCTGAATGATTAGCAATATGACAGCACAAATCATCAAGTCAGTCTTCGCAAGAATCATATAGTATCTGTGAGACTCAAAAGAAACCATTTATAATTTTCAGACTTCGTATACGTATATCTTTCGAATATGCTCAATTATGAAAGTGCTACGAACTGATTCATTGATTTGTACGTGATGAAGATTTACAAAGCAATACATGTAATGTTTAATATCTATATTGAGTCGTTTTTCGAATAAGTAATACTATAATAATAATAATAATAATAATAACAATAGGACAATGCAATACCGAGGCTGAATGGCTAAAATTAATGGAAAGAAAATACGAAAGTCTCGCTTATCAAGATGACGTAGAGATAACAGAGGAAGACACAAAATTCAAACTTGAAAGTATGGGAAATTGGAGAGCAGCAGGCCCTGATAAAATACAGGTGCTCTGGATTAAGAAACTGAATAAGTTACATGAAAGACTTGCCAAGTACTACACTGAGTTCCTGCGGAATCCAAGTATGATTCCAAAATGGATGGTCAATGGTAGAACAGTACTTATAAAGAAAGACGAAGATAAACCTCCAACTCCAGACAATTTCCGGCCAATAACATGTCTCCCAACCCTATGGAAATTGTTCACTGGAGTAATAACAAAAAAGATAAACCAACATGTAAAATCACAGAAGATAATTAATCGCAGCGAACAAAAGGGCTGTCGTCCACACTGCAGAGGCGCAAAAGAACAACTTGCCATAGACAGAGCAATCACCGATGAAAGTAAAAAACGGAAGAAGAACTTGTCAATGGCATGGATCGATTATCGCAAGGCTTTCGATTCCATTCCACATTCATGGATCATGAAATGCCTTGACATGTACAAAATCAATAAGTCCATACAAAAAGTGATAATAGCATCAATGAAACATTGGGAGACGAACATTACACATGGTAAGCAAGTTATTGGAGCAATAAAGATCAAAAGAGGAATCTTCCAAGGAGACTCACTCTCACCACTGTTGTTCTGCCTTGCAATGAACCCATTGAGTGAGATCTTACATGGAATAGATAAATCGTATGCACTTTCAAGGGGAAGACAAATCAATCATCTCCTATACATGGACGACTTGAAACTATACGGGAAAACCGAAAACGACATTAACTGCCTCATCAACTCGGTTAAGATATACAGCGATGATATTAACATGAAGTTTGGAGTCGAAAAATGTGCGCGACTTATAATCCATCGAGGGAGAGTAATTGAAACAGACGGATTTCAAGCTGAAGAAGCACTAATAAGGGATGTGACCCAAGATGGATATAAATACTTGGGAATTCCTCAGAGAGAAACCATACTTGATGATGTGGCAAAAGCAAGGGCAACAAAAGAATACAAGAGGAGATTAAAGAAACTGCTGAAATCGAAGTTGTACGCCAAGAATATGATTGAGGCTATAAATGCATATGCAGTACACGTAATCAGCTACACTGGAGGAGTGGTGAAATGGACAGTGCAAGAACTAAGTGAACTCAACCGAAAGACACGTAAGATACTAAACATCTACGGTGCACTACAACCAAGAGCCGATATCGACCGTCTCTACCTACCACGGGATCGGGGAGGTAGGGGGTTGAAAGATCTGGCGGAATTCATAGAACAAGAAGACAGAAGCCCAACAGAATATATACAAAACAGAAACGATGACCCACTGCTGGCAGTGGTTAAATCGGGCAATTTGTACAGGCAGCGACAAGATACCTTAGAAGATTGGAAGATGAAAGTTGTAGAAGATCGATACCATAAATGGAAAGATAAGATAATGCACGGACAATACACAAGGCAAATGCTGGAAATGGCATCTAGGCAGGCATGTTACGGTTGGTTGAAATCAGTCAATTTGAAAATTACCACAGAAGCGTCACTAACGGCAGCTCAAGACCAAGCAATCAATACGAAAGCACATGCAACATATATCCTGAAAAGCAGCAATGATGCAAAGTGCAGAATGTGTAAGTCAGCAGATGAGACAGTGTCCCATGTACTCACAGGATCCTCAAAACTGGCATCAAAAGAGTACCTCAATCGCCACAATGAAGTTGCCAGAATGATACATAGAGACATCTGCCTACAGTATGACCTCAGCGTATCGACAGAGCCATGGAAACACATGCCGATGCCAGTAGTTGAAACAGACATGGTGAAGATCTTATGGGACTTCGAAATAAGAACCGACAAGAACATTTCAGCAAGGAGGCCCGATATAGTGATAGTGGACAAAGAAGAGAAGATGGGATACATAATCGATATCGCCGTTCCCGAGGATAGAAACATATGCAATAAAGAACGAGAGAAAATCGCAAAGTACCAAGACCTGAAAATAAAAATACAGAAGCTGTGGAAGATTAAAGCAAAAGTGATACCAGTAGTAGTTGGATCCTTGGGAGCCCACACTGACAACCCAAAGAAGTACCTCAAAGAGATTCCCGGTCGACACCAAGTACCTCAATTACTTAAGGCTGCCCTGCTCGGTAGTGCCTACATCCTTAGACGCACTCTGGATCTCCCTGAGTCCTGGTAGGATTCCGAGGTCCTGAGTTACAACCGACCATTGTGTGGTCGTGATCCCAAAAAGAAAATAATAATAACGTTTATTTTCAAGACCTCATTAATGGGAATCGCGAGGTTTAACATAAGAATATTCAATGACATCACATATGTATGAACGACACTACTGTACAACATAAGTTATCATCGCGTACAAACACTTCTCAAAAGAAAATTACAAAGAGTCATCATTAGCCAACCTCGCCATTGTAATGAAGAATGAATTGCGTCTAGCAGCTGTTTTGCACAAAGGGATAACGTATTTGCCACTGTATCTCAACTTTTCAGGAATCAGATGGTGCAAGAGGTGATCGTCATCGGAGGCAATGTTCTCAAAAAGTTTGAATCCTTGCACAACACGGCTATAGTTCAGAGGTACAAAGTAGGAGCCATTACAACTGCTACTACCACAAATAATTTTATGACAGCGCTGCTGCACACGCTCAACCAAATGACTCGGAGTACAATTCAGGTTTACAAAAATAGGCGAGCAATATTCGATCACAGATCTTATACATGAGAAGTAAATCTTGCACAGCTGTAGTTTACTCATGAAAGGCTTCAACTGTCTCAAAATTGCTATTTTAGAGGATGCCTTTTTACAAATTTTCTCAGTATGCTCGGCCCATGAAAGTTTCTGATCAATTATCACACCAAGAATACATGTATGGTTGACCAATTCAACATCTGCAAGAACATACGGGCGACAATCAAATTTGCTACTGTATTTGAGTGCATTTGTCATACTTGATATTCATTTTGTTATCAAAGGTCCACTGCTTAAGATTAGAAAAAGCCTTGCTAACTGGACTAGTAGTACATGTTGAATATACAGGAGAACACATAGTAACATCATCTGCATAACTAACAATTAATACATCATTGTTGCTTTGTACAAAATGCTCAAGATCACGAACAAAGAAGGAGAAAAGTAAGGGACCAAAGACAGACCTTTGAGAAATGCCACTAGACACATTGCGAAACGAACTAAAATTGTTGAGCCATTTTACTCTTTGCTGCCTGTCAAGAAAATAATTTTGAAGTAACATAATCACGTAATTATCAATTATTGTATTCATCATTTTATGAATAAGTAATCTGTGTGAAATTTTCTCGAATCCCTTCTCGAAGTCTATCGCCACAAGTTGACAACCGATTACATATGTTTCTTGAAGGGCACTTGAAATGACATTTTCTAGTTCAAGCAAGACACTGACTGTTGAGGATTGTGGTCGATATCCATATTGATGATCGGAAAAATACGAAAAGAATGTGTCTTTGTAGAATTTCACGATGCAGCGTTCAAAAATGTGTTCGAGCACAGGTAGGAGGGATATGCGACGAGTGCTTGATATCTTTGGTGGATGACTTTTGGGGACAGGTGCAACATTAGCACATTTCCATATTTTCGGTAAGTCAGCCATTTGCAAACACAAGTTAAATAACAAACAGACTGGTTTTGACAGAGTGATTGCCAGCTTGGACCAAATAACGGATGGTATGTTGTCACACCCTGGAGCCATGGTTTTACTCTCTCCAATAATTTTGAAACTTCGAAAACGTCAAACTCGAATGGAACAACATAGGGAAGTTGAACATAATCAATAGGATCATCTATAAGATTAGAAGTATACTGATCATTTAAACTCTCAACAGCATCGGCAATGTTGGTAGACGTGCGGGCACATAATTGACTGAGCCAATCTTTATTAGTATGAGAGCCAGTCACCTTTTTATAGACATCCCAAATTGTCCAATCAAACGCTCTGACCACGACTTTTTCGGCATGGATATTTCAGACTTCACTTTATCTCTGAAATGCCAAAATAGAGGCCAATTCTTCTCTCTATAAGCATGATAGCGCTTGTTAATAAGTACTATACAGTGAATTACTTTAGATAAACGTTATACCAAACTGCCATCGTAAAGAGGTATGGCTGGCATGCATTAAACGATATGGCCTAATAGGAAACCTAATTGACGGAATGGAATTAACTAGTATCGATCCCCGCTACTTGCCTTAATGTCGGCGGTCACAATTGTGACGTGTTATTTATTCATTGATCATTATTGCCTTGACAACTGATGTGTGGTGGTGAGGGTTTGATCCTGCTAATTGACAGACAAGAGTCGCATAAGTGGCTCGTAGCTCAGTTGGTTAGAGCACAGGTCTAGTTAACCTTGGTCGTAGGTTCGAATCCTACCAGCCGCACATCTTTTGCATGGCAATCTGATCTATCGTGTATTTAATCTCATTGTTGTTAATCCTAAGTTGACTAATGCAAATTGACTCAAGGTTGCGACATAGCCACAAGGAACTAAATTGGGAAATGTTTCTCCGAAACCGATAACAAGCCTCGAATTACGTATATGACTGATTCTAACATGGCACAAGTGTATCAAAGTGAAAATGTGTGCGAATTTTGGACACTATAGAGCATATTGCATAAAGCATAATCCATTCTAGAAGCTTTATTACATGTATTATAAATTTCTATGGATGCGGCATATCGACATAGCGCTTTAATTGATGTGCATAGAATGTTTACTTCTTTGGAGAGTGAAGTGCAGAAGAGATCAATCTGCTTATAGATTTTACAGTATATGGTTCTATGTCCCGCATACTATGGGAAATCATTTTTGTAGAAAATACTGATTATCATAGCATCCATTTTTAATTGAACAACTTGGCAAAATTTACTACAAATATCATTGAACATTTAACGGGGACTTTCTCTAGAGACTGTCCTAAGACATTCTGTGACACAAAAATAGCAAAATATAAAACGCTGAAAAGTTCTCACTGATGAGGATCTCACTTTTTGAAATTGTAATTTATTGTGTGCTGCAATTTGTGAACGTGACAGGAGTTGGCATGTCACTTGATGAAGAAATGCTCACTTATTTGTTTGAATAGCTGGACAGTGCTTCAGCGCCACTGTTTTCTCCATATAGCGCTGGTGACATTTCCATTTCATACAGTTTCGGTTCAACATATGCCAAGTCCGCAGATTCACTGATTCTTCCAGTTTTCTTTTTTATTACTGCGTCTGGCACACCACCTTGCAGGAGCCTATTCTGTGCTGTTCTTCGCAAACTACTGTTTGATATGAAACCATCAATATTAGAAAATCTAAATAAATCCTGCTGTCTATTTTCTTTTCTAACATCGCACCAGAAATATCGAAGGTAGTAATCTAACTCCTCGGTGGTGAACTCTTCTACTTTTTTCAGGACTTTTGGTATATCATCGCCTCCAATCTGCCAACCAAGTTTGAAAAACATTCATCGCACATTTTGATTTGTTGATCGTGTCTATAGGAGTGGCATTTGATATGCATATTTCTGGTTGACCAGGCGTTGTGGATGCAAATCTTCCGTTAGATGTAAACGCTTCCATTTCTTAATTGAATGTGAAGTATATCTAAGCGCAGCATTAATGTTGTCAAATAATTTGAATTTTAAAATATCCAACTTCGTTCTAAAGTACATTACATGGAAATCCACTCTTAATCAACACCTGTGACAGGGAACCCTAGTTATCTGCGCTACGCTTGGTCAAGCTAGGTTCGATAACTAGGGTTCCCTGCCTGTGATCATAGAGGTAGACTTTCTGCGGTATTTCTAATTTCGATGCCTGTGAGCTGTGACGGAAATCTTGACACCTACGAACTTTTATGAATTTTTTTTTAACATAGTATATTTACAAGTTTGAGGAATTTACAAAGATTCTGTATAAAACACAAAGTTAGTCAGATAATAGAAAAGTTTCGGTAACCAGCAAGGAAGTGAAAAAAAACAAAAAAACTAGTCTTCGCGATGAAAGAATGTTGGGATACCATGAGCATCATCCAAACCAAGGTCACTTCTCCATCTAATGCGAGAACCTCGCAAACAGTGACTTGAGGCTCTTATCAAAGCGAACATAATTTTCGTGTGGACGAATGAGCGAATGTTCTGATAATTTCCGTCCCATTTGTTTTCAAGTCTTTGAGTCAGCAATTTCAAAAAGGATTTTGCTTGTAGCCCAAAAGCTCCGTCGCACGAGAATATTAGCGGAGTAAAGTCGCATCTTTACATGTAAAATCACACGCGTCTTTGTATTTTGACTCCTTTTGTCTCTCGGCTGCTGCAAGGATCTGTGTTGAGGTGCGGTTATCGCGAGATTCAGCGTCAAGGTTTAGTACCTGAACGTCGAACAACGGTTCGATCGGATGCTTCGCATCCTCGTACCTTCATGGCATGGAAATCCTCAAGTCTGTTAATTATCACACACAGCAGGGACATCTATGATTACTGTAAGATATCTAAGGGACGTTCAACTCCCAGAGAATGTACTGGAATGGAGGCCAGTGACTTTGGTAGACTTGATTAATGACAATATTTTGTGCATATCTGGATGAAACCGTGAAACAAGTTGTAAGCAATTATCCAGTATTCTAATATGCTAATTCATGCAGGGAATCTGTTGAAAGAAGATTCTGGACCCAGTCAAGAAGAGACCAAAGAATTGCAAAACTCCCACAGGAATAAGCAACTGTCGATAACAGCTGCAATAACAACTGCCAGTAATTGAAATTGTTCACCCTAACGGCACGTAGCATCAATGGCTATTGGTTTGGATTCTGTACATTTTATACATGCTTTGGAAAGATCGATTCAGTAGTGTTTTTTGGAGAATTGTGACCTCTTTCTGCAAAAGTTTCGATAATCTACATGTATTTTCGTTGCGCAAAAGAGTCATGTACTAAATGATAACTGATCAGTGATGATTTTACCTGCTACTACAGTCATTGCAGCGATATGTCCATGCCTTATCCATTGTTATACAAGTAAAAGACGATTAAAATCTAAAAGAAATCTACAGATGATGCAATCAGAAACGAACAAAAGCCGACCAAATTGAAACGTCAAAAATTGATAATAATCTGATTGGCATAACTAATGAAAAAATAACTAAAAGTTAACAGGCAAGAATCGTTTGAACATCCATTCCTTCGGAAGATCCTTCATCAAGATTTTGGTGGAAATGTGCAGAAGTGAAGTCTTTCCATAAGTGTGCCTCCTCGCAATGAGTGGTTGCCGATGTCAATATATCTTTATCTCTTATTAGACATCTCGTGATTATAGAGCATCACCTGTGACTTGTGAGGCCTATAAATTATAATCAAAACTCCGACGAATAAAATAATGTGATTATGATGTCAGTGATTCATAAAATGCAAAGATCATATTGAATAAAAAGTAAACCAAGCGGTGGTGATTGGTGACTTTCCACGATTTTAAGGTCCTATCGTATTGGGCAATTCAGGAGCAGCATTGATAAGGATTTGAGTTGATTACGAAATCCGTATAAGTTTCGACAAAGAATATGAAAACATTCTCGCATCACTGTGATAAGAATAGCCATAAATTTTCGATTAATGAAAGTTGAGTAATTCAAGGCCAAAATAAACCACACATGTCACATCGCTTCATTGCTCTTTAATTCTCGAATAAAGTGCACCAGTGGTCCAAATTATTATACAGGAGGAAGTTTTAGATAAGGCAATGGGAAGATCAATGAATATAGAAAGTCACAATTTATTTGAAATTGACCACTGATGACATGCTTGTATGTGCACATGTACACAGATGGACACACCAGTGGTCCAAATTATTATACAGGAGGAAATTTTAGATAAGGCAATGGGAAGATCAATGAATATAGAAAGTCAGAATTTATTTGAAATTTACCACTGATGACATGCTTGTATGTGCACATGTACACTGCACAGATTCTTCCAACAATTCTTCTCTGCAAGGCTGAGCCGGTCGTGTTAATTAGTATGTACAGCAATCAATTCAGTCCGATTCTGATGTATTTTACAATAATGAAGTGAATTGTTTACCACTTGTTCCACGGTTTTATCCAGATATAGACTGCCATCATTAATAAAGTCTACCAAAGTCACTGGCCTCCATGCTCTGGGAGTTGAATGTCCCTTAGATATCTTACATTAATCATAGATGTCCCTGGCTTATAGCTTGCCAACAACAATAACTTCTGAGCATAATAATGCACATACAGAAAAAAATACTACGTAATCGCTTTATAATTGGTTTTTCGAGAATCTGCTAGCCGGTTCAATAAACAGAAAATTATATTTCTTCAGTTACTTCAACGAAGTGAAATAATTCAAAGAATTATAATTGTATTAATCAGTGGCGTCTCCTCCGTACCTGCGAGGCCTTCGGCGCATCCTCAAAAATAATTTTCCAGCAATTATAAAAATGAAAAGTATCATCATTCATTCAAATTCGATAGCTTCTCGTGACAGCTGTGCACAGCTTTCCGTCTCAAAAACAGACGCTCAACCTCATTGAACAGTTTTGCAGCACATGCTCGAATCACAGCTGTTTTCTTCGAACAATTAGACATACAAGGTGGTTGTGTGTTCAGAAGGAGCATCGATGTTCAGACAGAGCGAAAAAGAGTTGTGTGCGTGTGAGGCAGTAAGCGCACGCGCCCGCGCCAATATTGGCTTTTCCGATAGACATGATGCTTTGCCTTCTCCAATTTTTGCAATCAAATTCTACGCAATTCTTGATCGAGGCGCGGTACCTAAATATAGTAAGGGAAGCGCAACCCAATTGTTCCTGGATTCGCTTTATGTCAGAGAGGCCACCACGTCAACAATAGCAGATGGCTGACGTTCAGACAAGACTGTGATCAGATGATGAGCGTTCTCCAATGAATGCAGAGTAATGCATGACTCGAACACCCAGATTCGGTAGAATTCCATAATTTGTTTTTACGTGATTGATGTGACACTATGTTAAGTACTGCAGATGAGATCATAACCACACCTTTCGTCCGATGGCAATATACTGAAAAGATGACAGTCATCAAGCAAGGTAGGCCAACACCTGATATAAAAATTGAAAGTACTCACAGAGAAAGAAATAAGAAATACACAGGACATTTTAATGCATCAAAGTTTCAAACATGTGAGCGGCTGACCGGCCGTGAGAAACACAAGAAACAGTTGACCCTGCCTCCTTTTTTTCTCGAGAAAATGTGTCTGGACAGAGAGGGGATAGTAATTAGTTCCTTGAGTAAGGCGGGTAAGAGACATGAGCAATCACTTCTCATGTGCACATTCACTTGGCCTTAAAAAATGTTCGGGAAATTGTTATTAAAAATTCAGCTTTTATGAAAATTAATATTGTAACATAAAAAATGTCTGGTATAGAAATAGTATTCCAATGCCGAGTGAAGGCATGTGGTCTGGGCGCACGCGACGCCACTGGCATTAATTAGTATTTTTAAACTTTGCTATAAACAAAACAACATCACAACGCTTTTGGTTTTTATTGCTTTTCAAATTTTAGTACTCCAATATTTTGTAGCATCGTTTCAATTGAACAAAAACTGTTTCCATGTGTGAATTAGAGCACTTACACAGTCGATAACATGTTATTCATAGGCTTGCTACGTTGATTTTTTCTATTAAACTATTTATATTTGATGATAGCAACTCGATTTTTTAGTAGTACAATTTATTCCAAGTAGTATTTCTAGATGTATTCTAGCAATTTCTGAATAGTATTTTAGTATTCTAAGCTTTCGCATTCGTCCCATATAAATCCCTTATACTCTTTCCCTAGCGCTGCTAGGCGGCGGTCGTGTCGCGTCTGTTGTCCTGCGCGTTCCACCCATCTTGCTGCAACGTTTTTCTGCTCCGCCATCTCCGAGCAATTTTTAATCATCGTTGCGTCATTTATCATCTTCTACGTTTAAAGTATCTCAAAGTGTCTTCGTAAAGTCCTCAAAATTGCCTTATATCATCGAATGTTCGAAAAATTCAACAATCGGCCCCACTTGTTACTTGTCCGCTCTTCCTCCAACGTGCATGACGTCATACATCTGCTTCCCTGTGCCGACTGCATCCTATGTCTGTGACTCATAGTGTTGAATACGTCTGCGCGAGTCGATCAATCTGATACCATCAGGATATCTTCCCCATCTACTCGCAATGGCAACAATGGCAATGACTGTTAATGACTTGGGATCTCCTGTCGTTCCTATCTCTTGTACACCTGATGCAGAAAGGAAAGTGGCTCATGAACTGATGACATCACATCATCGCACATACAGTCGCAGTGACCTTCTGAAGTGCAGGGAAAGTGTAACATGGAAACCATCGCGACGAGTTAGGCGCGCGATTTGGTATTTTGGAATTTCCAGGTCCCGTTCAGATGATAAGTCTCCAAACCTAAATATTCGTAAATTATCGGACCCGGTCAGCGTTTCCCGTACATGCACAAACTGTGACATTATCCCAAGACCTATTCCTGTAAGGATATCTAAACATCGTTCGTCATCTACCCAAGGTCAGTCAGGCTGTAACCTGAATAACCTTATATCCTTAATTCCGGCTACCATCTCCAGTCATCAAATGAAAGCGGAACCACGTGCAAATTATCCACCTAATATTACCTACTGTAATGCTCGTTCCCTACGCTACAAGACAGCTGAACTTCACGCTTGTGCATTAGTAAATCGAGCCGACATCATTGCGGTAACAGAAACCTGGTTCACTGATGACATTGACGACACAGCTATTTCCATTCCTGGCTATAGTGTGGTAAGAAGTGATCGTCGGGATCGCCTCGGTGGTGGATGCTGCTTCTACGTATTATCTGACATGAATTTCACAGTGTTGAACGAACTCGCAACAAACACGATATCGATACTTACAATTGCGTTATCTTACGTTTCTTCTCCAGACATAATCCTATCTGTTGTCTATCATCCACCGAACGCCAATGTCTCACTCACTCAAGACTACTTCTACGAAGAAGTGGCAACATCTTTGAACGCTTCCCCATCCGCGCAAATTATCATCCTCGGTGACTTTAACTCCATGGACTGCTCAGAACTTTCAGACACATTCGGGGTGTCTCAGATCGTTAACTTTCCAACCAGAGACAACGCGTACTTGGACCATGTCTTCACGAACTTTTCCCTTGACACCTGGTCCGTAAAGAAGTTAAGTCCTATTGCAAATGGTGACCATGCTTGTATTGGTTTGATGAGAAACGCTCAGACCCACAGACGACGTCCGTCAACCACGTCGAAACTTCGCACAAACGTTCCTGAAGCCCTGAACAAATTAAACGATGTGGAATGGTCTGGTGTCATAGCGGAACCTGATCTCAACGAAAAAATCAAAATTTTCAATGAAATCTTAATCGAAGTGATAAACTCTTCTTCAACTCATATCCACGTTATGCATCGTCGAAATCCACCATGGATAGACCGCACGGTATGCAAATGGCGCCGGGCCAAAACAAAAGCCTATCGTCAAAACAAAATTGAGAAAGTCGCTTTCTTTGACAGAATAATCAATCTTCGTATCGCTACTAAGAAGCAAATGTTTGTCAATGATAGGCTTAACCAAGAACTTAGCCCTAAGCAATGGTGGTCTAATGTCAAGTTTCTCACCAACCGACACCCCGCTTCTACTGCAACTCCGACTTCTCTGCTTCTCGACAGTGAATGGCTCAGTAACGCAGCAGCTTCCAATAAACTTTGCAAATTTTTTACGTCAATTACTAATATGAAAGCTACAGACGAACCTGAAATATTCCTTCCTTCAGGTACTTTCTTCCCTCCTCCTGAAGATAAAGTGATTCTCGAGCTTCTAGGTTCAATCAAAGAGCACACGGCAGCAGGACCTTCTGGCGTCCCGAACTGGTTGCTGAAACACGGAAGAGAGCAAATCTTGGAACCGATAGCTTGCATCATCAATCACATATTCAGTGACCTCCACTTTCCAGAGGTATGGAAATCAGCCATAGTACGTCCGATTCCGAAGTTGAGATCTCCATCTATGCCTCAACATTATCGTCCTATCACTCTACTTGACACAATATCAAAGATCTGCGAAAGAATAATCTGCAAACAATACAAGAATCAACTAGAGCTACCTAACCAACATGCTTACATTAACGATGGCAGTACAACCAATGCTCTTATTTCAATCTTTGACAAATGGACGCTATCGCTAGACCAGGGATCCCCATACATTCGAGCAGTGATGGTCGATATGACAAAAGCTTTCGACAAGCTTCGGCCGGCGATTCTCCTACAAAAGCAAGTAGACCAACACATCGACCCCAGTCTCATTAATCTTACACAAAGCTTCCTGAATGGTAGAGCGCAATCCGTCCGTCTCAATTCAGTCTTATCAAACTGCTATGACATTACTGGCGGTGTTCCCCAAGGCTCTGTACTTGGGCCGTGGTTGTGGCTGACATACATAAGTGATCTGAACCTCTCAGAAGACCATGACATCTACGCTGACGATATCACCATTTCGATCGCCTCTTCTTGCAAAAACACTAATGATATGAAAGTCAGGGCTCAAGGCTCCATTGATCATTTGCAACATTGGTGTGACTCAAATAATATGCAGATTAGCTCCACCAAAACAGTTGAACTGATAGTAAGCTCGAAAAAAGGATATGAAAAACCTTCGCCAATCCTTATCGATGGTTCGCCAGTCGCGCAGGTGCATTCTATCAAACTTCTTGGAGTGACTACGGATGCTCGGCTTACATTCCGAGAACACATCATGAGCTGTAAGCGAACGGCATGTCAACGTATCTTTTGGTTGCGGACCCTACGACGTTTCGGTGGAAACCATACTGGACTTCTCCGTCTATATCGAAGCCACATCCGCAGCCTTTTCGAATATGCTGCACCAGCATGGTTCCCATTTATTACCAATGACCTAAAATCTGTCATCGAACGTGTTGAGCGCACATCACTAAGAACTATCTTTCCTGAAAAGAGCTACGCTGAAGCTATTCGGTTTATTTCATCGCCGCCTATTATTGATCATCTCAACAGTCTGTACAAGAAACATTTCCTGAAAATCCTGTCCCCATACCATCCTCTCCACCATCTTCTTCCCCCAACCAGACTGCAAAGCGGTTTGAGAACTTCACGACAAAAGGAATCCCTGTACATTCCAAAAATTCGAACGACACTACGTAAAAAATCCTTCATCATCTCTGGCAGCAAATTGTATAATTCTGGACACATTTGATTATTTTGTATGAATGACCTTTTATATTGTAATCACGAACGCTCATTGTCGTTTCGGAAATAAATTTGATCTCTCTCTCTCTCTCTCTCTCTCTCAAATCCATGGATGTACAGTAGAATTTGGTTCACTTCTCTTCATCTAATCTCGCTGCAAATTTAACATCAAGGCTCCTATCAACAGGTCAATCTATCAAACTGAAATTCCAATTTAGGTTTAAAAACATATTGTATTTTAATGCCACTGTTAAAGCGATTTTAATCGTATGTTTAAAAGCACTATTTCACAGCATATCTTTAAAAACAGGGTTTTACCATAATGCTTCTAACAAAGTATAAATATTCATGTTTAAAAGCACGGTCTCAATGCCTTCATTGAAAATAAGGCCTTTGAAGCCACGATGAAAACACAGTTATAAAGCCATGTTTAAAAACCCTTTTTTAAAAGCATTGTTTCAAGGTTTTTGCGTTTGACAATGCAACTATTCAATTGAAACGAAAACCTTACATTACAGGATATCAGCATGCGCTAAATACAGGGTGCTCGCGATCTTATGGCGGATTTTCATCAGTTATTATTGAGGCTATAATTCGTATGCTTTTACACTTTAGCGATCAAAAGTCGTATACTGGGTTGCAATATTATTTAAAATTCTACAAAAGTATTCCACATGACATCCATCACAGCGTATGCAAGAATGGCAGCGCTTGATAAATGATTGGTACGCACGAGAAATAACATGTGTGGTTATGTTGTCCAATAGAAAGATTAGTTTCTGTCTCAATTCGTTCAAAGTTTTTGGACGGGGTTTTTTTTGTAGAGATCATTTCGTATTTGACCTCATAGCCAAATATCCAATACTGACAAGCCTGGACTTCTTGGAGGCCAGGAAATGGGCCTACCTCGACCAATCCAGCGATTATCCCATTTCGAATTGAGGAGTTGTCGTACTTCAAGTGCCCAATGTGGTGGTGCTCCGTCCTGTTGATACCACCGAGTTCGATTTTGTCGCTGTATCATAATTGGCAGCACTTTGCTCAACAGGATGTCTTTGTACTGTTTTGCATTTACTGTTCCTTCCATCACTTGGTAAGTAACCCTATCGTGAGGTGAGACCATGACATCGGTCTCTCATCAATCAAATGAGGGTCTATGCGAGCATACACGAAACGGTTGTTTCGGTTTACACTCCCATTAAGATGGAATGTTGCCTCATCACTGAAATTGATATTAGAGATGAAATTAGGATCCTGGATGTGGCGATCAATGATCAAGCGACAAAATTGAAGTCGATTAGGATTATCCTCTGGCTTCAATTCTTGTACAACTGTATGCTTCCAATGCTTGATGCGCTCTTCCTAGAGCACTTTCCTCACGGATGACAGAGCAAGCCCTTCGTGTGCAACTTTTCTTTGCGAATTACTTGGGTCATCTTCGAAGGCTGCAATGACCGCTGCCCTCTTGTTAACCGAGAGCCTCCGCGCACTGTGATCACTTATTCATTTCTTCGAAGCAATAGAGAGGGTTCCCATGAATCTCCTTTTGCAATTAAGCAATGTTCTTGCTGGAGGGGGTTCTTTGTCGAACTGTTCACTAAACAGACGCCCAGCCTTCTCACAGTCATATATTACTGCAAATACGACCACAGAAGCCATCTGCTCGTTTGTCAAGTCTCGATACTCCTTAGTGACATCGAATCATAAAAAAGACAGTTTTGGAAAACTTTCAACAAGGTTAACTTTAAAATACATGGGTTTGTTTCATATCATTAGTTTTCGCATATTGAAGGAAATCAATGCTGTTCATATGAAATCTATGTACATATTTACATAGCTTAGGTGTACATAGTTCGAATGACTTAGTGCAAAACGCTGTTGTATATGCACCAAAATTGTGAAAAAAATCCGCCAGAAGATCGCGAACACCCTGTATTTATTGCGTTTTTTGCATGAGGTTGTGAACATTGCGCATGAAGTACAATTACTGACTATCAAATTTACCAACAGTACCAACTAGAAAGACTTGTGAAATCCAGAAATATGATAACAAAGTTAATATTGGCAAACTTGCACAAGTCATTCATAAATCACATGTCAAGATTTGAAAGGACACAATAGCAGAAAACATGTTTTCAAACCAATCACGTTTGTTTTAAGCAAGATGTTCTTCTGAATTCTAATAGGAATATGTGATAGTACCTACTTACTTTGGATAGTACATAACATAAGATATTCCCCAAATCCAACATACATCCAAATCCTATTAACAGAAAAATCAATGCTCAAGCTAATGGGCGATGAATAAGAATTTTCAAGATAATACATGTAACAATGATTTTCAGTTGACTTTGTATACGATTAATCACGATTTTGTACATGATTGGACGAGGTAATGGGATATAATGGCGGCAAGATCATTCACAGCTGAATAAGTCCTTTACGGCGCCGATCGGCTGAAATCGTGATGTTTAGTTCAACTTGCATCAACCTCTTTGTCTTTTCTTTCTGAGCCGACCATAAATTGCGTTTTGCAAACGAAGAGAAGTCATCACCTTTTCTTTTATCAAGCGATAGCACAAAAACCTAATGATTTGATATCATTCCAATTACAATCAGCCATTTATATTCAAAACCAGCATTGAAATATTTGGGAGAAGCTGTTTGAAAATATGCCCCTATTATGAACGGATTGAATGAATGTTTTCCTATTTGCTAAATGAAGAAGAATCTCTCTATTGTCGCCACTTCACTATTTCTCAAAGAACAAGCATTCCAATCAGTTGAAAATATTTGGACGATGCTAGCATTCAATTGTAGCAAAGTGTAAATCGTCAATGGTTTCCATCATATTTCATTTTTTTATTTCTAAGAATTTAGATTACACAGAAAATCATAGTTTCAATAGCAGAAATCGCGTGCTTCATTCAGATAAACTGAATCGCTGACACTAAGTATTTCCTGTGCTTAAAATATCGAGCAACCATTAGTCGGGTGATGATGACAATGAATCAGAAATAAGCTCTCTAAGTCAGCGATCGTAGGATCGCTTCTTGAGCTCTGGGCTTTATTTCATCCCGCAATTGCTGAAGATGAATAAAAAAATAAAATGCAGGGTCATTTAGACTTCTTTGTAACTATATTTAGATCGAATAACTTATTATGATTCACGAGAACGCACGTCTCTAAGAATTGATGTTATTTTTTTGGTCTCGAGATTGATGTTATCGTATATAGGCAATATACTGATCGTATCTGACAATACTAATTCACGAATAAAATGCTTTTTTCAACGACCCAAAGTTAAACTAGATCATCGACTAACAAGACGCAATAAAGCACTTAATCTACAACTGTAACAAAGCATATTCGATTATGTTAAGTATGACACTCGGACATCAATACTGACTTTCTAACTAACGACCATGACAGCACAAACTTGCGTTTATGTGAAGCATTTCATACAACAACTGTCAAAAGTAAAGCAGACCTTGACAGTCATCGTGATCTACCTTTTTACCAATAAAACTTATAACTACTCGCTTTTTTATTTGTGTCATTGAATATAGAACGCATCTTTCAAGTCAGGTCAATAAGTATATCATAGACTAGCGAGGTGTATCAATATTTTTACACCGAAGCACATGCATTACCATGAATCTGCAGGCTGAGGGGGTTATGGGTTTAGCTGAGGTGTCACAATAACTATGTACCCCGACAGACTATTGTATAATAGGTATTCTATGAAGCCAGAAGGGTAAGAATTGTAGAAATTCATCTGAACATCAATCAGAAATTATCTTCTTTCCATTTATTATGAAATTGATAATAAATACAACCTGTTCATGTCTACATTCCTTCATATCATATCATCTCATTGTAAATATCATTTTCAAATTCCTTATATTTAAAACTTCTACTAAATCAAATATTTTGTACTTGAAGATGATTGCTGGATGGCAATTGAAAAATTTTGTGCATTTTGAAAAAAAATGATAATTAATAACTCAGAAACCTGATTGTTTTCAACTCATACACTATTACACTCAAAGTTTTCACAGCTGACAGAAATGTTTTGTGACAGTCACATGCGCAGAGACTTTGTATATAAGATGAAGTTCGTGATTGCTTATTATGATGTGAATTACTTCCATAGTCGTCGATGTCAGGGGGCGGTCACTCCTCCTGGAAAAATGCTGCGGGTGAGACAATGTCTTCACCCCCTAGATTTTTATCATACTCAGATCTGCAGATTCTGCACTTGCAGATTAACAATCGATTAAATGAAAAAGCGGCTGCGTGAGCTAAGTTATCCAGATATTAGTACATTTATCCATCATACATTGTAATGTATAGACTACAGCGCGCGACCCAATTTCTCTTCCGATCGTGCATTGTAAATTAAATAAACATCCTTAATTCATAATGAATTTCTTGAAACAATTATTAGTTGATATTGCTTGTACGTTAATGTGATGGACATTTGACGAATGACGTCCACATCCGTGCTCCCAGCGGGATTTTGACTGGACTGATAGTGGAATAATGACTAAAAACCAGAATCCATCTGGTCATACTATGGATATTGAGATGACTAGCTCATATTTGATGAATCTGGCAGGCAGGTCATCAAAATTTCGAGGTAATAACCCATTCTCTAAACATGTTTTTCACTGCTGTCTTTCAAGACGTTCATTTCAGAAACGAAATGCAGAAAGCTTGGCTAACTTTCATGGCTTTTGACTTATTGAGATTAGTTTGACTTTTCAGTTGTTGACGAATAAGCACAAGCATTCTTCTAAAGCAAACCTCTTGATCTTGCAATTGCGGCTGTGAATTCAATTCATTGAAAGATAAGTTGCAATTTGAAAATGATTTCCTGAACATCTCCATAGCATTAAGACTATGTACTAGGTTTGGCCCGTCAAGAACGAGTTTTGTCCCTTCAAAATCAATAATAACATTTCAAAATGCAGCAGTCCTAAAGTGCTTGCGTAATTGCAGCATCAAGTGCATTTTTGTCGGTATGAATGCACAAACTGCTGCCTGCTCTTTAACAAATTAACTGTAGCATTATCGTTTCAAATGCAAAGTGAGACAGTAAAAGTAATAAAGAGGTAGCTTTTTCCTTGTTCTTTAACTTGTTGAACCACAGTCATTCAAATTGATAAATATTAACTGACCAATACGTGTGCATCAAAAACATCATGGCGTCATTCTTTTTTTCCAAATGACTGGTCTTTTCGAATGACCACACATCCTTCGAATGTGCTGCATATCCAATTTGGTAAATGTGGGACTGCAATCGGATGCTTAAAACTGATTGGATGTAGTTGGATTCATGCAGTAGGTCCTACAGAATGGACACAGCATGTCTTTGTCAGTTGCGCTCGTGTGGATAATGATTGAAGTAAGAAGACAGTGAAGTAAATGACGGGTGTGTATCCTCGCGGATATTAACATATCAAAGCGTTTGACAAAGCTGATTTACCAATTACTATTTTTATCTATCAATCGATGTATAATACTAATTTGTTGTTCCTCTGTGTCTCTATCACCTGCAATACAGTTGGATGTTAGTTGCTATGTTCGATGATAAAAATCGCTTTCGGATTGAAATTAATGCTCCAATAATATTCAATCAAGTCCATATCAATGTATTTCATGAAACGTATCGATCATGAGATCCACCGACAAAAATGTGCAATGACTCTTAACCATGGAAGAATACTTGTTAAGACTTCTTGATATTTATCAGGAAGATAGACATTTTAATATTGTCCACGATACTTGTTCAAGACCTTGTTAGTTGCTACGAGTATTTGCCACTTATAAATGTACGTCACTTCCATGAGTACTGCGCTAACTACCTGGGTAAATCTAAGCTTTTCAATCATAACGAATCACAAAAATTGATAGTTGTAATAAATTGCTGAACTCATGACTTTGTTCAAATGGCAAGAAGCTTATGAGAAATTTATTGTCAACTCATCAAAGTTCTTGTACGCTTAGGCCACATCATGATCATTGTAATTTCACATTTGATATCCTTGTATTCTTCAAAGAAAGAGCAAGACAGAGAAAGAACAGATTCACTTAAAAAATCTTGCGGCTGACAAGCTCTTTAGGTAGACGGATGTTTTTGTCTAATCGGCAATCTTTCTATTTCATTCATAGAAAAAGTCTTGTTATATGCTGCTTCAATTTCGAGTAAAATCAGGATTCTGATTTTCTATGAAGCTTAGATGCTCAACTGTTAGCTGGTGAACTTGCAAGCACAGCCATGATTTATATGTATGATGTATTAGAATTTTAGTCACAATGATTTTACTTGAAACGGCAATGTTGTACTCGATTCGGAAGTTTTATATCTGAGCTGCAGATGGCCAATAATTAGGATTGATTTCTAGTGAGGTTTTGTTTTCATTATGCTGTTGATATGGCAAATTGCACTTAAAATGGGAACATATCACCTCATTTCGGTGATTCTGCTGTTGGAATGTCATCGATGAACTTGAAGTGCCAATGCTGCGAGCGCCTATGTCATTCTGCAGTTGAAATGTCTATGCTTAATATGAAGTGGATGATTAGCTTCTTGATCTGTCAAACCTATAGAACAATCGTATGGACAGTTTGGCATGGACAAGGAGGCAATTAAGGAAATGTACCATTTTTCTAGCTTGGATTATGGAGAGTCAGTTACAAAAAATGAAAGAAGTAATGGCGAATCATGTTTTAGGTTCAACATGTCAATATCAAACATATACATGAGAGACGCATATGAGAATCTTATGCAGCTGGATAATAAAACAAAACATTCCTTGTCAAAGAAATAAGCTGTTCATCAAAAGTTGACTAGATTGGAAATTGAATCAAGTCACGGCATCGTCGTGGAACTTTAAAGTAAGGGCATGAATGGCAAATGAAAGGATACAAATACACATGTGACTGTCTCTAGGCCAATGATATTATCGTTGATAGGAGCATCTAAATACAAATGCGAGCGATTGGGCAACTATTGTGCCATTTTCTTTATTTGACTCCTTTTAATTTGTTAGCATTTTAGTATTATTATCATTTATCTCTCTATAGAGTATTATGACTTTTTGTGTTACTTCTTTTTGAGCTTTACGGGCATTATCTTTTATTTTTGTGTTTACAGTATTGATTTTGACTTTCCTGTAATGCAGTATGTTGACTTTCTCTTTCAACGTCTGATTCAATAGCCGCTATTGTCCTATGTCATCTAGTATTAATCTTGATATCGCTCTTTGACAGCTTGTATTACTGCTTGGTTCTGCGTTAACTTCTGTGTCTTCATCTGTCACGCCGCATGCATCGATTTTCGTCAAATTGTGTTCACCTGTGTCAAATTGTATCGTTGTAACCTCAGTCCAGCTCTGCACCTGAATGAGAGCTGGCCGAAGCATGTTGTGCCAATTAAATCTAAAATCAAATGTGGCCTTTCTTTTTATTTATAAAATATTGTGCCATTGCCACTAATTTCTCTACTGTGTATTCCGTGAAGCTGCTCCGCTTCGTCCGCTCTAGAAGTACATCAGTCATTAATTTCCAAGCTTTGCAAATGACAAGCAAATGAGAAGTAGACGAGTGTATTTCAGGGTCAGTGTGGACTGCGCGTTGAGAAAGTTGTCTGGTCGACGAAAGCAAATCACATACATCGATAATGGAATTTCTCAATCACTCTTGTCAAATAGCGAGTCATTCACTGCTAGCATGTCACACTAAAAGAATTTTGCTCTTTTTTGCAGTAGCGTATATACATGCACATACGGTTGCCATAATGCATACTGGCAGGATTCCTATGCTTTTATTGCCCACTTTATTTCTATTATTTTGAGAAAGTGACTTATTCAGATCGGTTGGTTAGGCCAAACTTTAAGTAAAACGCCTATTCAGATTGCAATTAAGTGACATTAATCTGTTGACGATGCTTGATGAGAAGATGTCGGACAACTAAACGTCAGAGTGTTTTATCAGCTGTATCGACAGCAAAAGATGCAGTGATGTACTCATTGTCCTCTGCAATCAATGTTAAAAGTGCATCCAGTGAATAAGGAAACGAAAACCCTACAAAATCGACTATGATACGTTGGGATGACGGTGACGGAGAATGGCATTGATATTTCCCGAGAAGAGATGGCGGTCAGATCAGAAACTAATAGCGTAGGAATCAACTCCGGCTATCGTTCTCGCTCTTTGCCTGCTAATGCAGTTGGGCTAATATCTTCATTCACTTCAATGAAATTCAAGTAGGGGTTATCAAAATTTGATTTCAATCAAATTGGTCTAGTCAACCAACTGATTGGTTCCTAATCTTCGTTCTTTCATACTTGCTGTGTCCATTTGGTAATATTTCGACCCGCCGCATTTTTGGGACATTGCACAGCAACGTTGATTTCGCAATGGGAAAATTTGCAACCAAAAGAAAGAGGAGACCAATGCGATCTAAACGGCGCTACTCCTACGTCGCACTGTGCCTAGAACGCCCAAAATTGCGTTTGATTTTTTTCGAGATAAATTTTGAAAATGATTTGCACATGAAGAAAGTGTAAATTATTAGAACAAATGAATTTATAAGGGAAATAATTAGGAATGTTTTGATGTTTAGCAGAATAATACGTAATATTTCATCGTATGCAAATCCTTCTGATGCTTTCCATCGGAAATTCATTTATCATGATCAATAAGTGTCACTCATTATCATCATTCATATTAGTATTCTATTGATATCAGCCTGATTTATGCCTAAATTTTTGTATGTTATGTAATCTATCATTCTGTAAAGAATCAAAAGACTCCTGATTATTTCCCGATAAATCATGAATAATCAAGGTCTCTCAACTTTGAAAAGACTAATTTTTCACGTTGGTTTTTCACTTATGTTTCGCTTCAACGTTATAAACTACATGCAGACTTTCAAGTCGCAGTTACTGTAGCTTAATGTTACAGAGCACCCTTAAGCATGGAATGAAATTCAAACAACTGCAAATTTACAAATATTTCTCTAAAACTTCCATCAAATTTACCACATTCTTTAACTGTATTAAGTTTTAGGTAGCGAGTTTCCAGTTTTCATCCTGTAGATGAAAAAATATGCCTACACTGTAAATCGCTGGATACGAAAATTACATACAAACACATACCAAGTTTACATACAATTTGAAACCAACATTTGATACGAGATTCCGGTATATATAAAGAAATCTGGTATGTTTTTCATACGAATGGCCATTTACTTTCGTATGTGATTGGTATGTAAACGATACGAACTATGCTAACTGTGATTGGCTGTTTTACGTTGAAATACGAATTCTTGGTATGTTTTATATACGAGACCCGATGCAAATTGGTATGTGTTTCGTATGTCTTTCGTATGAATAGCTTCATGTCATATGGCAAAAAATATGTTATACTACATACTACTTACAAATAACTTTTTTCCAGTAATACCAGCCGTGAATATTTCTTTGTGAAAGTGTGGTATTTAACTAGATTAGATTTATTGTGGAATTAAAGCCGCATGTCATCTTTGCAACTTGTCTTATAGCATTCACAAGACTCATAATTAGCTCATTTCCTTGAACTAAACTGATAAACATCATTTCAATATAACGATAACTTTTCAGCAACCATGTTGACTTATATATCTCAAACATAACTATTTTTGCATTTAATGAATTATAATGTGTTTTTACTTCGGATTGATAATATGCCTTATTTCAAAATTACATGATACATAATTGTTGATGGTTGAATACTTATTGATTATTCATGAAATGCCTTAGACTTACGTGTATTAAAATCGAATTCAGCATTTAAGGTATCACTCTTGAATGTCATTATCTAACTACTTACACAACAGTAGTAACATTAATGTGATCTTTATTGACAAAAGTCCTTAAATCAACATACTTTGGACATGATTGATGCTTTCTTTAAACATTGTGCTGGTATGGCTTTAGTATGTAAAGCATACCACACTTGAAATAACATGCGAAAAGCATACAAATATATACCAAGATCATACAGAAATATACCAAAAAAATATTTTGGTATGCATCCTTCGTATGTGATTGGTATTGAGCGATTTACAGTGTACTGATTAACTTGAAACAATACAAAACAAATATTTCCTCAACATTTCTGAATGATTTATTTTTAATTGCCATTCATGTACATGCATGTTTCTCCTGTCACGTGACTCTTGATTGTGAATTAATGAAGTAGAGCTCAGTAGGCTACAGCGATTTCATAGATGCAGAGCTCCACCCACTGATACCGGACCCCACAGATCTAGATCGCTTAATTTTCTAAGTTTCCTGGAGATGAGAGAAGGGGATTGGCTGGTTTTCTCGTTTTTGGCCTTGCTGCTTTTGCAGCCGTAGAGCAAGTTCTTATCTAAATTGTGAACTTACAAATCACTAGGTGATTGGAAATGCAATTAATATTTGTTGAACGGTGAAAGACAAGTAATGATTGAATCTGTATACGTCGCTTGCTGTAAAGGGGTAAGCCCCCTACCGGATTGTCACTGGTCGGCACAGTTACGAAAGAGGTGCCACGATTCCCGAGACGCGACATTGATGTCATTCACCATCAGGCTAGGATCACAAAATATCTTGATTGCGGATTAGGTTGTTAATTTATTTTGTCAATTATATTTTATTTTTCATCAATATAATTCACATTGTAATCACATTGAGCTATTTATTTGCGTAAGTTATTGAGCACATCGACAATGGCATGCTTCTCACGATCGGCACCTACTAGGTCACCAACCGCGTCCACCGATTGTCCATCCATGAGCGAGATGTCCGGCCCATCTCCCATTTGCTTTGTCGGCCAAGTCGACCACGTTCGCCACCCCGGTTATCGTCAGCAGCCGCTCATTGCTGATCCGGTCGATCCATCTGAAGCCAGCATGTAGCGTTCGATCGCGCGCTGAGTGACGGCCAGTTTCCGCCGGTCGGCTGAAGTCGTCGACCATGTTTCTGACCTGTAGAGCAGAGCCCGTATCACATAGCTGTTGAACAGGTTAGCCCTGATGCTAGGATTGATTTTGTTGCTGACCGCCTCTGCGATGGAAGCGTAACTGATCCAGGCGGCCTTCCTTCTAGTCGCCAACTCGCGGCCGATCGCATGTTCCATGGTCAGTTTCTGACCGAGATAGACATAGCTGTTGAAGTGTTCGATTGTATGCTGGCCAACAGTGATGGTGTTGTTGGCGCCATGAGTGTTGCACATCCACTTGGTCTTGGCCATGTTGATCTTCAGTCCGACGGCAGCGCCTGCCAGATCGAGCTAAACGAGACGCCGCTGTACGTCTGCTACCGAGTGGATGACCGATACGATGTTATCGGCAAAGCTCAGGTGATTGAGTCAGCGTCCATTAATCTTGATGCCCGTCTCATCCCAATCGAGCTGTTGAAACACGTGCTCGAGACAGGCATTGAACAGCTTGGGTGAGATGGGGACGACATGCTTAACGTCTCAGTCGATTGTGATGTTGAATGGCCTATCGAACAAGGGGATATCAGTGTTGCAATCTTTGTTTAATTCCTGTAGCAGTGTGATATATTCGCTACCTATTCCTTGTTGCTGCAGGGCGACCAACATAGCGTTGATCTCGACGCTGTCGAAGGCTTTCTCGTGGTCGACGACGGCCATCACCAGTAGAATATTGTACTCGCGGCTCTTCTCCAGAAGTTGGTTAAGCACGTGGGCATGGTCCATAGTGCTGTAGCCGTATCTGAAACCAGCTTGCTCAGGTGGTTGCTGTTCATCTAACTGTTTGGTAATTCTGTTGAACAGTACTTTGGTGAATATCTTATAGGTGGGCATCAGCAATGCGATTGGTCGGTAGTTGTTGAGCTGTTCTTGGTCGCCCTTTTATAAAAACAGCACTGTTTTAGACGTTTCCCATTGGTCGGGGATCTTTTGCTGAGTCATGTAGAGGCTAAAATGGTTGGCCATGGCCGCTCAAAGATTTCCATCTCCTGCTTCAAGCAGTTGTGATTCGATGTTTTCCAGGTCGAGTACACAATCTTTCCTCGCTTGTTCGACCGTCTGTTGAACTTCGCCCACCAGCACCGGTAAAATGGTCGGCAGTTGATTAAATGCTTTACTAATAACTAAATGAAATAACTAAATCATAGAGTCAGTATATTAGGCAGGGCATCTTTATTAACTCAGCATCTATTAAATCCCCAATGTATATACAGTTTCGATTTCATAAAATGAACATGAGTCGATGCCAGGTCGAGACCCAGTACCAATGTGAGATACATGTATGCAGTTTTTACACGTTTGGAGAAATGTAAACGAATTTTACTGATAATAATATCAATACAGAATAAGGAATAGTTTTTCACAAATCCTCCATATCACGTCAACTTGGAGAGTCGTTAAATAAGAAAGTTTAATAGTTTGTAAAATAAGAAATTCGATGAGTTCACTGAAAGCTCAGCTTTATTACAATAAGATAATTTTCTGAAGCGTGATCATATCGCAAACTGACACTGAAAGAGCAAAACATCACAATCAAGGAAGCTTATCATACTTAACTTTGAAAGATGCTAATGAGTTCACATTACTATAACTAGTTACTAGTTAATACTTTACATTACTATTACCACATTACTACTGCATTATCTAGGAGTTCATGAAATTTCCTAGATCATCAGCTTAATTTTCGCTTAGCTAGGATGTTTATTAGCAAATATTCATTCTATTTGATATCCAACTTGTTTCATACTACTTGTAAAGGGACGTCATGTCGGTAGTATATAAATTTGCAAAAATGTAGTTCTTTAAAAACTGCTCAAATAATTTTTTGGACTACAGGAACGTAATTTCCGTTAAAAAACTGAATCTTTTGATGTAAAAATTTTCACTGTATACAGACACTTTTCTGAGTCGACACTCTATGGACTAAATGCTTTACTGAATCTCCGAAATATTTTAGATACATATTGAACAACTAACATTCAATGCATATTTAATTGATGTTCAATCAATTGACTTATGAGTATTATTTACAATAACAATTTAGGCCTATTTCGTCCGTACACATGTATTAGCAATAAAGGCTCAACACTCAGCAAGATGGTGTTCTAGATGCATATCTGTCTAGCATCTTTTGCAGGCAAGATGACTGCCTATAAAGAAAGGAAGATGATCAGCGACACAGATTCTGATTAGTGATTAACATTGCAGGCACTAACTCGTAATAATCAATTTAGAGCAATTGTAAATAAAGAGGTCAAAGATGCATTCATAAGATACAAGGACACATGAAGAAGTGGCAATAACACATCACATATCGAGCAGACCTTGCACAAGCAAATATACAGGAAGTGGCGCTCTCACAGAATTAGATTGTTTGACTATTTCAGTTACAACGACTTGGGAACGATCAGTCTAGTTCTGTGGGCGGTCTATTTTTCAAGTACTTCGTCAGGGTGGCGATCTATTACAGGTGGTCGCAGGCCTGAGGGAAAAACTTGATGTCTCCTGAGAAATAGAACGTTTATTGATTTATATCCCATCTATCATGCGACAAAAGCCGTTCCTGGATCTCTCTATCTACCGGAAATTATCCCGGGTAACCAAGACATCTAAAACTGGCTATAATTATAGAGTTCTTCTATCTAGTGAGCATTTCAAACGATCCGCATATATCGTACATTTCCATAGTGAGCAGGCTGCGAGATTGCGGTGGATGTAGACAATTTTGACCCTTATCAATCAGTCTTTTAGTTGATATTATTCTGTTGATTTTGGTAGAAGCTTTGATCCAAGAAAATCTCTCCAACAGATGTTTATGTTCAATTTCACCAAATCGAGCCAAAAGCGTACCAATCAGGAAACAATCGAGGAAAGACGATTTGCCACGAGGGATGTAACAGCTATGATTATCATTGCTGAATCATTGCGTCATTGATGGTGACACTAACGAATATTAACAGTTCATTGCAGAAAGTTGAAAATATGATGGAGACTACTAACCACGAGATAGTCTGAACTCGATTGCTGAGGGTCTCCAGAACATCATAAGAAAGTAGCGAGTTGATCTGTGCAATTCTTTCAGGACTAAATGATTCTCAGATGCATTAGATGCTTCAATGAAAGAGAAACAAGAGCATCACTACCATCAACAGACTATCATCAGCACAAATCACTAGTCAACTTCTGTATTTGATGATCAAAAATCATTGCCACAAGGGTACTTTCCAATTATGAGTCTGCGAAATTGACAGAAACAATATTCTATCTGAACAGGGGTAGCTTTTCTCTAAGAAAAGGTTAAGATCAAACAGATTTGCTGATAAAACAGTAGCGAAGAATATAACATGTGAGGGGTTTGCATAGGCCTACATCAGTGTCAACCAAGTTGTCAAGAAAATTGAATTTGGCAATGAATAAGTTACCAAGTTCAATATTACTGATTATTTTATCAGCATCAGTCATGATCCCAAAAAGAGATGAATATTTACATGAATTTGCATGCTTTTATTGTTTAGTATTTTGTTCACAATTCTTATGTTTTGCTATCTATTAAATCGATGTTTAAAGCTTATCTAATTTCAATGACTGAAATGTTGCATTTCTTCTATGTAAATATACCCTATCAATTGATATGAATGGCGTTTTACCACGACTCCCTGAAAAATGAAAAGAATCCCATAAAGGGACATACATGTGGATAGGGATAAGTAATTAAATTCCGCGTACCTTCGGAAAATATATAGGGAATAGTGAAAGTATAGCTATGAGAGGGCAGCTTCATATTTCGATTCCATATCACATAATTTCACGTCTGTGAAGTTGGCGGAATCATCCAGCGAAACTAATAGTATATAATAGTAGTAATAATAGTAGGGAAATTCTCGCAGTTACACTTGTGATCACAAATCAATTTGTGTGCCATTCTGTTAATCCTTTCGCATTTGTCATTATTCTTCTCGTTGAGCGCTACAAAAACGTCGCGATGTACTCCATGATACTTCGAACGCAGACTTGCTATATTTGGATAAGCTCACTTTTGGGGAGAATGTTTCTTAACTGACGAATAATGAATAGTCGACTGCTAGCCATCTTACAGATTCCATCAACGTGGAAATCCCATTTCAAGTTCTGCTGGAAGGTGATTCCAAGAAATTTGATTGATTGTTCTTTCTTTGGTAATATGAATGGTGGTGATTCTTTTCCAAAAGCAATGACCTTGATTTTATCACTGTTGAGCTCCAAGCCATTGAGAGAGCACCAGGAATTCATATAGCTTATTTCGATTTGAAGTATGTTGTTTCAGTCATCCGAATGATTGATTGGACAATCGAATTAAGTCACGACACGGTCAAAAAAATTCGAAGGATCCAGGAAACGGAAGATACCAAAGTTGAGCAACTATCCTAGTGGAGAATCCTGTAAATAATTAGGTGATTAAAAGTCATGAACGAATGAAAACAAATTAATACTAACTACATGGAGCAACCTACTCCAGTACAGAGTAGGGACTGAAATACGAATAAAGGCTAGTCGACTCAACTTAAGACGGGAAGGGAAATAAATTCTTACTTATAAACGATTTTATATTACCATCTAAGAACTAAAATAAGAGTTCTTCATGGACCTGACGAGAAGCTAACTTAAAAAATAACAAATGGTGAAAATAAGAAACCTAAGAAACCAAAATCAAGTTTGCTATGTATGGAGTCATCAAAGAGGAACCATAACATAGCAAAGAATCATAACATCGTCAGCATATTTTAAGACTAGGGCTTTGGTGTGAAATGACGAAATAGTGCCCACATGCGCAGCGAATAGATAAGGACCGATAACTGATCCTTGGGGACTCCAGATGTAACGTTTGTGATGGAGCTGAAATATTTACTTTCCAGTACAACTTGCTGCTTGCGATCTTCAAATAATCTTTCAGCCACCTTATGCAGGCGCTTGGAATATTTGAATTCGAAAGAGTTAGGAACAGCGCTTCGTGACTCAATTTGTCAAATGCCTTCTTCATGTCAAACGATATGGCCATGACTCTCTTGATGTCATTGTTCTCAAGTTGGCTAGTCGCAAACTCATGTAAGCGTAGATGATCAAATACCGACGAGCATGAGAGTATGAACCCATACTGATTTTGTCCATACAGTGATAAAAGACTGTCTTCAATCGAGAGCACCACATACTTTTCCAAGATCTTAGAAATTATGGGGAGTAGTGTGATAGGTCTGAAGTCGTGAAGATTTCTAGCTTTTGGTTTAGGAATAGATATCACAAAACAAAGCTCCCAATGTATTGGTAAAACACCTTCCTCAACCGATAATGCACAAAGATGGGAGATAGGACCAGCAAGTACAGAGGCACATTGTCAAATAATCTTGGACGATAAGTGATCACTGCCGGGACTTTTCACTTTTGTAGATCTTAAAAGTCTTTCTGTTTTAGCAACACTGATGCTTACATTCCATGTTTGGTGATTGTTGTTAGCCGCGATTAATTCGTCGATACATGACCAGTTAGGTGAACACCTAAAAATGCTTGTAAAATACTGATTTTCAAGTTTTCAGCCGTTTGTTCTAGTGACTCCCACGTACCTATTATTCTCGAGAGAATACTTGATTATCGGACATTTAGCAATGAGCTGGCCACATTCCAAAAGTTCCTCTTTTGAGAATTTCAAGTCTTCTGCCCAACTTCTTTTTGCGTGGATAATTTCTTGTTTAATTTTCCGTTTGTAATGGTGGTATTTGTCGAAGTTGTTGGACCGAAAAGAAAATTTTTGATTGAACATTCACTTCAATTTGCCAGTGACCCACGGCTTATTCAGCAGAGGTGATTTCTGCGTAGGAAAAAGGAATGAGATTATGATACCAGTTGAAGACATCATAGAAATAATCACATTTTTATTGTATTGATCAATTTGATAGGTGCAACGGTGTGATCATAAAATCGTGTAAAAAGCTTGTCGATGTTACTTTGTTGGTAGTCGTGAATTTTACGAATTTCTTTGGTGATTTTGCTGGAAAAAGTTGGCTGTAGTAAAACAGTGCAATCATCAGCATTTCCAAAACGCGGATTGACAACAGGGCACTCATAACCATCAATTAAGGTAGAGTCTAAAAATATCTTGTCATGGATTGAAGTCTTTCTTGTAGGCGATTTGACAACCTGAGTAAGGCCCAAGATTTGACTGAGATCATCACAAGGAAGTTGGTTGACGTCTCCAGCAATTATAACTTCACCATCACTCGGCGATACTTAGGGGTGTAGTCCTAAAATTTCCTTTGGATATACGCTCAAGTCCGACTCAAAATCAGCGTATACAAGTCATTTTTTTACAAAGAGATCTTTTGAAGTGATAAATTAAATACATTTTAGGTTGGCGGCGTTTATCACTTTCTATTTTCCCTTATTATTCACTATAGATTGGTATCTATATATAGCCTATATATACTATATTTTCCAGTAAGCCTACAAACATAGAATATTGAATAGAAATTTGTCTCCAACAGACGAACAGATTCTTCTCCAACTTTCAATGTCTTTAGCCTTTCTTTCTTCAACCCTGCCTTCAATTTCCTCAACTCCGGACAGGATCACATTTGAACGTCTGTGAATCCTTTCCTCCATTTCTTTGGCAATTTCATTGACAAGAGTCGTATCATTAGCTTGTACCAGACTTAGTTCTTTCTCAATTTTTAGCGTTCTTTCACGTAACATACTGTTTTCATTTTCCAGGACAGGGACCCTGTCTTCGAACTCACTAATCTTGGCTGTTAGTCTATCCGTTTCATCCCTGAAAGAGTTAATAATTTCAGATTTTGATTTTTCGATCAAAGTCTTAATGTCATTTAGGGTGATGTTGTGTGCGGAGTTAGATCTGGTGTTTCTAAATTTAAGTGAATCGGGCATCTTCTGACGCAAGCTCGAACTGACAGATGGCAGCTCACTCTAAACCAGCACCTCCTAAATCACACACTAAAGCAAGACACTATTCGTAACTAATAAAAAAATCCTAAAGCAAAGCGTTTTAGGAGGCTAGAACACTAGGGTTATTGCTCTCTTTAGTATGTCAACATTCTATTTCACGCAACCTCCTAAAATTCTAGTGTGTCGCGCTTTAGGATGCAGATTTCTTCGATTTTAGGAGGTGACAGTTTACAGTTTTGCATCACGAAATTTAGTTCCAATTCGTAGAAATTGACAACAATAAAACCTCTAGAATGGAAATTAAGCTTCATGCAATGCACAATAACGGCACATAAATCGCACGCATTTTCACTTAGATGCACCTGCCAACGTCTGTATCATTGGGTTAGAATCAGTCACATGAGTAAAATCGAAGCCTTTCATTGGTGATTCATGCCCCAACTTAGTTCCCTCGGATGGGCCGCGACCTTAAGTCAATTTCCATTCTAGCGAACTTCAGATAAACAGTTTATTTCCATGTTCCAATTACTTCAATAACTATTGATTTGTCAAGGTCAGACAGACCTTCGGAACATAACAACGAAGATTGCGATCCAGATACGCGATGGATAGCGACACTGGCAAGTCATCACGTTACGATTTCGCAAAAGCGATCCGTTGAAATCACGTGGCAAAAAATCGATAAATTCCTGATCCACCGACAAGGGTTCCCTTATACGATCAGTCCAGTAACAGCTGATTCAATTGAATGACAGTACCAGCCCTACATCAACCACATATCACGCGGAGGAAGTTGATGTGATGACGTGATAGATGATCGATATCAGAACCGGAATGATTTCACATATACCGGAAATATCAGACTAAGCATTAGCATGCAGACCTGAAGCCTGTAGCTTTGTCTTACTAACTGCATTTACCTTCCGCATGGCTCTCACCATTATCAACTATGTTTTCTGAATTATGTCCTCTCCAAGCGGTTAGATTTCCCCGTCACTAGTTCAACAATACTTGTAGCTATCTGCAGATGCAAACGGATGCAGATTTCTACAAGCTAAGCCACAATTCTGCGAGTTTCACAATGACTAAACGATTACTTACTTCAACTACCGTCTTATGAAAACGCATAGCTGTTCAAGCTGCTGGGTCGAAAACGCGCTTATGCACCCGTGTCTTGTAGATAACTTTCCTAGGTACCTGTAGGGTGCAAATTGATAAAGATTTCCATAAGTTAGGACAGCAAATGTTCATTTTTTCCATCAATAAGCGAAGCATTTTTGCAAATACTCTCATATGAATATGCATAGAAATTCAAGCATCTCTATCAAAAACATGTTTCCGCACACTTATCATCTAATACATAGTCTGAAGTACCTGCAGATGTGAATTGATGCAAATTTGCAACGACGGCATACAGCGACAGGAGCTAGTCTACATCGACGAAGCTGGTACTAATTTGTACTGTTCTTGTACTCGTGGCCGCGCACTCGTAGGTCAGCGGGCCGTTCGAGTTGTCAACGGTCGGCGTGGACGAAATCTAGCAATATGTTTTGCTGTGTCCAATAGTCGAGGGCTATTGCACCACCATTTAAGGGAAGGTGGCATGACCTGTGACCTATTCCGTGAGTTCTTGCAGGCAGTGTCTGCTGTGGACTACGAGGACGCACCCGTAATCTTCGACAACGGCTCTGCGCACACGCGAGCAGCAACGGAAGGAGTTTTGGGAGACGCCCAAGTCGTCCGAATGCTTCCTCCCTACTCCCCAATGATGAATATCGTGGACAATGTAATCAGTAGCTTCAAGGCGTCCCTGAAAAGATCCTTGGAAGAAGCCCGTCCAAACCTTTTGGCAATACACCACGAGGAGCGAATGATCCACTTATCTACCTTGGCAGAGAACCGTGGATGCAATTCAACCAGGTATGGCTGAGGCTTGGTTCTGAAAGATGTAAAGCTGCGAGTACATCCCGCGTTGCCTTCAAATGGATGACATTGTTATGTGATGGGACTGTTTGTTAATAATGTAGTGAAGTTATTATTCTCGGCATCCTTTTTAAACCAACTATGATAATAGTAATAACAATAATTTAACAATAATATAACAAACAAAATAACAAAAAATATAAATACAAATGTGATAAAATAATTTAATCTGATATAACAATGATTTGATGATTTGGGTGAATGTTTTGCTTGAGAATATTTCAAGCAAAAATACATCACAAAGCAAACTTTAAAGGCAAAAATTCATTTGAAACTTTCGACAAATTACGCCATCTAATTGGCAAAAATTCTATTGAAATTGCAAAGCTTCACTTAATTCGGAACATTCGACACATTACGGCATCTAATTGGCAAAGCTTCACTTGATTCGAAACATTCGACAAATTACGCCATCTAACTAATTGGCAAAGCTTCACTTGAAACAGCAATGCCGCAAATTAATATGTCACATTGCATCTTGATTTGGAAATTTCACTCATGAAACGACAAATCTGCTTCTTGCACTGTCAAACCTATAAAATATTCCATGGGCACTTTCAAACTCACGTCATACAGCTGCCAATTTTCTGAAGTGTACTAAGAGACTCGGTAAAATATCAGCAGAGAAGAGGAAAATGAAACCATACATCCAAAGACAAACCTCTTCCCTCCTCAAGCATAATTCTCGCAGCCATCAATATATTTCGATAATTTTACCAATAGTTATATGATATGCATTTAGCGGAATGGGCGATTACGCACTGCTTAAAACTGATGAATAGATCTTTTATGTTTGCTTATATTCATTTATCTTTAATTTATCTATCCAAAGCTGTTTTTATTTCCTCTCCTCAAAGCACTAATTTATAAAATAGCCCATTAGAAATTTTCTCTTTACATACGTAGGTATGTAATCATATTTTTCAGGAGTCTGTCCATTATTTTGTTTGTTCTTAAAAGAGAAAAGAAAAACCAATCCTTCAATTTTTATAATCCTTCAAATAAAATAAGTATACAAAAACTGCACTAAATTTTCGGCCGTTGGCCTTCACGTGGTGCAACAACTTCTCTTAACAGTTTACACTCAATATTTCTCTTAATTTACTTCATTTTGTCAATAGTTTGTTTTATCCTATTGATGACATTTGATAAATAGCCTGCATGTCGGACATCGACATCAGAACTAAATGAGAATTTTGGGTACATAGCTGATCTCTGCTAAACAAAAAGCTTATTAAAGTGCCATCATAGTCTACTAAAGGCGAAAGTGGATACGCTTTATTGTGTGTTATCACACAAACAAAATAATTGTAAAACGTCGAAGAAGCATTTCAAAACTTTTTACCTTCATCAAATATGTGCACATCGATGTTTGAAGGTCACTTTGAAAATCCGCTATCATACTTAAATCAGAAAAGCCTAGATCATGCGGTTCAAGTACTTGAAGTATGAGGCTTCTATCTTTGATCATTTTTGAAAAGTTTGGATAGTGCCGACCGTTGCGACATGCTACCATGAATGCACCTACTACATTTAAATTAATATGAAATTAAATGTACCCAACAATCCATTGCCATGTGAAAAATGAGACCCACGTCCCCATCTCTAATTTTTGCATTAGCTTTATAAATGATCTTAAACAACTTGTCTTGCAGCTTGTCTTTTCCTATGAAAATCCTTTAAGCAACGTTCACACATGAGAGAAGAACCTGGGAGTTGACCTCAAATCAAACCTGAGACTGAGACCAACCCGTTCACATTTGAGAGAGAGGTCTCAGGAAAAAAGCTGCCCCTCATTTTCATGAGCCACTCCTTCAGTTAAATATTGACGCTGAGGCTCGCTGAGACATGTCCTGAGATCTGTTGAGACCTAGGTCTCAGACCCGTTCACACTGCCGACATCAGGTCGCAGATAGATTGAAAAGTGTTTCAATTTATACCATTTTGTTGCGCTAACTCTCAGGTTCCGGTCAGACTATGTGAGAGCTTGCTGAGACTCATGATTCATTTTGTCATAAATGAAGAATAGACGCAGGCAAGCCGCTGCGGTTATTAAGCTTGTTCGTAAAAGAAAAAGAACGGGAACACGTAGCTGCTGGCAGTGGTCCACTCGGGGGGAGGGGGCGGGCTGAGCCTGCCCACTTTTTTGAGAACCTCATTCCGAGGTTCCCCAATTTTGAACGGTTTATTGATAAAAATGAGCACCGTCTTAAAATTTTTACTCATCCGTTGTGTATCTCTTTGTATGACGAGTGTAAGGTTATGAGTACTCAATCACGAGACCCGATAGTGGCATGGCGTTGCCATTATTGAGAATGCACCCCCGGCGCATGAAATCTCATCAGTCTTCACTTTGTAAACGAACAGAATATTCGTACTTGCTACATTCTTGATGATTGCAAGCTGTGATTCTATTTCTATGTCAGGTTTTTAACTTTAATTGTACTGAAGTATACATGCATTACCTTTCAAATGACAGCCTAAATCGTCGGCGCGTAACGCCAGACGATTTAGGCTGCTCATTTGAAAGGTAATATATGCATTGTTACTGAACCTAAAATCTGTGACATCAAAAATCCAACATTTTGATCTGTAAAAGACTCAAATCTATGATAACTTTCCACATAGCCCATGCAGCTCAGAACACCAAGGTATGTCAAGGTTGAGATATCTACGAGTCCAAATTAAAGGTCATAGGAATCACCTCAATGCCATTTTCACTGGGAATGCGGAGATGGATGGTGAAGTGATCCTACTTCAATGGTATATCATAGCAAATTAGACGGCATTAATCATGCAATTAAGGCCGTCTAATTTGGAATTAGAGATATATAAACGACTTTCATAGAAAAATGACAGGTGAAATATCGGCTGACAACCCTACATAATGGGCATCGGCAATCTGTTCAAAAGAATCATCTCAATACGTATTTAAAGTAATCATTTTAATAGTTCTAATCACTGTTGGGATGATGTAAGTATACAAATTATTGACTTTGTCGATGTTCGTAATAAATCTGATACAGAAATTGCCTTCGAGCTTAACAGTAAGGAAGATTTTCATATAAGAACGCTGAACACCTTGCATCCTTTAGGTTTGAATGACAGAGTGTTAGGCGGAGGTTGCGCCTCTCAGAACACTGCAAATTCATTTTCATTTTTTAGTTCTCCTATTAGCAGACGTAAGAGAAGCCATGGCCTTAGGAAGTCGGGTAGAAAGAAATATCCTCCATCTAATAGTTGTGAGGATATTCTCAAGGAGCTTCAAGAGTTGATGAAGAGCAACAAAATAAGAAATTTCTATAATTGCTTGAAATCGATAACTGATAGCATGCTTAAAATTATGTATTCTAGGCTTCTTGATCAGTCGAATGACCTATCTTTCGTTTGGACAACATATGTTCATAGTAAATTATATAGAAACAAGAAGGATAGCTCTACCGAAGACAAAACGCATATAGTGATTCCTTTCAAGTCTCATTTAGTTGACAAACTTCATTTACCTTCTGTATTTAATGACAAAAGTGTCTGTGCTTTAGTTCCAGAAAAAGCGAAACATCTATATCCTCCCAAAGTGTATCATAAGCTTAATAACCCTATTTGTTTGAAATTCTTCAATTATAATAAGTTTCTTAATAGCCTGACAATTCAGGAAGTTGTTGGCATTTTGCAGAGCGATTGCAGCTGTGACTCGATGACCAATTTTGTTTATGAGCCTTATGGGCATGTTTTTACCGGTAATTTAGATATAATAAATGATCCAGGTCTCAGAGCTATATTTGCGTATGGCACTAAACACAGATTGTCTAGGTCAATATCATGGAAATCCATTCAAAAAGAGATCAGCGATTCCATAGATAATCATATATCTCGTGTGTCCAGTCGCCTTCACTTAAAAGTTGATGACTTCTCTATTTGGAAAAACAGGGTCATGATGTTAGTAAAGCACCGCATCTTTCGTTGTAAGAAATTGGGTAGGAAAGATAATGGCAGCAACGTTTGTGTTGATAAGGAGTTGCAAGATCTCCATAAAAACTTGATAGTCGTTCCTGTCGATAAAGCATCCAACAACTTTAGTTTCATATGTAAAAAGTTCTATCTCAAAATCCTGATGGACGAGCTTGGTTTTGACATAGATTCTTCCACTGCAGTAGGCAATGCAACTTATAAACCTGAGCTTATTTCTGAAAAGGAAGTCCTTAATAAACACGTCAAAGATATGAAATCAAACTTTAATATTAATGTTAGTGACAAGGACCTTAAACTACCAAAACTTTTCTGGATTCCAAAATTGCATAAAAATCCTTAAGTTTAGATTCATTGCCGGAGCCAGAAATTGTACAACTAAAAAGTTATCGGTGAATATCAACAAAGGTCTGAAAGTGATAAGAGAAAATTTCCATAAATACTGTGAGTCAATCAGGAGTAATACTGGTTATTCTTATTTTTGGAGTTTAGCCTCGACTCAAGATTTTTTGAGGAATATTTCTAACGTGAACGTCCACTCTATGCAAGTTTTTGACTTCTCTACTCTTTATACAAACTTAGATCAAGGTGCTATCAAGAATAATATTTTTTCCATCCTTGATCTCACATTCAATTCCACTAATCGTAGATACTTGTGTGTAAGATATGAGAAGTCGTTTTTCTCCAAAATCAAATATAAAGGGTATTTTTGTTATGACGTGGACTCTTTTAAGAAGGCTATTGATTTTATAGTGTCTGAAGTCTACATTTCTTTTTCCGGTTATGTGTTCAGACAAATTCGAGGAGTACCAATGGGAGGGAATTTGCAGTCCTTTACTTGCCGACTTGTTTCTGTTAAATTGCGAATTTACTTTTATGAAACAATTGGTTAAAAATAAAAAGTTTGGACTAGCTAAATTATTGTCAAACACTTCGAGATATATAGACGATATATGCGTAATAAATTACAAGCATTTCAATACCTTAATTCCAAAAATTTACCCAGTGGAGCTTCTTGCAGATAGAAACGGAGTCAATGATAAAGCCATTGTTTACCTCGACGTGAGACTCCAATCTAGTAGTGACGGTCTTCGAACCTCAATATATCATAAAGTGGAAGATTTTGATTTCCTTGTTGTTCTGTTGACATTTCCAGACAGTGCAATACCTTATAACATGGGAATTAATGTATTTGCCGGCCAGGTTTTACGTTATTGTCGCATCTGATCGCATCTTGAAGATCTAATTAAACGAATTAATATGACACTTTTTGTGATGAGCGGCAGAGGATATTGTAAGTCTAAAATGAAGGCATGTACTGAGAAAATCCTAACCGGTCATAACAATTTTCTAGTCAAGTTTGGATATTTCTCAGCCAGGCAGCTGACATCGCAGTGCGCATTTTAAACAATAAAATTAACACTGTTTGTTTGTTTTCTTGGCATTTTTTTATTGGTTATACCATTTCAGTATTTCACACATATATTTTAGTTTGTTTTGGTTGTATCCGTCTTTTGCGGTTGTTCTGTTTTTGTTTTTACTATTACTATCAGTATTACTTATTATTACACATATCATTACTGTATTGATTTTAGAATGCCAGCCGCATATAAGTTTATGCGGGGCCCCGCCCGCCTGGGCTTGAGCGTTCAGGTAGAGGGGCCGAAACGCGACCAGGCGGGTACCTGCTGACGACTGGCTATTGTTTTACTTGTTTTAACGTTGTTTTTTTTTATTTATTTATCGCTTACTGCCTTAGTGTGATGAATGGACTGTGTCCGTTACTGGTCTCCATAGGGTTGACATGGTGATTACTAAGTGTCTATTTATATATAAGTTCCTAATCAATCGAGCCTGAAACTTTGACCAAGGAGATCACTTGTTAAGCGGCCTTGTACGATCTCGTACACTTAAGGGTGAAGTCCAGCCCGTATAGCGCTATGTTATGGACCCCCGGGAAGGTCCGCCCGGCACGCAATCAGATCCGTCAAGTCTTTGTGCTTAAAGACCTTCATGCATTCATGCATTTGTCGAGGATCACAAGTCAAAGGACCATTAGGGGTAAGGTCCAGCCCCGCTTTAGAAGCGCTGATTGAAAAATGGACTAGTGGGAAGGTCCTCCACACCGATCTCGTCAAGTTTGGCTCTAAAATGTAGTCCTAGGATAGTCAAAAGTTTGACACGCCTTGAACGTTTAATGTCTGCCGGTGGGAACGCACCACCTGTCCTCTTAAAGACAAACCTTAAGTCTTATTAACTATAAGTTTATTAAAATTATGAAACATTTAGACGTCGTTATGGGAATGTCCCAGCTTCAATTGCTAACACAGTAAGTCTGCAGATGCTGGTGGTTTATGACCCCGCTACTGGACCTCTGCTGGCAGGCAAAAGCCTCACATTCTTATAGCGGTTTATTAATGACATTGGTAGTTGTGTTAGGTCTAAGTACCAATTAGATAGCAAGGATCTAAAGTCCAACCTCTGAAAGGATTCCTTGCTTAGTATGGGGTCCTGGCATTTGAAATATGGATATAATGCAAGCTAAAGTGTATGACGTTAATGCGAAGGAGTGGATAGCGCCCTCCACATGCGTCAGTAGTGTTGATGTCTGTGGCAGCAAAAGATGCCTATGTTGTAAATCTCTTGACACTAATACTACTTTTAAGAGTTTTAGTACCGGCAGACGGTTCGTTTTAAATTATCCTAGTAGTTTCTCGTGTAAGAGTAGACATGTAATATATTTGATCACATGTCAATCATGTGGGGTCCAGTATGTTGGACAGACAAAACAGCCATTACATTGTAGACTTAATGGGCATCGGCAATCTGTTCAAAAGAATCATCTCAATACGTATTTAAGTAGTCATTTTAATAGTTCTAATCACAGTTGGGATGATGTAAGTATACAAATTATTGACTTTGTCGATGTTCGTAATAAATCTGATACAGAAATTGCCTTCGAGCTTAACAGTAAGGAAGATTTTCATATAAGAACGCTGAACACCTTGCATCCTTTAGGTTTGAATGACAGAGTGTTAGGCGGAGGTTGCGCCTCTCAGAACACTGCAAATTCATTTTCATTTTTTAGTTCTCCTATTAGCAGACGTAAGAGAAGCCATGGCCTTAGGAAGTCGGGTAGAAAGAAATATCCTCCATCTAATAGTTGTGAGGATATTCTCAAGGAGCTTCAAGAGTTGATGAAGAGCAACAAAATAAGAAATTTCTATAATTGCTTGAAATCGATAACTGATAGCATGCTTAAAATTATGTATTCTAGGCTTCTTGATCAGTCGAATGACCTATCTTTCGTTTGGACAACATATGTTCATAGTAAATTATATAGAAACAAGAAGGATAGCTCTACCGAAGACAAAACGCATATAGTGATTCCTTTCAAGTCTCATTTAGTTGACAAACTTCATTTACCTTCTGTATTTAATGACAAAAGTGTCTGTGCTTTAGTTCCAGAAAAAGCGAAACATCTATATCCTCCCAAAGTGTATCATAAGCTTAATAACCCTATTTGTTTGAAATTCTTCAATTATAATAAGTTTCTTAATAGCCTGACAATTCAGGAAGTTGTTGGCATTTTGCAGAGCGATTGCAGCTGTGACTCGATGACCAATTTTGTTTATGAGCCTTATGGGCATGTTTTTACCGGTAATTTAGATATAATAAATGATCCAGGTCTCAGAGCTATATTTGCGTATGGCACTAAACACAGATTGTCTAGGTCAATATCATGGAAATCCATTCAAAAAGAGATCAGCGATTCCATAGATAATCATATATCTCGTGTGTCCAGTCGCCTTCACTTAAAAGTTGATGACTTCTCTATTTGGAAAAACAGGGTCATGATGTTAGTAAAGCACCGCATCTTTCGTTGTAAGAAATTGGGTAGGAAAGATAATGGCAGCAACGTTTGTGTTGATAAGGAGTTGCAAGATCTCCATAAAAACTTGATAGTCGTTCCTGTCGATAAAGCATCCAACAACTTTAGTTTCATATGTAAAAAGTTCTATCTCAAAATCCTGATGGACGAGCTTGGTTTTGACATAGATTCTTCCACTGCAGTAGGCAATGCAACTTATAAACCTGAGCTTATTTCTGAAAAGGAAGTCCTTAATAAACACGTCAAAGATATGAAATCAAACTTTAATATTAATGTTAGTGACAAGGACCTTAAACTACCAAAACTTTTCTGGATTCCAAAATTGCATAAAAATCCTTATAAGTTTAGATTCATTGCCGGAGCCAGAAATTGTACAACTAAAAAGTTATCGGTGAATATCAACAAAGGTCTGAAAGTGATAAGAGAAAATTTCCATAAATACTGTGAGTCAATCAGGAGTAATACTGGTTATTCTTATTTTTGGAGTTTAGCCTCGACTCAAGATTTTTTGAGGAATATTTCTAACGTGAACGTCCACTCTATGCAAGTTTTTGACTTCTCTACTCTTTATACAAACTTAGATCAAGGTGCTATCAAGAATAATATTTTTTCCATCCTTGATCTCACATTCAATTCCACTAATCGTAGATACTTGTGTGTAAGATATGAGAAGTCGTTTTTCTCCAAAATCAAATATAAAGGGTATTTTTGTTATGACGTGGACTCTTTTAAGAAGGCTATTGATTTTATAGTGTCTGAAGTCTACATTTCTTTTTCCGGTTATGTGTTCAGACAAATTTGAGGAGTACCAATGGGAGGGAATTTGCAGTCCTTTACTTGCCGACTTGTTTCTGTTAAATTGCAAATTTACTTTTATGAAACAATTGGTTAAAAATAAAAAGTTTGGACTAGCTAAATTATTGTCAAACACTTCGAGATATATAGACGATATATGCGTAATAAATTACAAGCATTTCAATACCTTAATTCCAAAAATTTACCCAGTGGAGCTTCTTGCAGATAGAAACGGAGTCAATGATAAAGCCATTGTTTACCTCGACGTGAGACTCCAATCTAGTAGTGACGGTCTTCGAACCTCAATATATCATAAAGTGGAAGATTTTGATTTCCCTGTTGTTCTGTTGACATTTCCAGACAGTGCAATACCTTATAACATGGGAATTAATGTATTTGCCGGCCAGGTTTTACGTTATTGTCGCATCTGCTCGCATCTTGAAGATCTAATTAAACGAATTAATATGACACTTTTTGTGATGAGCGGCAGAGGATATTGTAAGTCTAAAATGAAGGCATGTACTGAGAAAATCCTAACCGGTCATAACAATTTTCTAGTCAAGTTTGGATATTTCTCAGCCAGGCAGCTGACATCGCAGTGCGCATTTTAAACAATAAAATTAACACTGTTTGTTTGTTTTCTTGGCATTTTTTTATTGGTTATACCATTTCAGTATTTCACACATATATTTTAGTTTGTTTTGGTTGTATCCGTCTTTTGCGGTTGTTCTGTTTTTGTTTTTACTATTACTATCAGTATTACTTATTATTACACATATCATTACTGTATTGATTTTAGAATGCCAGCCGCATATAAGTTTATGCGGGGCCCCGCCCGCCTGGGCTTGAGCGTTCAGGTAGAGGGGCCGAAACGCGACCAGGCGGGTACCTGCTGACGACTGGCTATTGTTTTAGTTGTTTTAACGTTGTTTTTTTTTATTTATTTATCGCTTACTGCCTTAGTGTGATGAATGGACTGTGTCCGTTACTGGTCTCCATAGGGTTGACATGGTGATTACTAAGTGTCTATTTATATATAAGTTCCTAATCAATCGAGCCTGAAACTTTGACCAAGGAGATCACTTGTTAAGCGGCCTTGTACGATCTCGTACACTTAAGGGTGAAGTCCAGCCCGTATAGCGCTATGTTATGGACCCCCGGGAAGGTCCGCCCGGCACGCAATCAGATCCGTCAAGTCTTTGTGCTTAAAGACCTTCATGCATTCATGCATTTGTCGAGGATCACAAGTCAAAGGACCATTAGGGGTAAGGTCCAGCCCCGCTTTAGAAGCGCTGATTGAAAAATGGACTAGTGGGAAGGTCCTCCACACCGATCTCGTCAAGTTTGGCTCTAAAATGTAGTCCTAGGATAGTCAAAAGTTTGACACGCCTTGAACGTTTAATGTCTGCCGGTGGGAACGCACCACCTGTCCTCTTAAGGACAAACCTTAAGTCTTATTAACTATAAGTTTATTAAAATTATGAAACATTTAGACGTCGTTATGGGAATGTCCCAGCTTCAATTGCTTACTCAGTAACAATGAAAGTAGATGTGCCTTAGCCTATTAGAGAAGGATTTTAACCAAAATTTTACTGAAGGCAGTCTTCAGTTGTTTTTGTTCTTGTTTTCATCGAAATCAGTAGGAAATTTGCTTTCAGGCTATCTAAAATTTATGACATATTTCGCTGCAAACATTCCTATTTCCTGTATTTGTCTCGCCGTCTGCTCTTTGCAATAGATATGTAAGCTCATTTGATAGACATAGAAATCTCAGCATCCTATTCAATCAGCTCATCAATTAAAGTGGTAGATTGCGTCATCTATTCAGAGCACAAGTCAACAAATTTTCACGAAGCGACCACTTTCGGAATTAAAAATTCGACTGAATTAAATCTCAATTTACAATTTTAGGTGTGGGTTATACATATGAAATCTAAAGTTAGGGTACTTCATCCTTGTGTAAAATATTCGGCAGGTCTTCCTTTTTAACTAATTTTAAGACCTAATGAATGCTAATTTACCTCCTAAATAGACATTTTATCTATAGGCTCATAGGTATTCGTGAAATATTCCACGTAAACAGGTCATCAACTTGTTTACGTAGGTTGTTTAATGCATTGTTATTTTTACATAATGAATAATTTAAAAACGTTTTACTTAATTGATTTCCGTTGAACTTAAATCTCAGGCATATCAATTTATATTGGTCCTTTTCGTCAATTTATTTCAGCACAAGTATGAAATGCTCATCAGGCCTACTGGGCCTGTTTTCAAGCACTGAAAATAAAATCAAACAAACGAAGACTTCTGACAAGTCTTACCAGTATAGAAACTATAAAACACGCAGCAAAAAAATCTTCACAGCATCTATCAAGCGCAAAACCATCGCCATGGTCTATGGTAAGAGGTACTAGTATTTCCTTTCCCTTGGCTCAATGCCTCCTTCAAAATAATTATCAATAGTAGATAGCCTGCCACAAAAATATCTAAAATTTCACATAGTCCAGAAGTTCTTTTAACTTCCCTCTCTCGCACGAATTCAGATCAGCTCTGTCATGATACTTTATAACAACCTCCTTCAACCTATCCATGTTGAACTTAATCAATCTTATGTTTTTAATTTTCTACTGGGGGCATGTACCTAGATGGTGAAATGACTCATCCTCTTCCCTAAAACTTTGATGAAAAAGCTATCGATTGAAGCGTTTATAAAATATACCTAAATGACAATCAGTTTCTGATGATTTTAGGCCTGCTGGTGTATTTTTCTTTTGTACCCGAGTTAACCGAGTTTTACTGGAGTATTTTACTGAATTACAACTGAGTTGCTAGAAAAACTCAGTATACCGCGTTTAACTTAATTTGGTTAATTTCCGGCAAACTCGGTCAACTGAGTTTCTTGAAAAATTCAATTGACAACATATGGTCTCATTTGGCATGCACCGTGGGAATGTACTAACCAAAAAATATACACTACGAGTGTGTAGGCACAAAACTCTCCCGATTGTTGTTAGGCCGAAAATTATAATGAAGTAAATAAAGATACAAGGTGGCCTACAGTACAACATGTACTAACCGACGAAATCCTAATGAAAATATTCCTGTTTATTACCATAGCACCGTAATTTTATGCATGTCGTGATTCAACGCATTGACATTAAGTTGACTATTGCGTATCTTTAGAAACATGTAAATGCAAGTCCGTTGTTTTTCATGCTTTCTCTACTACTGACTATTTAGTGCCCCATATTTTAGTAGTAAAAAACATGTCCACCATGATGTTGCTCTAAACTAATTTCATTAATCAAGTTAAAGTAGTCTGTACATGCCTCATCATACTTCTGTCTGATTCATCGTAAATTCAGATTTCTGAAAGAAGCAAAACATGAAAATATTTATAAGTATCATAAATATCATAAATATCATCAAATGAATCACTAGCTCAGACTGAACTAAATTGACTTGTGCAACCAACACAAACACATGAACACAAAATACTATTCCGCGCAGCTGAGGTATGTAATATCTTACTCTATGAGATTGGACATAATTCTATTCTTTAACTTTATTTAAATATGTTCATGGTTTGAATACACACTCACTTTTCTTATGCGTGTACGCTGTGTTTTTAGCCGATAACCCATTTACCCTTTATATTGTGCATGCTAATGTGTACACTGATTAATGCAGCATAGTTGTAAAGATAGCAGCTTAGATTAGATTAGATCAGATATTACAATGGCGACGGGAACGGCTACTACAGCAATAGAGAACCGTGATTTAAGAGCCACACCTTTTCACCCTAGCGGTGATGCTGCTGCTGCCACAGGCATGCAGTGGGAATAGTGGGTAGAAGGGATTGAAACTGAATTCAGATTTCGTAGGATTAGTGATCCAGAAGATAGAAAGGATGATGTCCTGATTTACGGAGGGTCAGAGGTAAGGCGTTTGGCTAAGCACCTCCCAGGCCCCACCACTTTACCCAAGGGTGTGATAAAAGATGTATACACTACACTGAAATGTAAGCTAGACAATCATTTCATGAGAAAGATTAATACCCAGCACATGAAGTTTGTGTTTACCAAGATGCGACGCAATAGGCATGAACCAATGGGTAGTCTAATTATGCTGCGCGGCTTATAGAAAAAGCCAATTATTGTGATTTTGTTGATAGTGATGACAGGATACTTGAGCACATTATTCAAACCACTGATGACAAGACACTTATCAAAAACGCTGTGAATAAAAGATGGAAACTCGATCAGTTTCTAGAGGAAGCGCAGCAGATGGAGGCCATGACAGATCAACTTAACGACATGAAATTATCGGAAGATAGGGATTCCAAAACCATCGCGAAAATCAGAAATCGTCCACATAGCTCGAAACAAGCTAGGCCTAATTTTAGCAAGCCAAACCAAAACAGGACCCCCTGCGGTTATTATGGTCAGTCAGGCACACACGAGAAGGGGAGAAATTGTCCTGCTTACGGCAAGAAATGTCATAAGTGCGGCGGGTTGAACCACTGGGCCAATGTTTGTAAATCCAGCAAGCCTAACCAGAGTCAGAGCCAGAAGTTTAATAAGCAGAAGAAATCCGTTAGGAAGTTGGAAGAAGCAGAGAACGAGACTAGTTCAGATGATGATTTTTTTCGCGTGAAACAGATAGGCATGCAAAAGAAATCCCAGAAATTTGACAAATTGATTACTGTTCATGTCGCAGATGTGAAAACACTTATAGAACCTGACACAGGCTCAGAAGTCAATGTCATGGATGAGCACCAGGTCAAAGCACTGACCAACAGATCACCAAGTACACTAGTACTGAAACCTTCCACTGTTAGGTTGAAAGCCGTCCAGAAAGAGCTTCTAGTGAAAGGAGAGATGGAGACCACTATCAAGAACATAACTTGCGGAACGACTGCTAAATTCGTTATCGTCAAGGGCAGACTAGAATCTCCACCCCTACTAAGCAGAGACACCTTAGAAACATTAGGGATGTTGAAGATAAACCCCACGGTAAATTCGCCTTCGAGAATCACCTCAGGATACGCCTCATTAAGAATGAGCCTACAGATCGCGAGGCAATATTAGCGGAGTACGAGGAAGTCTTCGAGGGCATAGGCCACATCCGAGACAAGAAGAATGACCTCGAGATATATGCACACTTCCAAATGAATGATGACGCAGAACCGATCGCATAGAAGCCCAGACCAGTCCCATTCTACCTCCAGAAGCCACTCAAAGCATTGCTAGATGAATGTGTAGAAAATGGAATTTACAAGCGCGTCCCAGATAATGAAGCCATTAGTTGGTGTTCACCATTAGTCATCATGCCGAAGCCAAGATACCGAGATGAACAAGAATTACAGTCCAATATGATCCGTGCATGTATAGATCTGAGAACACCAAATAAGGCCATGGAAAGAAACAGTATCACTCAGGGCACCACAGTCGAGGACTTTACCCACAAATTCAGTGAATGCAAGATATTTTCGAAACTTGACATGAATCAAGGTTACCACCAGCTTAGCCTTCATCCAAAGTCGAGAAAAATTGCCACGTTCAGCACACCTTGGGGCAACATGCGCCCAACCAGATTGATATTCGGAGCGAAATCGGAGTGAATACAATACAATACGAAATCAGCCCAAGATAGCTTCGACGAAGTTGTTTACCGAATATTCGGCAATATCCCCAACTGTTTGAACCATAGAGACGACATCCTCATTGGCGGCAGAGACGAAGAGGAACATGCTAAAGCTCTGAAACAGGTCTTAAATCAAACGAGAGATTTTGGCATCACATTCAACCGTCAGAAATGTCAGTTCGGTCTGAAAGAGATAGAATTTTACGGCTATAAGTTCTCTGACGATGGACTGCGACCGGCTCCCGAGAAGGTCAAAGCCATCAAGGAATGCAGCATACCGGAATCTAAGTCAGAAGTCCGCAGTTTTCTAGGAATAACTGGTTATTTGTCAAAATTCATACCTAACTACTCGCACCTGACAGCTCCACTCCGTAACCTAACCCTGAAAGATAAGAAATTCCAGTGGACCGAGGTTGAAGACAAGACATTTGAGAAACTGAAAGAGGCCATCACAGATGATGCTGCCGTGGCATTCTTTAACCCTAGATACCCTATTATCGTGAGAACTGAAGCGAGCTTCCATGAAGGTCTATCGGCAGGATTATTCCAGAAGACAGAATCAGGCATCAAGCCAGCTCATTTCATTAGGAGGTCGATGACTGGCACAGAGAGAAACTACAGCCAGACCGAGAAAGATGCGTTATGCGTCCGATGGGCGAAAAACAGATTTCGCATGTACTTGCTAGGTGCACCGAAGTTCAAGATAGTTTGTTCGCACAAGCCACTGATTCCACTTTTCAACAAGACGAAAGTGAACTTACCACCACGTCTTGAGAGGTGGATCATGGACATGCAGGATGTGGACTATGAAATGATCTACGAACCGGGCAGAGATGAAAGAGACCCCCTGGACTACCTCTCAAGGCATCCATTAACTGAGACAGTTTCAGACTCCACCGAAAGATATGTCAGATGCATAGTCACTCATGAACACACCGGCTTGAACGAGATTAGAAAAGAAACAGCTAGAGATCCACAACTGCAGAAGCTGAGAGAGACCATAAGGAGCGAATCATGGGAAGCTATGAGAAGGGACCCCGATGTCATACCGTTCTATAGTCTTAAGTCAGAAATCTATGAGGCTGACGGGCTCCTCTTCAGGATGAATAAGATTATAATTCCAGAAAAACTTCAGAAAAGGATTGTCAATTCAGCTCATAAAATGGGCCTTTTCGGGATGACGAAGACGAAGCGCATGATACGTGACAAGCACTGGTTCGAGAACATTAACCAACTGGTAGAAAACACAATCAAAAGCTGTCACCCACGCCAGACTGCAACCGATGACCATAGAGAGTTACCAGCCAAGATGACCAAGATACCTAATGAGCGATGGCATACCGTCTCGATTGATTTTGGGGGACCCTACCCGAACGGGCATTACAATTCAGTTATGATAGACTTACGAACACGGTACCCAGAAGTCGAAATTGTCTACTGTACGGCATCAGGTTCCACCATTGAGAAGCTTACAAAAATTTTCAGCACCCACGGTATTCCCAGTACTGTCATATCATATAACAGACCCTCCTTCAACTCTGAGATGTTCTCAAACTTCGCCGATGAGCAAGGGTTTCACCACCACCGTGTTACGCCAGAGCACCCCAGAGCGAACGGCGCTGCTGAGAGTTTTATGAAGACCCTAAACAAAGCTGAGAGAATAGCCCACTTAGAAGGACGAAATTGGAAGATAGCTGTCCAGGAGATGTTTATGGGTTTTAGGTCCACCCCACATGTTGCTACAGGAATCTCACCCTACGAGGCACTCATGGGTAGAAAGGTCAGGACAAAGCTCTATACTAGAACCTTTGAAGGACCGAGCAGTGATAGAGACCAGACCATTAATGAGATAGACAGAAGTTACAAAGACAGGATTAAGAACTATAAAGATAGAGGATCACACGATCCACGATTCAATATCGGGGATCACGTTTTAGTGAAACAGAAGAAGAGAGAGCAATGGTCCACTCCATACGAACCGAACTTGTACACCATCGAGAAGACGGACGGATCCAGCGTCAAGGCGAGAAGATCAACCGACGGACGAACGATCTATCGAGATGCGAGCAGGTTCAAGAGAGTGAACCTGGCAGACAATAGAACCGAAGCAGAACCGGAGACCCAAGCCACCGATGAGACGATCTAGAAGAACTCGACCGAGACGAGCGAACCGATCCAGGAGGACGAGAACGAAGTTGTAGAAGGAGCGAGACGTGAGAACCGGAACCGAGACGAGACGAGGCAGGAAAGCCTATCGACAACCAGCGACGAACCGAACCACGAGCACCTGAGCGGAGGCAACCGGAACCAAACACGTACCAGAAGAAGACCAATATACTTGAATGACTATTTCACCGACAGTGAAATCTTTGCAGACGGATCCCTTACTCCGTGATTTGTGGAAAGGGAGAGATGTAATATCTCACTCTATGAGATTGGACATATTTCTATTCTTTAACTTTGTTTGAATATGTTTATGGTTTGAATACACACTCACTTTTCTTATGCGTGTACGCTGTGTTTTTAGCCGAGAGCCCATGTACCCTTTATATTGTGCATGCTAATGTGTACACTGATTAATGCAGCATAGTTGTAAAGATAGCAGCTTAGATTAGATTAGATCAGATATTACAAGGTAATAAAAAACGAGATGTTAGGATGTCAATAATTTGTTTTCAAAATTTCACTTGGGATGCCTTCATAATCAGAAGAAAAAAATAGGACAAAAATGATATGTAATGTAGGTGGAGCCCATCTTAATGGAAATCTAAAAATGATCAATGAATGTATGTACAACTGGTTGTCAACAAGAAAGTGAAGTATTTCTGGGTTCAAGACAAAGATTATCTTATTTTCAGTGGGCAAAAGTTGGTAAATACATTCATATAAGAATACAATCATGTGCCCTATGCATATACAGCATACATCAGTCGCATGAAAAACTGAGTGATTTACAGTTGTCTGTTTTAAGTACCTTAAATCAATTAATTTCTATGTCAAATCAACTCCAACATTCTAGCCACAAAAATGGTTCTTCATCTATGTATTCATAGAAGCAGATAACAGCAGACTTTCTATGGTATTGCTAATTTCTATGGTTGCCGATTGCGATGTCAAATAAAACTCTTTAAAACAAACTGCTGAGATCTGCTCAATTGAGAAACCTTTCTCCATGGTCATTGGATTCAACAATCACTCACTGACAAGTCCAAAATTTTAAGAAGCGATAACTACTCGAGCACTGCTGTTGCGCGCCGAGTCAGCCGTAGGCGGTTCAGAACTTTGCATCTCAGGCATGCCTGCAACACTACAACTTTCAAAACCTCTGCATATATCTTCTTTACAAGTATTTTTCTTCAATATATTTTTATTCAAAAAAGAAGGAAGCGAAAAGGGTCACTTTCAAACCTTGCAATGATGTGTAATAGACAGCAAGTGGCGAGAATGACTCACCGAGATTTGCATATAAGTCAAAGTCTGAAAAAGTTTACATTTGTAATTTCAAAAGCTGCTAAGAAAGAGATAGCTTTCCAGAAACAAATGATCAAATCCTAATAGGCAAGTACTTCCACGCGATAGCATCGGAGAGAACATCATAAATTGTGATATTGGAGATTACAGGAGATGGGCCAGTAAAATCCACTTTCAACATTGATAACTTGAATGGGGCATTATAATGCTGGAATTCCTTCGTCCAAGTTGGTGAAATGTCGATCTGAAGGATTATTTCTTCACGAAACTTGCAGATAACATAAAATTTGCGGATGTCAGATTACAAGTTCACAAGAAAGTCGCGAACTCAGACGATGAATGTAATTGAGTATTAGTGTAAAACTGGTTCGAAAAATTCTAAATGACCACACATTTTGAGATACTGCATTATTGAATCCACTGGGTGTCAAGTATTACAGCATCTTGGAAACCAACGTGTCAGTTGAAATGACAATTTAAATTTCACTGAATCAATATGTAAAATGATTATTTGCAATTATACATGTATATTGAAGGAGATGGACAACTGTGGTATGTTCAGGACAAAGAAGTCTTTTGAGTGTCATGTTCAGGTGCTAGATCATGAATAAATTTAGATGTCCATCCCTGTGGGAACCTCGCTTGACAATATTAAAAGATAACATGTAGTGGCGTTCAATCAGGAATTGAAGCCACTGTATATGCGATGAAATGAATTTTTGAAGCAGATGATGCGAAGGCAATGATACTGGTTGATGTCGATAATGCATTTAAATCGTATGAATAGAAATTCTGCTTTTAGGAATATTAAATACTTACGTCCTCAATTTGAGAAATAATGCATATTTGCAATTCTTGTGCTAAGCTTTACCTTGATGGAGGGAAGCACATCCCTAGTCGCGAAGGTACTAACTATGGTAATAATTGCGGCATGCCTCTGTACACATTATCAATGAAACACTAAAAAATTGATGGAGCAAAGCAAGCTTGGTATGCAGATAGATGATAGTGCCGCGGCTGGAAGCATTTCAGGACTGACGAATTGGTGGATCAAATTGTTTGAGTTTGGACCTACCTATGGGTATTTCCCTAAACCATCTAAAACGGTCGTCATCGAAAGGACCCATCTGATCTTCGTCAAGCTGAAACTGCGTTTGGCAATTTGGGCATCAAATTTTCACTTGAAGGGGAACGTCATCTTGGAGCGATGTTTGGTTCACGAAATTTCAATGAATCATACGTCAAATCAAAAGTTGAAAAATGGGTTCGAGACATTGAAGTATTATCGAAGACTGCGGTCGAAGAACCTCAAGTAGGTTATTGCGCTCTAGACAAGAGCATCCCACATCGCTGGACGTATGTTCAAAGAACTGTTTACTGAAACTGCTCATTTTTTCTACCAATTGGAGGATGCCATCAGAAAATTATCACTTCCAATGATCATCGGAAGAGATGTATCCCAAGTGCAGAGAAATCTGCTTGCTTTGCCGGTTAGATTTGGAGAAATGGGTATTACAAATCTAAATACGACCGCTGACCGCTTTCTCAGGAGATTTCGAAACAAATTGTTAAACTGGTCATAAATCAAACAGATGACCTCACTCTACTAGACAGGAATGAAATATATGAAGTCAAAAATAAATTGAAAATATGAAAGGAACAACTTTTGAAGATAGTGTATGATGATATTTGCGAAAATGTGGACGGCACAAGCAAAAGATGTGTTGAATTTTCGCGAGAAAAGGGTGCATCAAGTTGGTTATCATGTTTACCGATGCAGCGAATTAGATATGCTCTGAATAAGTAAGAACTTCGTGATGCTATAGCACTACGTTATTCGTTTGAGATATAAGGTATTCCAATTTTTTGTGCATGTGGACAGCACACCAATATTGATCACACTTTGACTTGCAAGAAGGGAGGTTATGTAGCTTTGCGGCACATTGCATTTAGAGACTCTATGACCAACATTTTAAAAGAACTTTCACATGATGTTCAAATAGAGCCTGTGTTAGCCTTAGCTGTAAGTGAAGATCTACCACAGAATTGCAATTCAGAAGACCAAGCTAGGCTGGACATATCTGCTCGTGGTGTGCGGGCTCGTTTGAAAGAGCCTCTTCTGATGTTCGAGTGACACATCCAGGTGCAGAATATCATAAAGATAAGTCAGCCAAACAAATTTACAAAGAACACGAGTCGGATAAGAAAAGATCATATTTACAACACATAGGCCTACTTCAGGTTGAGAAATCGACATTCACACCTCTCGTACTCACAACATCCGTAGGGACTGCACCTGAAGCAATTCAACTGATGAAAAGAATGGCGACAATGATTTCACATAAAAGAAAAGAGAAGCATGCGGATGTTATCAGACATATGCGAACAACCTTGAGGTTCTCGCTACTGAGAGCTACGCTAAAAGCCATTCGTGGATCCAGGGGAGAAAAAAGAAGGAAAGATATGAAGAAGAACAGATGGAAGAAAGTGAATTCTATCTCATTCCCACAGCTCGAGACTATGAGATGCCCTGAAAGTCATGATAACTATTTTGCCATTTTTTCACTACAGCTTCAAAATTTTTTCACTTTTAGCCGACCGACTTTTAACTTAATTTACTTCATTTTCCCGATGCGATGTTATCGTCTCTCTGTCAATAGAATCTTTTATCCTTTTTATCTTTTCGTGATAAAACTATTGCCAAATGTGTTAGTCGCCTATATTTTTTGTAAATGCATCTAAAAACCAAAGCTACAGGCGGCAAATTAGATGCTATAACCAATTGATAGACATTTATTTACTCATCTGAGCTGACTTTTCGCCAACCGACGAAGTAGTGGATATTGAAGTAACTAATTAGCAGTAAGTAGTAATGTTTGTAATTAGTTCCAGTTGAAAATGCATTGCATGCTCAATCTGATCAGTTAAAAGGCTAATTTTTTAAATTCACGAAAGGTTAAGCCAGTGTTTTTTAAGGTGTTCCACGGGTCACATTCTGCACCGTGGAATTTTCGACTTGTAACGTGGATTTTGAACGTTCATCCGTTACATTAGTGAGCTATAACCAACACCATCAATGCTTGGAATTCATCTCAAGATAGCTCATTAACATGGAGAATGTAGAGAAGAGATACACATCCCAAGTGACGACAAGCGGGCTGCATATGGTGAGGTGACATGCAGATCAGAAATCTGGTTGAGCAATTTCCTGTGGTCGGGAAAATGACAACGGTCATCGCACACTGGTATAGCCTGCTAGTAGAGCATGCGGATGAGGTGATCCTTTGTCAATATCTCACACAATCGACGTTTTATAGTAGTCACTACTCTCAAGTGTGCAAATTGGTGACAATTGCACTCACAATTCCATTTTCTACTGCTTGGAATGACCGGGGATTTTCCAAATTGACAGTCATCAATATCAAAAGTCGTAACCGCCTGCTGGACCGTACCTTAGCAGCGCTTCTCAATGTAGCATCAACGGTCCTGAGCACCTGTCCGACAAAAAAGTGTTGGAAATAGCGGAGGAGTTGGAAACACTAAAGATCGACGAAACTCGCTTCCGCGCAAGAGACTTAGTCACAGATACCGATGAAAACGTGATGGGTGATGATAGCGAATGTTGTGGTACTGAAATCAATGATGATTCTGATGACGAACTTGACATGGATGTTTTCTGGACCTGGTGTCGATTTGTTCATGCGGGTATGATGCAGGACTAGCTGTATGATGATAAAATACATTTCCATGTTTGATAATGAATCTCTTGTCTAAATAGCACATGTAAGAGACTTGAAAAGTCACCTTGCACACGTATATGCATGCAGAATCGCGAGTAAAATTCACTGTTAAATGCTAGATGTTATGCTGCATTCATGACTTCTGTTTTTGCTTATAAATCCTGAGTGCGTTAGGCGTACACTAATGAAAGTCGATCTTGAGACGACTTGAGTGTGACCCGTGGGAATGATCAGATGACCCGTAGCAAAAACCTTAAAAAACCCTGGTTAAGCTAAAAATATAAATTTTGATGTGTTGGGGTTGATTCCTAGTTATGCTGAGTAAATACGAGGGAGAACAAGACAGCGTAGATGGACAAACATGTGTGCATTCCCAGCCCACCGCCCAGCATGCATGAAGGAGAGAGTAGGGAAAATAAGCGAACTGTAAGAGTCAATGGTGAAACGTCAGGGGAGAGAGAGAGAAAGTCAGTCACATCAAATTTTTCAATGTTGTAGTAAATACTATGGGATGATTCAAATATGTGTTATTGTTGCGAATTCCTGAATGTTAGGAGATGTTACGCAATATATAAACAGATTGATCTCAACTATTCACTATCATCAAAGACAGCCAGCAACTTTTATTTGCCATCAAGATCAGCCATGTGTGGGAATAGGTAAGGAAGTGCGGAAGAAATTAAGCGCCGACAATAGAAGACAAAAATCAGGGATACTAGAGAAATATGAGGTGATTAAAATGTGATGTACCGGGTCCATGAAGTCTGGAGCTATGCGGAATAAGAAGAAATGTGACTTATATCAGGATATGTGCATTATTATGTAAGTAAGAAATTCATTATAATATGACTAACCAGCTAGCGGAAAACATCTTTCAGAATATTTGCAATTTTGCAAGTGTTCAAAGTGTTCACCATGAACATCATGACATTTCTGAAATCGAACTGAAATTTTATATTGCATATAGTTTCATCATATAGTTATAGTTATTATAGTTTAGCATCATAGTTTCACATTGTCCGACTTTGCAACATGCTTCTAGGTTTCATTCTTATAAGTGAAATAAATCCCGCAATCTGATTTGGTACATAACTCCCTGTCTGACCTAGGTCGGGAATTCTTGCAGCCCATTTATCTGTTCCTGTACGACCAATCCTCTACGTTCTATCAGAATGTCTCGTTGAGTCAATTTCTATCCTTGATGGTGATGTAATAGTGGGGCGTTGTTGAAACCAGTAGGTTTACATCCAATTTCACCAACTTCAGGTAATAGCTGCTTTTGCAACATTTTCATGTGTCACAGTTTGCATAGTCTCAAGAAAGAAGAAAGGCCCAAGAAAACGGGAGCCCCACAAACCACGGAGCAAAGTCACCTTCGGCGAACCTTTGAACGTTGTCATCAAGCATCTTGTGAGATTTGACTTGATTCCAAAACCGAATATTTTGCTTGCTTACCTCGCTTGACACATGAAAACTTCATCAAACTTCACGGCAATCGCGGTTGAAGAGCTGTTGCTATCATAAAATTTGACATAAGTAAAGTAATAACTTAAGGACTGACCGTAGAAGACATTGAACTTTAACGCGATCTCGTGTCACAATGTTGAATGTTGATCTCAAGTGTCACGATGTTCATGTTGAACATCTTCAGAATTCAAGTATTCGGGAAAATGCTTTTTGCTACAGATTGTTTCATAAAAAGTGGATCACCCTTAAACATCGCCTTAACTTCAACTTTGTCTAACTCCGCCAAACTTGAACGAATTTCTCTGAAATTTGGAAGAAATGTCAGTTGTGCTTACTAATATCATTGTTGGAAATTTCAAGCATGAATATTGAGTTGTTTTCCTGTTATAGATAAAAAAGTAGTAGATAGTTTGATCCTCATTTAGCAATGTTACACAAAATCATACCTCACTCTTATAAAATCACATTTGTTTCCTTTGTTATGTAATATGTTGTTCTAAAAGCCAAAAGCTATCAAGCAAAACAAAAATAAAGAAAATCGGTCAATCAGAGCCAGTATAGCACCATTATTCATCAACAATAATGTAACTGCTACATGTGACTAACTGGACTTCATGTTCCATAGCTTCCTGACTTCGTTGCGGTGGTGTTGGCAGCACTCGTGATTGCTTTCAGCTAGAAATCTATCTCTTACCGGTTGAAAACAATACAAAGCACAAATGAACAATAACGAGATCGCATTCACAAAAGGCAAAGTGTCAGCCTTGCTAGAGCTAGGGTTTTCTTTGAGAGCTACAAGCAAGCGACTAAATGTCCCTTTCACAGATTTGCATCGATGGCATAATGATGATTTTCGACTCTGTCGTAAAGAGGTCTCTGGCCGTCCACGCAAAACATCCAAACGTAGAGACCGCCTAATTTTGAGATTTGTAAAAGTTGATCCAAGTCTCTCGTTAACTGAGATGGCTGCACTAGACTCGTCTATTTCTAAGTCCACTATTCGTAGAAGACTTATTGAGTCGGATTTCAAGAGCTGTAAGAGTCCCTCTCAGATCGAATTATTAGATCAGCATACAAAAAGACGTCTCAGATGGGCAATGAGTCATTGTCAGTCACTGGCGAAATCAATGGGATCGGGTTGTCTGGTCTGATGAGGCACCAGTCCGTCTGAAGGATAGTGATGGTCGATTGAGATTATGGATAAAATCTGATCAGGAAATTCCGAGACATTTACATCGTCCCCGGGTACAAGGTGGTGCGACTCTACTGATTTGGGCTGGCATTTGGACCAATGGCCGCTCTGAACTTCACATACAGCAAGGAACCATGAATTCTGAACGCTATGTGAATGTTTTACGAATGAACATTGGCCAAATGACAGATCAACTTGGTTATTTATGGATGATAATGCTACGTGTCACAGGAGTAGTAGAGTCAACTTATGCAAGTCTCAATTAGGGCTTAGGACATTATCTTGGCCAGCTCGTTCTCCTGATCTGAATCCCATAGAAAATGTATGGAGTATTCTAAAACGCAACGTTCGTCGTTCACTGCTACCTACAGATGACGTATCACAACTTACGTAACTGCTAGAAAGAGAGTGGAGAAAGTTAGATCAGTCAAAAACCAACGATATCATCGAATCAATGCCTAGACGAATTGGTAATGTCATTGACAATAAGGGTAGGACCACAAAATATTAGCTTCTTAAGAACCGTTACTGTATCATAGCTTATCAGATTATATAAGGACATTTAAATATATTAGGGACATGAAATAACATGAAAAATGCTTTCTGTATCATACTTATGTTTTATTTAGTCAAATTTTAGGATGATCCACTTTTTATGAAACGGACTGTAGTTGGTTACCGAGAATGCATTTCTTGGTTACGAAATAGTGTGGCATATGACAATGTGGTGCATAATGATATTAGTGACATTTTCTTATCATTTCCTATGGTTCCAGACTTTATGGACAACCGGTAGAGCGCTATTAAGTCGTGAACTTCTCAAGCGAATATGCAAAAAAATATTGCTGAACTGTATCATGTAGTTTTCGCAAGATGCGTTTCCGGAAAGATAATGCAGAGTAGCCTACTCATGTCTTGAAACAAGGACTGCTACAATTTCTGATGTTGTTCAAGACAAACCAACTCCATTTCAGTGGAAATTATTTTATAGACGATTTTGTTCAACTATTTGATGAAATGATTGATGCTCTGATGAGCTTTATTGTGACTGATTGGGCCTGATGACTGATCGTTGCCATATGGCCACAGGGAACGCTTTGCTGCTGGATACCATTGCTCAGTGCGCTGTAGGAAGGATAATGCGCCACCGTTCGGATTATTACCTATCTTTTTGTGCCTTTTGGAAAAGAATCCCCCTTGCAGAAGCTGCCCCGGACATGACATTGGAGCTGGAATTAAGATTCATCTTCGAAAAACTTAGAGAATTCTTTTATACTTATTATTGCATTGTGGGTATATCATTGCGAATAAGAAACGTTAAACTGACATATATATATATATATATATATATATATATATATATATATATATATATTAATGCTATATATTAATGTTATAATGTTATTAATTTTATACTCTGATAAATGTTATCGGTATTGCTGCAAAAATTTTGGCTGTATGAAATTCATTCGGCTGATGATTGTGTCAATAGACGCATGAAACTCGGAGTACCGAATTGGATGGTTTTTTCTTCATAAAACTAATTCGATCATATATATGTATAACATGAAACTGATAATTAATTCAGTAATTAATGCAGTCGTTTTCAGATAGCGGGAGGTATCTTTCACAAATTCAATGTTAGAAGCAACTAATTGAAAAGTCATCCTATAAAAAAATTAACACTGATTCAATATATAAATCATGCCTAGATTTTGAAAGCACGAATGAGTCATACAGCCGAGGCCGCATGCATGAATGAAATATTGTTGAATATGTCTGAATCTAGTCAATGTAATTGAAAATTTAACATTTTCTTTGTTAATCCATTGACATAGATTTTAGCAGTGAATGAATTGAAACCGTTTAACATTAGATATTCAACATTACTTTTTTACCATCACTTTTAGCTAAATGTCGTTGATGAGTTATACTTCTATGCCAAAGATATTCATTTCATGGATATCTCTGTTATAAGTCTCTGAAAATCCATGACCTGATTCATTGATATGATCAGGGACATACTATGATTAATATGTATATGATAAGCTACTGATTTGAGGATATTCAATGGTCAGAATCCACGAGTCCGAAGGACGAGTGAATTCTGATACCATTGAAATCCGAAAATCAGTAGCTTAACATTATATAGCCAACGATACAACTTAGAAATCTATGCTCGCATCCGTCTGAGGATTTCTGGACCTGCATAGTTTTCTAGACTTCCTTGATCCATCCAAACCACTACGTAATCTGTTACAAATTTGGCGGAATAGAGATCTTCTATATTCTATTTTTCAGGAGATTATATGATCCCTATGTAAATTTCCTATCCATATAATCTACTCCAAAATCACACATCATAGAAATCATGTGAAGGTGTAGTAGATTATATGGTTTGGAAACTCTTCAAAGAACAATGACATGACGTCAGTAGAGTTGGCTATATGACATCTAAGGGACGTTCAACTCCCATACCATGTACTGGACTGGAGGCCAGTGACTTTAGGCATAGACTGCTTTAGGTAGACTTGATTAATGGCGACAATGTGTATCTGTATAAAACATACAAGTGGATAATAGTATGGTATTGTTATTATCTATGGTATTGCTGATTTCTATGGTATAAAACCATGGATTAAGGTAGCAAGCAATTCATTTCATTATTGTAAAATACACCAGAATCCAGCAGAATTTATTGGTGTACCTACTGATTAAAGCGGCCGGCCCAGTCTTGAAGAGAAATTATCGAATGAATCTGTGCAGTGTACATGTTCATTGTACACATACAAGCATCGATGGTCAATTTCAAATAAATTGTGACTTTCTATATTCATTGATTTTCCCATTGCCTTATCTAAAACCTCTTCCTGTATATACTGGTGAACTTTATTCGAGAATTCAAGAGCAATGAAGCGATGTGACATGTGTGGTTTATTTTGGCCTTGAATTACTCAACTTTCATTAATCGAAAATTTATGGCTATTTTTATGACAGTGATGCGCGAATGTTTTCATATTCACCGACGAAATTTATACGGATTTCGTTGCCAACTTAAATCCTTATCAATGCTGCTCCTGAATTGCCCAATATGGTAGGACCTTAAAAACGTAGAGAGTCATCAATCACTACCGTTGGTGTGCTTTTTATTCAATATGATCTTCGCAATGAACCACTGACATCACAATCATATCCTATTTGTTCGTCCGAGATTTAGATATAACTTGAAGGCCTCACACGTGATGCTCTATAATCACGAGATGTCTGATAAGAGATAAAATATATGACATCGGCAACCACTCATTATGAGGAGACACACTTGGAAAGACACCACTTTTCCACCAAAATCTTGATAAAGGATCTTATGAAGGAATGGATATTCAAACGATTGTTGCTTAACGCTTGGCATTATCATTAGTTATACCAATCAAATTATCAATTTTTGACGTTTCAATTTGTTTTGTGTTCGTTTCTGATTACATCATTAGATTTTCTTTACATTTTAATCATGTCTTTTACTTGTTTAACAATAAATCAGGCATGGAAACATTGCTGCAATGATTGTAGCAGGAAGTAAAATCATTACTGATCAGTTATCACTTAGTCCATGACTCCTTTGAGTATAGAAAATAGATAATCAAAAATTTTCCAAAAAGATGTCACAATTCTCCAAAAAAACACTGCTGAATCGATTTTCGCAAGCAAATCTCTTTGCAATAAGCCTGCTAATTGCACAAAAAATAAACATGTACAAAATGTACGGAATCCACAGCAATAGCCAGTGATTCTACGTGCCGTAGATGAACAATTTCAATCACTGGCAGTTGCTATTGCAACTGTTATTGACAGTTGCTTATTCTTGTGGGAGTTTTGCATTTCTTTTGTCTCTTCTTGACTGGGTCCATCTTCTTTCAGCAGATTCCCTGTATGAATGCGCATATTAGAGCATTGGATAATTGTTTGCAACTTGTTTCACGGTTTTATCCAGATGTGCACAGACAACCGTCATTAATCAAGTCTACAAAGTCAGTGGCCTCCAGTCCAGTACATGGTATGGGAGTTGAACGTCCCTTAAATATTTTACAATCATAGATGTCCCTGGATATGATCTGCTTTGAATGTAATTTGTATGGTTGATCACGATGTCTATATTCAACAATAGCAATGTTAATACGATGTCTATACGACATTGCTATAATGCCACATAGCATGGATTTCTATACAAGGTGTTTCAAAAGTAGGCTAACAGTAGAAATTGGCCTTGAAAAGCTATGTCTTAATGCTATAGATTAATAAGCTATGTCATAATAATCTTTTTCACGATGCCACAGATAGCTAATATGCCTTGTATTCGTAAGGGGCAAAAATTCAATACTCTTTGACATCGCGTAAATCATATTAAAATATCTCATGATCTCCTGTGTTTTCATGCCTACATATTTCACTACAACCCAATTTGAATCTATACCGATCATGAGAAGTCGAATAACTATCCAACATCTATTATTATTAGGAAACCATGTAAACAAGATAGTAGTTGTTTCAGTGTTACTGCGGAGAAGGAAGAACAGCTGACATTCGAATGTCCTCCGCGCCCCTCAGCCTGGTGCACGAAGACGCTGTCGTCAACACAAGACAGGGAGGCGAAGAAGGAAGAACAGCTGACATCCAAATGTCCTTCACCTTTGTTAATTCCAGCCTCCTCTTAGACCATCGTCAGAAGCTTCTGACGATGGCCTAGAGGAGGCTGAAATTAATAAAGGTATTAACATTAAAACAACTACCATTTTGTTTGCTCGGTTTCCTAACAAAAAAATGAACAAATGAATAACCAAGGCCTATTCAACATATCAAAAAATTAATCTACTTAAAGTTGCAAAAATTCACGAACGCAAATGCTCAAAATGTCCACCATGGACATCGGCACATTCTTGTAGTCTTTCGGCCACACTGTGGCACACAGTTCTGCATAAGTTCCTGTCATCACTGATCTCTTGACAGGCATCTGTGATGTAGGAGCGGAGTTGAGAAAGTGTGTGAGGTTTTCGTCCGTACACTTTCTCCTTTACAACGCCCCAAAAGAAAAAGTCCATCGGAGTTAGATCGGGAGAGCGAGGAGGCCAAAGGATGCTACCACATCTCCCGATCCACTTTCCTGGAAAAGTGTCATTCAGATAGCTTCTGACACTCACTTCAAAATGCGCTGGTGCACCATCCTGCTGAAAGTACAGCTCACTGAAGTTGTTCAATGACTGCATCTCAGGAATCGCAAAGGATTGGAGCATTTGAAGGTACACATCAGCCGTCACAGTTCTTTCAAAAAATACTGGCCCAATCACACCGTTGCTTGACATACCGGCCCAGACGGTTAAGCCAGGCTTGTTCAGCTCATTTGTTGATACCATGTGCGGATTTTCAGGGAACCAGTAGACACAGTTATGTCTATTTACGTGACCTGATAGTTTGAAACTGGCTTCGTCAGACCAAACTATCTTGTCAAGCAAATCTGGGTTCTCCCGAATTTCCGACAACATGAGCACAGCAAACTGCAAGCGTCGTTCAGCATCATCCGGTAGAAGGTGCTGCAACAGTCTGGGTCGGTATGGTTTCAACTCAACTTTCCTCATCAGTCTCCAAGTAGAGCTTAGAGAAATGTCCAACTCCAATGAGGCTCTTCTTGTTGACTTCTTCGGACTTTGAACAAATGTTTGGGCCACTAGCTCCTCGTTTGATGTTATTGAAACTGATCGAGGGCGTCCTGACTTCGGTGCATTCTCTACCGAACCGGTCTTTTCAAATTTATCTCGAATGCGATAAATAGCAAATCTTGATGGAGGATTGCTGTGAAAGGCATCTCTCCATTCCATTCGCACCTTTTCAGCATTCTTGTTTTTCCAAAAGGATTTCAAAATCCATTTTCTCTGATCATCTTTTAGATGACCTGACATGACAGAAGCAGCAAATTCAAAAAAGCTTCAAGCTTGTTTAATTCACTTCAAGTCAAACTAACAGTGTTTGATTCAAATCAAATTAATTGAACATATCCATGTACGTAATGTCAGATTGGTGCTATATCTTGTCCATGATAGATTTCAAAATTCCTTTGCCAATGGAATGCTACTGCATAGACTTCTAAATGATAGTAGCAATTACTTCGAAGTCTATGGCTCATGTTGGACTGATCATGGATATCCATCGACTGATTCAGGTGTAAATCGCCAATAGAACGGTCAACATAGATTTCCTAGGGCAAAATCAACTGTTAGCCTACTTTTGAAACACCTTGTATAGTATTCTATATAGAATATGATATTTATATATAGAATATGATATTTATATATCATGATCCGAATAGACATCTATCAAATATACCATGAAATATAATCAAAGAACCATCCCGCTAATTGTAAAAATTCTATTAAGTCGTACATACAGTAAATGATAAGTTACAAAGTAACGAACAATTAAACATTTAGACAGAGAAGTCAGAAGAAGTGAAAGGAAATAATGTTCTTCTCTGCATTCACTTCCATCTTCAGTTGCTTCGAAGGTGGAGCAGTGACGTTGAGGTTCACTTCGTTGAAATTGACATTTTGTTCGTTAAAGTTGATGCTTCTCGACACTGTGCTTCTCGATACTGAGGAAGTTGCAGTTACTTCCGTCACAGGGGGGTTGGTTTGACCATACAGAGCGGCTGAAGTCAAAGCAAAATCATCGTCGTCAACCTGCTCGTAGACTGACTGTGAATGTGAACGATTTCCCGTGTGAGATCGCTTTTGTGCTTCAGGCATAGTTTTCAAACATTGACCGGTTGTTTTCTTCAGTGAATGATTGGTAAAGTTGCCATTCAGATTGCCGAGAAAGGCAATGCTCTTCATCATGTTGTCTAAAGAATTGTGGCCGAGCACAAGGTCGTCATACCAAACATCATCACTGAAATTTTTCTTTGCTCTGATAGAATGCTGTTGTCTTGCAATTTGATGGTCTTTTTGAAACATAGAGTTTATACAATCTCACGAAACATCTTTGTGGGCTTTCAGCGCATGAAAATATCTTCACCGATTTGGGTTTTAATGTGCTTTGCTTTAGTCCACCTGTAAAATTTTTTGAATAGCTGTTACTGTAGACTATGGCTTCTCCGCGTTCGGTCTGCGATAATGTAATCTGTTTTCCAAGTTCTAATTCACGGTGTTCTCTTCCACCTCTCAAGCCGAAAAGTTTTCCACAACAAAAGAAGATTGTTCTCAATAGAACTTCAGGGCTGGTATCACCCAAAACATTTGTGTTCCATAGATTTTCTTCTTGTTGCCTAGAAACCGCATTTGCTGGCCCATTGCCTTGGCTTTTGATACCCAATGAATTGGCTTCCTTCATCGCGGCGTCCACTGATGTTCTTGATTGATGGAATTCACTATCGTTGAAGATTCGCCATCCTCTTCCTAGGATGACCTTGTGATAGTATCCAATCCCCTGGAATATGTCACGCAAGGACGTAGCAGGGTAGCGACCGCCATTCTTCTTGCGTACCTCAAATGCAAAATATTGCAGTTGCGAATCTAACTCCGATTTCGTCATCTCTTCAAAATCCTTGAAAACATGTGGTCCTTTAATTATTCCGTTTGTCTTCTTGATAGCCATTCCTTAAAAATCTTCACTGCCCATTGTGCCTTTTTCTTTGAATTCTTAGATAAAGTGCTTTCAATTCTTCTTTCGAGTTCTTCTTTACTTAAGCTTGTTTCAAATCGTTCATCCACATTGTCATTCAGTAAAAATTGATCAAGGTCGTCAAAATCTAAATCGACCCAATCTTGATTGCTTTCTGTCATTGTAGCCGACGTCTCTTGTCCTCAGGTATTCATGCAATGACCTTGCCGTGATGCACTGCATGCATACATACGTGTATTATAACATTTCTATGAAAAAATAGCTTTCCCGTAGAACTTTCCCCGAGAACTTTCCTCGTAGAAATAGTCCAGATATCGGAACAGGTATACCATATTATTCAGGATTTTATGCCAAGATATCTATTCATGAATCTGAATTAGCCGGCAGTAACGGTCCATACTGGCCGCCTAATTTTCATTACTGCCGGCTTTTGCAAAAAGCATTTTAAGCATATGTAAAACACACGATAGACGTATAATGCATGAAATATACACTGAATAGTATTGATACTCGCAACATGTGTAGGTCCAACATTGTAGGTAACATGGTAATTATTCACAGATCAATTTCTAATAGTCCCCACGACGTGTGAAGCCGTGCCTTCTTGGTTTGCTTTTCTTGGTCATTTCCTGTTTCGTCTCTTGTAAAATGTTTTTCGTATGATATTTTTAGTTTGTGATCTTCCGTGATGTCGAATTCTTTGGCTTTTATTTCTTTTGATCCTGTCGGTATGGTTGATAGAGCATTTGAAAAGGTTGCCACACTTCTGTCATCTTTGTATCTGATGTATCGTTTGACCCCTGCTTCAGACTTGTGCCCAGTCACTGCAGAAATATCTGCACGGTGGATACTGTGCAACTTTGGATACTGTGGTAACTCTAATACAGTGGTTTGTGTACTGTTTTGACAATCTTGCCTTTTTGGACAACTCACTCATAAAACGGCCAAGCCAGTCTTTGCCTCGAACTGCTTTTCCACTGTACCATTCGGTATTGGTGAATTTGTTGAGGGGTTTCGGAAATAAGGAATCACTTTCTCTCAGTTTCGAAATGTACAATTTTAATGCTTGCAGTGGACAGTTTTCCTCCAGCTCATCTGGGTTCGCATACATCCTTGCTTACTTGATGTCTTCATAATCAGATCGTTTGACTGACGCTCTGCGATTTTTGGATGGAAGTCCTTGCGAAATGAAGGCGTAATATCTGCCGTCAGAATCGGAAGAAAACGAAATACTTGATTTCGTTAGTAGTCGCAACTGTTCACGGCCACGTTGTCCGAAATGTAAGATGATGTTAAAAATGACTTCATCTTGAAGTTGTGTTGGGTTTTCTCTTCTAGAATAATCACGCAGTTTAATAAGATCTTCTTTCTCAATCGAGTCAAATCTTTTTTCTTTGCCCCCATATTTGATATACTTGCTTGCAAGCGCTTTCAACATTTTATTGGCCGATGAAAAACTAGCGTCTTTTATCAAATTTATAGGTCGTGATACCGGTGCTGAAGTTAAATAACGGTGTATGGCAGCTCGGATACATCCCAATGAAGATGGCGAAAAGAAACCTCCGTCTTGCTTCCGGAGTGAGGAGTAGAAATATCTTAAATATTCAGCAAGCCTTGACTCCTCCATGGATTCAATTTCTGGAGAAAGCTTTTTCTCCACTAAAAAGTCTTTAAACCTTTTGACATATTGTCTGACATGTATTTTAGAACTATCAGTTTCTTCTTCAATTTCCATTGCATCCATTTCTGCTCTGACATTGTCAGGCAAACAAAAATTGCTGGTACCTTCAACTCCATCAAAAATGGAATAATCGTTTATCAAATTTTGTATATCTGATTCTTCCAATCCTGAGATCATGCCTCCAGGTACACGGTCAAAATCTAGCAGACCATTCCAAGACATCCTTCACTTGACAAATGAATCTGATAGAATGGAAATTGAATGTAGATATGAAATTGATGTAGGCATGGAAATTGTTTCTTGTTGGGTGTACAATATGATCAATCATAGACTTTCCTGTAATTTAGAAGTCTGTGGATCAACCATGGACATCCATGGATCAACAGTCAACATTCTGCACTCTATGAAATGTTCAAAATCCTGAATAATATCAATATTGCATAGATTTTTCAGGTAGTAATACGCCTTATGGCTTCAGCCGCTACGCGGCTTCAGCCCAACGGCGTGTTACTGCCTTCAAAATCTAGGCAATATTGTTATAGCATTCTTGTTCAAACTCCCTCAGGAAAAATAGAATCTTCCCTCGCTACGCTCGGGCAGATTGCTATTTCTCCTTCGGGAATTTGAAGAATGCTATGGTATACCTATCACGTATACATGGGTCTGATCATAGACCATCATAGAATTATAAGTTAGAAGTCTATGTGGATGTATATGGAACAACAAGAGAAAAACGAAGGTACAAAAAACAGTAAAAATCGTCTTACAAAATAAGAAAAGTCAGGCCCTTTGCTCAGCCCCAAGAACACAGGCCGTATTGCCTCTCTGGATATCAAGGCTCACACGCTGCATTAGCCATACAGATTGTCTCGCATCGTGGGTTACATCTGTAAGGCGATTCCCGATCTTCTGGAGAAAATGCAGCGTCGATGAACCCATCGAGCCTGAGGTTTCCACCGCGATTGGTTGAAAGATGTACCGATCAGCTAGAGAGGAATGCATCTTACATCTCTCTGCTGATGAGGCTGCGGAACCGGCTTGGGTGGCCGATGCATGCAGTGCTGTTGAGGAGAAGGTATCTCTGCATGTTGCGTCCCACACTAAACACTTGCCTCTTGCGAATGGAAAAATGGTGACACCATCTGGCCGCTTCCCATCGCCACGGTCCAGACCAGCTGGTTCAATTACAGGCGAAAATCCGCACTTTGCCAGTGCTCGTCGAACAGTTTCATTCAGTGCCGAGTGTCTGGCAATGCGGCGTCCTGCACTATATCGACAAGATAAAGTATGCAGTCCATATTTGTCGACTACTTCTCCACATCTACACGGAAATTCTCGGCAAACTGCTGCACCCACACGAAGTGCAACTGCTGTTCGAAGAGTGTCGTTGTCTAACATTGTACCAATGCTTGACACTGGAATCACATGTAGCCATGACCCGCTATACGCACATAGTGCACCTATGAGCCTAGCTCGTTCAAGGGTATTTGCATTTAAAAGCCATTCTTGTTGTTGAAGGCGACACAGAAGTTCATCCCAGGCACGTTGACAGCCATTCATGTCATCATGTATTTTACTATTATCTCCATAAAGTTCTGTCCATCGTGAAGCTGCCACGTCAAACTCATTGACACAAAGGGATCCAGAAAGATTCACAAGGATTTTTGTGGCCAATGTCCTCGACGAAGTAACTGACGACAGAAAAGCAGGGAGAGCAACGTCGGACGGTTGTCGGATGCCAATACCACCAAAACGAATTGGCTGCTTTGCTTGTGCCCATGATCGATCATCAAAGTTGACATTAATGATTTTTTCCACACCGGATTTTATGGTTGAGTCCAGACGGTTAAGGGCTTCTTCAAGTTCATAGCAAGGTGCTGAACGTAGGAGATGTGTTAATCTGGAAATGAGTAAGCTCCGGCTAAGCAGGTAAAATGCAACATTAGAATTGACAGACTCAAGTCTTTCGCAGGCTAAAATGATCGATGCTTCCTTTTCCTGGAGTGCATTATTAATTGCAAGGTTTGACAGTAGAGAGCCTAGCAATGTCAGTTCACTCTCTGATGGGCACTTCAGAGTTGGAAGTAAATCTTGCAAATCTTGCAATTTTATTTAGCTCCTGAACGGAGGAAGATGCGAACTCCAAATTTTAGATAACTTGTTTTCTACGTATTCCACAGCTTCGTCAGCTTTCCACCAATTTTTGAGTAAAATCGTCTCAATACTTTCACAATGAGATTTCAAAAATTTGAATGTACGACAGATTTGTCGAATTATATACTATTTTCGCTTTGAATGTTTCAGGTGTCCTTAAATGATATCAAAACCATTAGAATTTACAAAAGAAGTATTCTCGTGTCAATTTGAACAGAAAATGATAATACCCTTGTAGATTCTACTTAGAATTCGACGTTTGGAATTTAAAGTTCAAAATTACATTAAGAATTGTGAAATTTTCGTAAGTTGACCAGATTGCAAAATACAAAGTTACTAATATTTATTGATATTTCTAATCTCAACATTTTACTTCGAATATATTTTTATCATGATATTCTAACTCGTCATCATAAGAGCTTTCACTTTGTGTATTTTGTTTTGAATTTGGTCAAATGGTTTCTGAGATAGGGCAAGAAATAGTAACCATAATAAAAAATCATCTTTTCGACCTTTGACCTCCACGATGACCTTGAATATCAAAACAGTGATAATATTCTGACTCATCATGATGAGAGCTTTCTTTTGGTGTATTTTGTTTTGAATTTAGACCTATAGTTTCGGAAATAAACAGGACCCCCCTTGCAATGCTACAAAAAGTTCGTGATTCGCCATGAATGTAGGGCCCTGCAAAGAACTTTATATCGCCGAAACTTCAAGAACAACGAGTTCTCGCATAAATTGACATACAAGCAACTTTTTATCTACATTTTACCATCATTGTACAACACAACCACAACACCAATCCAAAAACAGCGATTTAGTGGACTATGATTGTGACTGAAAGAGACATTGCAAAACAAAAGTCAATGGATTAATTAGACAAGAATTTGACTTACTTAATGAATCTCAGGTGAATCTCTTCCGCTTTTGGTAACAGGCCCATAATCAATTCTTTTTTATTTTTCATGTATTATATTTTCTATCTATTTCTATTATTCTACTTTTTATATCATGTGTCTACTATCTGCTCTCTATTGTTGCTGGCATATCGGTCGAAGTTCACCAGGGAGGTCTCCTTAGATGAATTATACTTTATTCTTACTCATCATGTAAATCATTGCAAGTGTAGTCACTATTGTGCTCTCTCCGTAAAGGCCATATGTAAATACAAATACATGTATGTAGCAAAGGGCTTATATGACTATTCAATTTTGTTATGTCGGCTTTACGTAGCAAATATTTTCGCTACATTTTAAACTTGTGATTCTGTAGCTGTGTATACCACTATTCTGATGCTGTCGGAGGCAGCGCTTGAAAAATAGGATTAGTTTTCGCTCCGCTTAATCGTCAAAGTGCAAGCTTCATTAAAATGGCATGATTTTATTCCTCGCAACTTTCTACTACGTAAATATTGAATTAAGAAAGTAATCAATGTTGACCAAAGTCACTTAACGGCATGCTGAAACTCTGACACTGTACCAATCTTCTGGTGCGACTTTACGGAGCTACATTGAAAAGCAACCATTGGTTTCATTGTCTATCAACTGTAAGAGGATATTAAGGCTTACCAAATTATTGAGTATGACACAAAAGTACAGCCTGTAATCGAAAAGTTACTTCTTTCAATCCGCATGCTGATCGAATACAGAATAATGAATAATTGAAAACATTTAAGATTTATTTCTTCATTTAGTTTGAGTACACTTTAAACCAAACTGTGCCGAACATGTGACCAATAATGTGTCCGACGCATACTCGTCACATCGATCACATTTGGTCACATATGTCACTTCCGTGTGACCGATGATAAGTCACCATAAATCTTGCATATCCGGCGAGAACGCAGTGAGAAAAATTCAAGATGATTTCCCGAATACTTTTCAGTATGTTTTGTTCAAGAATATCATTGGCAAGAAGATGTACCGAATTGAATAGTTGAATTGAATTGTAGTTTGATTAAAACATATTTTAATCAGGATACAGATTGTACAATTAAAAAATATGACACATGTCTTCGTCAAATCCGTCACATTTGGTCACTATGTGACTTCCACGTGACCGATGGCAAGAGGATTATGTCATATTGAACTTGGTTTGATTGAAAACTGCTTTAATCAGGAGTTTGATTGTGAATTTAAAAATGTGACACACGTTTTCGTTAAATCTGCTTGATTTCGCCGGGAAGTTGCATTATCTTGTTGCAAATGAAGTTGTGTTAGAGTTCTTGCTTAGACAGCGTGAAACAAATAAACTTCATGTCAATGGTCAACCTGTTTATTCCATTGAGAATGATAAACTGAGAGAAATTGCACAATGACGTCCTATTTCCAAATAGAATCTTCAATTGTAATGTCCTGAGAAGCGAGTCTATACAAAATTGAATTTATGTATAGGTGGCTAAATCAAACATGTTTATCAGTAAAAACAGTGATAGATGCTGCCGCAGTCATCAGTTACTTCACTGGCGTGTAGATAAGGTGATGATCATTGCATAAGCTCACCTATTTTGTTTTCTAGCATCAGGATGCCGGCTGGCGTTGAACAACACACCACTATTAAGACAGTCTGAATTCAGCACCACCAGATCATTTAAAAGAAAATGGAAATTAGCATGTGTAACAGATGTCTTGTATATTGTTGATCCATCCATAAATTGTTAAATTAAAATTAGTCTCTTCTTCTAACTAGGAAGTGAGATTATTGTTTAAACCATAATCTATAACTCAATCAAATTTCGAGGCAGATGCTCAGCTCTCCAAAGTCTTAGCAAGTAGTGTGTTCAATGTTTCACAGTAATTGGAAGAAGCGTAAATCATGTAATGCCGGGCACATAGGAGTCACATCTGAATGTAACTAAATTGGTCACATAAAGTCACATATCTGCGTGTTGAATGTGACCGATTCGGGCAGATTTGGTCACAAAAAGTCAGTGGTAAAAGTCACATGTGTTGGGCACATAATAGTTCATATGTTGGGCACAGTTTGATTTACAGTAGCTTAATTGCCTTATCTGATTTTATCTTGATAGCAAATCCATCACTGTTAATTGAATAAGTACATTTATTGAAAGATTAATTTATAGTGGAGGTCTGTGTGGACTACATGGTCAATTACAAAGAAAGAAGACAAATAAGGAATAGGGCGCTTTTATGGACTGGATGATGCACCTAGAGTTCAGTCTAGAGTTCACCAGGTTGTAGAGAATCAGGAGTGCAGGATGGAGCCTCACCAAGTAAGCAGTGATACAAGAACAGCAAGTCTGAAGCGATGCACTCATCAGTAATTATTCGAGAAGAGGCGACACATGATAGTAGGAGCGGGTGTTGAAAGATCTTACACCAGTTGAAGCTGAGACATTCCCATAACGACGTCTAAATGTTTCATAATTTTAATAAACTTATAGTTAATAAGACTTAAGGTTTGTCCTTAAGAGGACAGGTGGTGCGTTCCCACCGGCAGACATTAAACGTTCAAGGCGTGTCAAACTTTTGACTATCCTAGGACTACATTTTAGAGCCAAACTTGACAAGATCGGTGTGGAGGACCTTCCCACTGGTCCATTTTTCAATCAGCGCTTCTAAAGCGGGGCTGGACCTTACCCCTAATAGTCCTTTGACTTGTGATCCTCGACAAATGCATGAATGCATGAAGGTCTTTAAGCACAAAGACTTGACGGATCTGATTGCGTGCCGGGCGGACCTTCCCGGGGGTCCATAACATAGCGCTATACGGGCTGGACTTCACCCTTAAGTGTACGAGATCGTACAAGGCCGCTTAACAAGTGATCTCCTTGGTCAAAGTTTCAGGCTCGATTGATTAGGAACTTATATATAAATAGACACTTAGTAATCACCATGTCAACCCTATGGAGACCAGTAACGGACACAGTCCATTCATCACACTAAGGCAGTAAGCGATAAATAAATAAAAAAAAACAACGTTAAAACAAGTAAAACAATAGCCAGTCGTCAGCAGGTACCCGCCTGGTCGCGTTTCGGCCCCTCTACCTGAACGCTCAAGCCCAGGCGGGCGGGGCCCCGCATAAACTTATATGCGGCTGGCATTCTAAAATCAATACAGTAATGATATGTGTAATAATAAGTAATACTGATAGTAATAGTAAAAACAAAAACAGAACAACCGCAAAAGACGGATACAACCAAAACAAACTAAAATATATGTGTGAAATACTGAAATGGTATAACCAATAAAAAAATGCCAAGAAAACAAACAAACAGTGTTAATTTTATTGTTTAAAATGCGCACTGCGATGTCAGCTGCCTGGCTGAGAAATATCCAAACTTGACTAGAAAATTGTTATGACCGGTTAGGATTTTCTCAGTACATGCCTTCATTTTAGACTTACAATATCCTCTGCCGCTCATCACAAAAAGTGTCATATTAATTCGTTTAATTAGATCTTCAAGATGCGATCAGATGCGACAATAACGTAAAACCTGGCCGGCAAATACATTAATTCCCATGTTATAAGGTATTGCACTGTCTGGAAATGTCAACAGAACAACAGGGAAATCAAAATCTTCCACTTTATGATATATTGAGGTTCGAAGACCGTCACTACTAGATTGGAGTCTCACGTCGAGGTAAACAATGGCTTTATCATTGACTCCGTTTCTATCTGCAAGAAGCTCCACTGGGTAAATTTTTGGAATTAAGGTATTGAAATGCTTGTAATTTATTACGCATATATCGTCTATATATCTCGAAGTGTTTGACAATAATTTAGCTAGTCCAAACTTTTTATTTTTAACCAATTGTTTCATAAAAGTAAATTCGCAATTTAACAGAAACAAGTCGGCAAGTAAAGGACTGCAAATTCCCTCCCATTGGTACTCCTCAAATTTGTCTGAACACATAACCGGAAAAAGAAATGTAGACTTCAGACACTATAAAATCAATAGCCTTCTTAAAAGAGTCCACGTCATAACAAAAATACCCCTTATATTTGATTTTGGAGAAAAACGACTTCTCATATCCTACACACAAGTATCTACGATTAGTGGAATTGAATGTGAGATCAAGGATGGAAAAAATATTATTCTTGATAGCACCTTGATCTAAGTTTGTATAAAGAGTAGAGAAGTCAAAAACTTGCATAGAGTGGACGTTCACGTTAGAAATATTCCTCAAAAAATCTTGAGTCGAGGCTACACTCCAAAAGTCAGAATAACCAGTATTACTCCTGATTGACTCACAGTATCTATGGAAATTTTCTCTTATCACTTTCAGACCTTTGTTGATATTCACCGATAACTTTTTAGTTGTACAATTTCTGGCTCCGGCAATGAATCTAAACTTATAAGGATTTTTATGCAATTTTGGAATCCAGAAAAGTTTTGGTAGTTTAAGGTCCTTGTCACTAACATTAATATTAAAGTTTGATTTCATATCTTTGACGTGTTTATTAAGGACTTCCTTTTCAGAAATAAGCTCAGGTTTATAAGTTGCATTGCCTACTGCAGTGGAAGAATCTATGTCAAAACCAAGCTCGTCCATCAGGATTTTGAGATAGAACTTTTTACATATGAAACTAAAGTTGTTGGATGCTTTATCGACAGGAACGACTATCAAGTTTTTATGGAGATCTTGCAACTCCTTATCAACACAAACGTTGCTGCCATTATCTTTCCTACCCAATTTCTTACAACGAAAGATGCGGTGCTTTACTAACATCATGACCCTGTTTTTCCAAATAGAGAAGTCATCAACTTTTAAGTGAAGGCGACTGGACACACGAGATATATGATTATCTATGGAATCGCTGATCTCTTTTTGAATGGATTTCCATGATATTGACCTAGACAATCTGTGTTTAGTGCCATACGCAAATATAGCTCTGAGACCTGGATCATTTATTATATCTAAATTACCGGTAAAAACATGCCCATAAGGCTCATAAACAAAATTGGTCATCGAGTCACAGCTGCAATCGCTCTGCAAAATGCCAACAACTTCCTGAATTGTCAGGCTATTAAGAAACTTATTATAATTGAAGAATTTCAAACAAATAGGGTTATTAAGCTTATGGTACACTTTGGGAGGATATAGATGTTTCGCTTTTTCTGGAACTAAAGCACAGACACTTTTGTCATTAAATACAGAAGGTAAATGAAGTTTGTCAACTAAATGAGACTTGAAAGGAATCACTATATGCGTTTTGTCTTCGGTAGAGCTATCCTTCTTGTTTCTATATAATTTACTATGAACATATGTTGTCCAAACGAAAGATAGGTCATTCGACTGATCAAGAAGCCTAGAATACATAATTTTAAGCATGCTATCAGTTATCGATTTCAAGCAATTATAGAAATTTCTTATTTTGTTGCTTTTCATCAACTCTTGAAGCTCCTTGAGAATATCCTCACAACTATTAGATGGAGGATATTTCTTTCTACCCGACTTCCTAAGGCCATGGCTTCTCTTACGTCTGCTAATAGGAGAACTAAAAAATGAAAATGAATTTGCAGTGTTCTGAGAGGCGCAACCTCCGCCTAACACTCTGTCATTCAAACCTAAAGGATGCAAGGTGTTCAGCGTTCTTATATGAAAATCTTCCTTACTGTTAAGCTCGAAGGCAATTTCTGTATCAGATTTATTACGAACATCGACAAAGTCAATAATTTGTATACTTACATCATCCCAACTGTGATTAGAACTATTAAAATGACTACTTAAATACGTATTGAGATGATTCTTTTGAACAGATTGCCGATGCCCATTAAGTCTACAATGTAATGGCTGTTTTGTCTGTCCAACATACTGGACCCCACATGATTGACATGTGATCAAATATATTACATGTCTACTCTTACACGAGAAACTACTAGGATAATTTAAAACGAACCGTCTGCCGGTACTAAAACTCTTAAAAGTAGTATTAGTGTCAAGAGATTTACAACATAGGCATCTTTTGCTGCCACAGACATCAACACTACTGACGCATGTGGAGGGCGCTATCCACTCCTTCGCATTAACGTCATACACTTTAGCTTGCATTATATCCATATTTCAAATGCCAGGACCCCATACTAAGCAAGGAATCCTTTCAGAGGTTGGACTTTAGATCCTTGCTATCTAATTGGTACTTAGACCTAACACAACTACCGCTATAAGAATGTGAGGCTTTTGCCTGCCAGCAGAGGTCCAGTAGTGGGGTCATAAACCACCAGCATCTGCAGACTTACTGTGTTAGCAATTGAAGCTGGGACATTCCCATAACGACGTCTAAATGTTTCATAATTTTAATAAACTTATAGTTAATAAGACTTAAGGTTTGTCCTTAAGAGGACAGGTGGTGCGTTCCCACCGGCAGACATTAAACGTTCAAGGCGTGTCAAACTGTGAAAGCGTTGAGTACTGATTTCAGCTTGGAGAGCGTACTTGCTGGTTTCCTAGGGTTTGCGTATAGCCTATTATTAGTGGACGTTACTTTTGAGAGGTCATTAAAGGTATTTGATGATATGATGCAGTCAAGCAACCTGCTTCCTGATTTAACACCAAGACGTTTGCACTACTTTTAACATCTTTCAGAGCTTTCTTTCAAAAACACATTCGAGAGACATGTTTTTTGTACCATATTACACTACCCAGGTACAAATCTCATTTGAAAAAGCTTTCTTTTCTAAATTTATTTTTTGTCATGCACTGTTATCTTCATGAGTTTACAATTTTATGATTTTCATTAGCTGACATAAAACGCATCATTATTATTAAATTGATTATCTATTAAATGGCAAGAAATAAAAAAAGACAGTAGTAAGGCTTAACATGTATACATGTCATTATTTTTAACAAACGGCAGTTTGATTTATTTGCTACTTTGAAATTGATATGAGCTTACACGTGTTAATTGCAATGGTTAAAGTAAATAAATAATATCATATTGAATGTTGTCAACTATGCTCTAGAGATTGGACGCCGTGATGTAGCATTTTCGCTGCTCGATGGAGCCATTTGCATCCAATCTTCCAAACATCACGCGTAACTAAGATGCTGCCCTTGAGAAAAATCACTAACAAGATTGATAGGAAGCCGTTGTCAAGACAAAGTTTTCATAATTTCGAAGTAGAAATCTCATAGCGAAATAGATAAAAGTAAATTCGAAATCGAAATCGCTCTTCGAAACCATAATCACCCATCTTGCAGTCGATTTCGCTCTTCAAAATTGAAGTAATTTGAAACTACAAAATAACTGATCGCTTTCCGAGAATACATAGTGCTGCCGAAAACGAATTCAGAAGGCAGCACTCCCTAAAAAGGCGCACCGATGGATAATTACTTTTACATGCCTGTATTTGCTTTTTTTGTTTTTACTTTTACTTTCCTTTCTTTTTACACTAAAATCTACCTGCCTGTGTAGCAGGGATGCGGAGTCACTCCGACTCCGGGGGTTGATAGGACTCCGACTCCGGGTGGCAAGTATAGCAAGCCTAGTTTTTTTAAAAAAAACTGGTTTACCTACATCATAGATCATTAGAGGCTTACCTGAACCTATTTTTAGTGATCATTGCTGCATCAATTATCAATCACTTTCAATGAAGGTTTATCAAATGTCGCTTTAAATTGGATGCATACGACTCGGCTCCTCCCATCTTGTTGATGTGTGCTTCACATGGTTTTTCTCCAGTCTCTACCAGGCAAGAAAATCCTCCATCCTTCTTCAAAAAATATGCGTACACTTTCGATTTTAATATTCGCTATGGAGGAGCCATCACACACGATTAACGTGAGGGTAAGTGGTAATGTTCTCAAATAAACTAGTATTTAATTTTTGTCTCTGATGGGGCCTTCGGTGCGTAGTTGTGATCGAGGCTAGGAAGGCTTGTCTTCTCCATTAAATCACCGAATGAAAAGATAATCCTTTTTTCACTATCACGGTTCATTCCCTCATCTATTACAAGCTTTGCATGCAGCAGTGTCACTGTACCTTTGTTTAACGGAGAAAGTTGACATCAAGACAGTAACAGCTATGCACGAGGATAAATAATTTGTTTGTATTATATTTCTGGTCTGGTTATAGGCCGAAGTCCGGAGTCCTATCATTTGATAGGACTCCGACTCCGCATCCCTGCTGTGTAGACCTTCCGGCGCAACATGACTTCTCGCCCGCCAAAATTATTCAGTAAGTGCCACTGAATGATTACTCGCCCGCCCGCCGCTGCTTCTGTTTGTGATGTATGAGCGCTCTGTTACGGCGTCTGTTTGTGATGTATGAGCGCTCCGTTACGGCGTCTGTGTGTGGTGTATGAGTGCTCTGCTAGGCGTCTGTGTGCGTATGTCATTAATTACATCGTTAATGAACTTCACGAATTTACATTTCACAGAAGTATCCCATGAGTACATTTTTTAGACTATACATCTGATGTTTCTGGCATTTGAATGAATGCTTTTTATGTTATACATTGGCGGACGAGTAATCATTTAGTGGCATTTACTGAATAATTTTGACCGACGAGAAGTCATGATGCGCCGACTTTCCTTCTTACGAGATCAAGCTGCATGATTTTCTGTCTTCTAACAAGTCAATATGTACAAAAGGAGAATTCTGGAAGATTCTACGCACTTCCATGTCTCAAATGAGAGACAGCAGGTGTGTACGATTGAAAGTCTGATTCTATTTCTTGAATACAGGTGAATAACGCAGATGTTGTTTTCTTCTGAAGTAGAGAATCATTGGAGTCTGCTGGAAACACAATTGTTATGAGGAAAATTAATTGGAATGTGGAAATAACATACGAAATTCTTCCTATTTGCCTGAATTAGAAAATGAAAGCAAACATCATAAAATAGCTTTATCCTGACGATGTCAGATTTCGTGAATCTTGTATAGTCTGTCCTATTGCCATTTAACTATCAAGCCTATAAGAAGCGAGTATAATTATGCTGCAGGTTTTGTTTCATCGGATCGGATGTATCAATAACAACCAGTCAAGTGGCAAAAAAGTTGATCGATTTAATGTGAAATCAACAATTCTATTCCTGTCACTACAATCATCATAGGTCTCCTTGGATCATTTTCTCAGAGACACAGGTTATAAATATTGTGATGAAGTGCAACTTTTTTAGATGTACACGTAGGCTGCATATATTGCACTTAATTCCTAGTATGAGTTTGTAATCTAACTGAGTATAGTGCCAGGGCATCCGAATCAGCATCTGTAAAATCCAAAATCTCTATTCTGTATCCGCAACAATTCTAAATTTTCGATCCGCATCTCCATTTGCTCTCTCTGCTTCCTCGCCGAATCCACAATGAGTTGTTCAATCAACAATTTTTCTGTGACTTGCTCAGATTCAGATTTACTCAATAGGCTAATTTGCGATCTTGAGGATTTTACAGCTATAGGCTGAACGGCCAATAAACTAACATAATTTTGCATAGGTCCTACCCATTCAAAGCCACGAACAGTAAGCTTTGACAAGGTCACATGTTGTCAATCATGTCGATAAAATAAGCAGCAGTTGATGAAATCAACAAATCTCCAATCAACTATTACAATGAAATCTGAATCGTGATTGTAGCAAAGATTTTGGTTTGATCATTTCAACTGAATTGATTTGAAAGGCTATGTTTGTTTGTGTGTGTCTATCAAGTATGGTAAACTACGTTGAGTGTTCATGAGTTTGTTTGAGACTGCATATTGAGGCCTTCCTAGGCTTAGTTTTAAGATTATCTTAGCGTCGAAGTGACAGCAATAAAGTTCTTGTAACTAGCTGAGTGTAAAATGAATGATTGAAACTTCAGGGTCATCCGTGTCACAGTATCCTATGCGTAAGAGGCTGCACGACTTCATCCTCAGAGCCGGATACTGCCGTCAAGGGGAAAAACTTGCCGCGGAAAGCCTGGGTGCGACTAAATCGTCTCCGGACCGGGGTCGGCCGATTCGGCAGAACTCTACACCTCTGAGGACTGCGCGACACCGCTGCCTGTGTCTGTGGGGCAAACGAGCAGACCCCGAACCACCTTATTTCGGTCTGCTCTCGCCACCGCGCCCCAAACGGCATGGAGGGACTAAGAATGCTGGACAATCCAACAGCGAACTGGCTACGCATGGCGACCTTCACCATATGACTATGCTGTCACACGAGAAGAAGAAGAAGATGTGTAAGCACAAAGTACAGGGCCTTAGACTCCAGGTGCCGCATTGATATTGAAATTGTTTAGCATCCAGTCTAAGTCTAACCTATACAGTGTAGTGTAAATGGATATGCAGGACTTGTAGTGGAGTTTATATTACATGTATCTTACTATGTTCAGAAAGCAAAATGCGGATAGTTCAATTTGTTCATGAAGTTCTCTATAGGCAAAATTCAAGACCTTCGTTCCACATCCAATCTGAATCCGCAAAATTCCAAATTTCGCATCCGCACGAATGCGGTTGTGCACTTTTAGGTACATGTCCTATTTGAAGTTTATCCACTCTCAACATTTTTAGATGCTTGAAACCTGTTGAAATTAACCAATCTCCAAAAAGCTTCATAAAGAGTTAGTCCGGCAGCCAGAACGAGTTTCTGCAGGGAACGAGGCCGAAAGTGAGACTTTCACAAAATGATGCACACCCTATGCCTAATACGAATCTGCGCGTCTGCCGAGTTCTAGTGAGTTCCTCTTCTTGTCAGACAGGATCAAAGAAAAGCACATGTAAATCCAATGGGACGCAGATTGCAGTTTTTGGCTAAAATGAAATGTTCTATGTTTTCTCTGATTTAACGAAAAGTACTAAGCCTACAGTCATAATTTTTGGCATGGAATGTCTTCAGGTCATTTACTTTCATGTCCATGCACCCCTGTGTATAAAGCTAAACACATTCAGATTTGGCAAGCCTCTTGCTTACGGCAAATACCAATATGTTGGCCCACTTCATCCACATTGAACCACATTCTCACATACATTGCCGATCAGATACATGACAATAGCACATGCACATAATAGAAAATGACCTGAAGACATTCCAAGCCAAAAATTATGACTGTAGGCTTAGTACTTTTTGTGTAATCAAAGAAGACATAGAACATTTCATTTCAGCCAAAAACTGCAATCTGCGTCCCATTGGATTTACATGTGCTTTTCTTTGATCCTGTCTGACAAGAAGAGGAACTCACTAGAACTCGGCAGACGCGCAGATTCGTATTAGGCATAGGGTGTGCATCATTTTGTGAAAGTCTCACTTTCGGCCTCGTTCCCTGCAGAAACTCGTTCTGGCTGCCGGACTAAGTGTTTCATAAATTTGTATACATGGCATGTATTTATAAACTTCTTCTTTTCAACATAGATTTCTGTTATTTCACCACAGATAGAATGGTAGCTTCTTCATAGATAACTTAGTGATAATCTCTAACCTAATAATCTAAAAAAGTAAATTATTTTTCATCATTACTTTTATTGGGCAATCATTCGTGCTTGTTCAACTGTAATTTTCTCATCCCAATTCTCACAACTCTCTGTCATTAACCACTACAAGAAATATTTTCTTTGATTTGAGTAGAAAACAAACTAAGTTAACAAACATTAACAAAGCATGCAAAAATATCAAGTAAAACTTGGAAAGTGAGACAAAGTGCTCAGAGTTGCATTGAAAACGCTGCTGACATTGATCAATTGAAAGCCTCAACTGTTCTCAGCATTTTAAGTACACTTCGTTCTTCACTATGCCCTCAGCACTGAAATTCATTGGTGCAAGATCAGGAGAACGAGAGGAAATGGAATCAATCCGTCTTGTCCGAAAAACTTTGCGGAAAAACATCGTCGGAATTCTTTCTTACATACTTAGCATGATGAGATGTAGCTCCGTCTTGTTGTAGGATGTCAAGTAATGTCTGAATCGCCAGCCAAAAGGTGATTTTCGCTGTAGCAATAAGCACGGCTGTGACGATTCCTATTTCTGAATAATAATAATTTCTGAACGTTCTTCACCATTCTAAGCGATGCAATCAGTGGGTTTGTCGTGTTCCTCCTTACATGTATAAAGATAAAGCTGATCGAGCTGCAGAAGCCTTTCATAATTGTCCGGGAATAGTTTATGGACTCGGTCGGTCTGCAATAAAGCTGAGCTCCTTCAGAGTACAGTAGACGAACAACAACAGTCGTATGGGAAATTCCTAATTCTTAAGCGTGGAGTATTCTGGAACAGCAACAACTGCTTGCGCAACATGATTCATATTCTAGTTAGTGCTAGCAGTCCTTGGACGATCGGAACAAGTACCGAATCAGAAGTCCTGTTGCTGAATGAAGCACATGGCATCTACATATGTACCACAACAGCAATGCACTTCTCTGAATCTGGCAGTAAAGTCTTTCGATTCCAGTGAGGTTTCTTTTTGAAGAGCTGTAAGCCATACTGACTTGTTGCCATGTCGCATTGGCTCATCTGCCTCAAACATAGACGGCGGAGATTTTGCACATTCAAATTGCCCTATTGTATCTTCAAGGTCAACCTCTTGCCCTGTAGCTTTGAGCTGGATGATGCGTTTGAGTATGGTCACTTCGTTTAGCAATTGTTGTTTCTCCATGTGGGGGGGGGGGTGGCAGTTTATATTTTGATTGCATGTCGGCAAAAGTGTGACGCTTAACTTTGTAGACTTTCTGGGAATTCCTCTCGAGACAGGTGTCTATAGAATTCTTTCCGATTTCTTCAACATGTGTCAAATCATACCGTGTCGTCGCAGTTGATGTCTACACAGTAGCAATATTTAATAACTCATCGGAGTTAATTTGAAATGGATTCATCATGCTCTGGTTGATGTATTTCAATATTCTGGTCACTGCTTCTGGTTTCCCTTCTTGTTGATGATGTGTCTTATCCGTAGGTACAGCATTCATCATTTCTCTGAACTGTGATGATACTTCAGAAGATACAGGTTTAGTACAGAGCCATTTGTTCCTTGCTTTGGTATATTCATAAAGAATATAAGTAGTAATATTATAAAGAATATTTGTCTAGTATGCGAGTAAGACTTCATTGGGGATGAATTTGGTATATTTGTTCGCTTGTTTGAAGCACAGAATTAAATATTTTGTTTATCTGCTTCGAAGCGCGCACAGATGAATCTAATTCTGTGGTTTGAACGATGAATGTTAGTTTTCTTACCTTATGTATACATTTGTCAAGTGAAGCAGCACAATTTGTTGCATTTTTTCATGTTTTGTGATGTAATAAAAAGTTATGATGATATTCTTGCGCTTTGATACAATTATCACATGCAACTATAATGATTTCCATCAATAAGACACAAAATTTTGCTATATTGCATTAGGTATAGTGGTTTTATTTGGATTCTTGCCATACCGCTGAAACGGCTTTCGAAGTCCATACGGGCATAAATGTAAATGCGATTTTCAGAGTGTTGTGCACTGATTCCAGAAGGTTGCCCTCTGGAATATTATTCGGGAAGGTTTGAACTATAGAATGACGCAAGGCAATCAAAAAAGGCACGAAGTGTCCATTTTGACCACCGTGCTCCCAGACTATGACGAGATTATAGTGTGCAATTATGTTTTTGATCTCAGCATGTGAAAATGGAAGCCTAACATCGCTGAATGGGGTGTTTAAAATATCAATCCTCCAACAGCATAGTCGATAATCAATCAGCACATACCAAAAGGGGAACCATTTATACACAGACGAGGAGGTCAACATGTTGAAGATGATTCCAACCGTTGTTCTGATTCGTGTGAAGCATCATTCTGACCTCAAAGTGGAGCAAAAAAGAATGATTCGACGAATGAATAATTTAAGTTACTGGCTCATCTACGCATCAAGATGGACAACAGGTTTTCACAAAGAAGTTAGAAACTTGTGCGTCCATGCACAAAGCTGAGAATCCATAAGCAAAATGCAATGAAATTCCCTCAAATACGCGCATAGAGTTCATTTCTAAATTTCATTGAAGATTTGTGTGCTGTTTAATTAAGTGAATTTGATTCCAATAACACAGCACTAAGTAAATGACCGAAAATAATTGCATATCGGGTAGATTTAAGTGATTCTGTGTATGAAATGAAATTGACTGCAATAACTTAATTGAATGAATTTGGATGTACTATCTCGACTTCGTTTGCATCGTTCGTGAATATGTGTGGAAAAATGTAAACATCTAGGTCTTTTCTCTGATTTTGCTTTACAGTTGATTGCCAGTAAATTGTCTTCTATAAATTAATTAGGATCTCCAGATGTTTGCTATAACAAGTTTAAGGCTGCGAAAAAAGTATTTGGGAACGTTAGCCTATAGCGCATATTTCAGATAAATATTAAATAATAACTTAGGCATACTTCCTATTTTGTTGAAGTAATATAAGGCAAACAAGATAAAGAATAACAAGAATAAATTTTAAATCATTTCAAGTTGTGCAAGTTCAATCGTGAGTTGTGTATGCAAAATTAGGTCAGAGTTAAAATAAAATGAGATGGCACAATATTTCTGCGAAGCCGCATTTAGAAGCAGAAATTACACGGGTATCAAATCGTGAGTTGGATTGGCAAATCAAAATTTTAGAATTTCTCGTCATCGTATGGGAGCATCCTGATTATGAATTTTGACAGCAAACATTAAAGCAAGATTCTCAAAGCGCTTCTCCAATAATCGCAGTTTGGGAGCTATCATAACAAGAATTTAATGGTGTCATTAGAATTCACGACAAGATAATGGCGTCGATACAGTGTCAGCATAAACAACTGACTGAATGTAAGTCGCAACTGAACGTTTGACTACTCCATCAGCAAAACATCGTAGTAGTTCACTTGATACAATAGCTCATGAAAATGTATGTTATCCAAAAATGATTAAAGACAATAGGCTTACTTTGCGACATTCATCACTCATAACCATTCCTATGCGTTTGTTCCCAAAAATATGAATATCTTTATGGGGTTATAGTCCGGGAGCTAGCGTGAAGTTGTGCAGGGAACGAGGTAGTACATAAAATTTTCACATAGCATAGTACACCTCTAGCCTACTGCAGAACTTCGCGTCTGCCGGATCAGATCACTTGCTTTTCGGAAATAGAGAGGATAACACAATCCCATGTATTTACAGTGGTAAAATTGTGACATTTAAGGTATTGACTCCATTTTTTCGATTTTTTGCTCATAAAAGTTACACAAATTGGTATTTTGTTGAACTGGTCATTATAGAAATCATCTAAAGATCATGATCTTTCAAATGAGTTATCATTCAGTGACAGAGGATGAAGTAAAGTGTGCAAACAGACATTTTTCGTTGGTGTAACTGCAAATTTTAACATAGAAATTTCACGAAAATTGTTGATATACTTTAACGAAAAGTGTCTGTTTGTACACTTTACTTCATCCTCTGTCACTGAATGATAACTCATTTGAAAGATCATGATCTTTAGATGATTTCTATAATGACCAGTTCAACAAAATACCAATTTGTGTAACTTTTATGAGCAAAAAATCGAAAAAATGGAGTCAACACCTTAAATGTCACAATTTTACCACTGGAGATACATAGGATTGTGTTATCCTCTCTATTTCTGAAAAGCAAATGATCTGATCCGGCAGACGCGAAGTTTTGCAGTAGGTTAGAGGTGTACTATGCTATGTGAAAGTTTTATGTACTTCCTCGTTCCCTGCACAACTTCACGCTAGCTCCCGGACTATAACCCCATAACAACTGGAAGTTTCGCTTGAACGGCATTTTTGAACATACATGTACAATTGTACACATAGATTGTGATACAAGCTAGATCGAGCTGCTTCTATAATGTTTTATTTAATCTGAATTCATCACCCTGTGGTCAATTTTATAAATTCTCATTGTAAATAAATTAACTTCTTTGAAATGTCCAAACTTTTAATACACTAACTCGATCCGAACACTTCCTACACGAGAATGAATAAGCATGCAACCCTTTAATCCTCATCAATTTCCAAGCATCTAAATAGATGTAAAACAAGCGATATAATAAAAGAAATTCGATCCCTCATACAGATAGCATGGAAGCCCAAATAATAGATAAGCACAAAAACTACGAAGATGGGAAAGAACAATGTCGGCAATTCCTTTTTAGGCCTTATCACATTTTGATGCACTCTCCTAATGCCACTTTATAGTTCTCAGGGATGTGGAGTCGGAGTTGTCGGAGTCCTGTCACCTTGCTGGAGTCGGACTCTGCATTATCTCTATGCGGAAATAACCTAACGGCATCTATGCATGGCCTTACTGAAAATATGCATTCCTATGAAGATGTCTAATCTGCCTATCTTGCCTTTCAATCATATTCTGCCTTTATCTATATCCAATCCAAAATTCAAATCTTATAGGCTTAACAGAACGGTCTTTATCTCACTCTATCTGATGGGGCATATATAGGTCATCAACCTTCGGCCAAGTTTTCAAAGTTGTCTGGAACACAGTCAAATAATCACTACAAGCCTTTACACCAGTACTGAATGTTCTACAGCTTCGCGTATTCAAAATTTGAAGTAAGCACGTTTAGGATATGGGTTTATTGCATTAGAGACAATACTCTAGCCATCCATTACTGCGAAGTTTAATTGATGTCTATGTACTAATAGTAATGGATATATTATCTCGTCAAATTGTCAAAGTCAAGTTTTCACAATTGTCAATAGCCTTATAATCTATGAAACTATTAATTCGCTGCAAAACTCTATCTACATTCTATCCAAGATGACAGACAGAACTTCATATTGAATTAGCAGTACGTGATGATTAGATATTTAGAGCCGCTAGTGTGAATAGTAAGATTGCATGTATGCCCTGAGTGAGGTGCTCGACTAGGTAAAGGCTACAATGTTGTACACAAACATAATGCATGAACACATATTCGATGCGTTGGAAAGATACTGCAAACCGCGAAAGTTTCGCGGCAGCTTGAATTTCGCGTTGGAAACATATGACAAAACATTACAAAGCAGATCGCAAACACTTAGATTGGAGACTACGGATAGATTACGCATCATATGGACTTGAGTTTTGGAATCAGTTTTCGTTTCACGAGTTTCGCGAAAGTAATAATTGGCGAAAAATTTTCGAATATACTTTTATTTAAACAGTCTGCTTTTAAATCTCAATTATGTGATACCAAAAAATAATTCTACTATCATTAAAAACAGTGTGAAAGCATACAAGAAAACATTGCAAAACAAATAAGAAGCATTTCAGATTGGAGACTACTTATAGATTACACGTCGTATAAGCCTCAGCTTGACGCATTATTTTTCCAACAAGTTGGGCTGCCTACATTGTAAATAGGATTTAATCCCGGTTCCTCCAAAAAGTAGTACAGATTCTGGTACCGGTACCTAAATATCTTGTACCAGAACCAACTTCAAGACATAAAGGCAAAATAGACGCTGTCTACTGTGAGCACTTAATTAGAAACTGTCAATAGTTCAACTAGGTCATCAAATATAAATCTCTCCAGACAGAAGCAGGCTTCAGGTTCCTGGTTTGTTAAAAAAGTATCTTACTGTGAGAGTTATGTGAAACATTCAAACTTCAGAATTCATTCAGACAGTTCTGATGATGATGATGTAATGAGAGACGAGCCGCATCACATTACGCTTTCTGTTGTAGTTTAGTCTTCTATTTAACTATTTTCTCCGAAATTATTGCTGACTATAAAACCTGTGTACAATGTGAGCGGCATTTCTCAACAGCTGGTAATTTCTGTCACAAGATAAGATTAAAAACTAGGTGATCAACCGATGGATATGCTTGCGTTATGAAAACAAAGCATCATCTGAGTGATGACTGTAGAATTGGGCCAATGGAACGATGGTTTGTGAGTTCGCTTCTAATAATTTGTGAAGTTTCTGTAAATTAGTATGTTCTTTATTTATTAAATAATTTTTGGGTACAAAGAGTCATTTTATTTATTTATGTAAAGAATTTCACAAAAGTGTGGCGTTTTGTCCATGAAGGACTTCAAGGCCATATCACAAATAGAAAAATGTACAGCAAAGATTCGTACAATATATAGTTGCCAAACAGCAGGTCAACAGATATTTATGTAGTACTAGTAGATTACAAACACATTCCAAAAAGATTACAAGTATTTATTTATGAGATGGGATTTAAGCATGCGCTTGAAGCAAGAAAAGGACATGGGGGAGGTTAGAGAAGTGGGAAGAGAGTTCCACACGCTTGGGGAGGAGGAGGAGAAAGAACGACCGCCTAGGGTCGGGTGTCGAGTAAATGGGGTAAGAAGTTTAGCAGTGCTTGAAGAGCGAAGGCGCGAGCGACTTGGAAGAGAAGAAATATTGGTAAGTTTGGAAGAGAAATATTCTGGGGCGGAGAGGTTAAGACACTGAAAAGTAAGAACAGCAATTTTATATTCAATTCTGCCTTTGATGGGGAGCCATCGGAGTTGCGACAACAGGGGTGAAATAGGGTCATAGCGAGAGGACATAAAAATAATTTGAGCGGCAGCATGTATTACACGCTGAAGACGATGAAGAGAAGACGCAGGTAAGCTAGCGTGAATGGAAAGGCAATAGTCAAGCCGAGATAACACTAACAAAGTGACAAGAACTTTGGTGAGCAAGGGGTTAATAGAGGAGCGGATACTGCGAATGAGACGAAGGGAGGAAAAGCAACACGACACTGTTCTCGAGATATTGGGTTTGAAAGTTAAGTGGCTGTCAAGTGTTATACCAAGGCACTGGAGCGTTGAGGTAGGCTTGATTTGAGCATCGCCAAGGAGGATGTGGTTAGAGGGAGGCAGGAGTCAACGCTTTGAAGAACACCACATAGCAGTCGTTTTTGCAGGATTTAGTAGGAGATGGTTTGTCTTCAACCATGTGGATAAGGCATTTATACATGCTGAGAGTCTGGCACTGAGCAGTTGAGATTGAGAAGGGTTAGAACGGCCATACAGTAAAATATCGTCAGCAAACACATGAATAAACAGGTCATGCGTTTCAGCGATTTGGATAATGTCAGAAGAGTACAGTATGAATAGAAGTGGGCCCAGGACTGAGCCCTGGGGCACGCCACAATCGACAGGGACACACGAGGAGGATGACTTGCGCAGGAAGACTGAAAGTTTTCGCTGACGGATGAAAGAGTCGAACCACTTCAAAGCTGTGCCTGAGAGCCCGAAGGACAGTTGAAGGCGTCGAATAAGGATTGAGTGATCAATGCTATCAAATGCAGCGGTTAGGTCGAGGGAAGATAGTAATACAATATTACCATTGTCCATGGAACTGATACAGTCAGATGTTATGTTAAGCATGGCGGACTCGGTTGAGTGATGATGGCGGTATGCTGACTGAAAGCGTGGAAGAAGATTTAAGTGATTGAGATGTTCGCGAAGTTGGGACGCAACAATTCTCTCCAGGAGTTTTGAAAGGACTGGCAGGTTGGAAATTGGTCGATAAGATGAGGTGTCATTGGGGTCATTGCAGGATTTCTTGGGTACAGGAGTAATTCGAACATTCTTCCAACATTCCGGGAAACAACCAGTAGAGATGCTACGATTGAAGAGCTCGACAACAAAAGGAATCAAAGTGTCTGCACATTCTTTCAACACAGACGTAGGTATAGGATCAAGGGAAGAGGATTTGTCCGGCAGTTTCGAAATGGCAGTCGTGACAGTCTCGACCGTGATTGTTTGAAGTAGTGGAAAGTCACAGTTGTCTGGTGCTGAGGAGAAGACGGGTTGCTCAGCGTTGGCTGTAGCAAGTTTAGCAGAAGCTGCTTTCTGTAGAAACGATAGTTGGAAGTCTTCTGCGGTAAGTGAGGGTGGAAGAGGGCGTTTACCACGACCAAGTAGAGAATCGAAAGTTCGCCAAAGCTCACGAGGATTATTACTGGTATTGTCGACTTTCAACTGCCAGAAGGCTGAGCGCTTTGACTTGAGCAACGCGCGGTACTCATGGAGATGTGACCTCCACTCCGAGAAAGCCAAATCCGATGAAGGTGAATTGAAAGATAAAAGACGACGAAAGTGGCGTTCTTCTTTCCTCACACGCCGTTTGAGGATGCGACATTACTCATAGAACCATGGATCCGATGGCCTGCAAGGACGTCTTATTGTTTTCAAGGGTATAAGACGATCAAGAGCTGACGTGATAGTAGAGTTATATCGGCTAACTGATTAGTATCAAGAGTAGACCACTTTTTCAGAGTACACCACTTTGTATAGAGTATTTTCATTCTATACAATTTTTATAATTAATAATGCAATTCGTATGACAACTACACTCTCAATAGTTACGCAGGTGGACATTTGAATCAAGGAACACATAGTAATTTACCACTAAATCTGATACATTATTTCTTTCTGACGAAGCATCGGTACTGGAACCGGTTCCTTGAAATTCGGGAATATATTCAACCCTAATCGTAAGTAATGTACTCGATATGTGCGAGAGTAAATATTTATCCTAGCAGTTCAGCGCGGATTCATGAAAAAATACAGTCATGAAGTTAGTCTTTTAACGATTCACGAAAATTTTCTGGTTTACAGCAGTCATATCTGCGGCCGTCTCTTGCGTTTCACACTGACGCGTCAAATTCAAAAAGTACGGAGTTATATGGGAAACCTATATGTAAAGATTCCTATATTGGAAACTTCATATGTGAATGGAAAATACCCTCAGCTACGTGCATCTGAAGCTTTGTGTTAATTTTGATATACTTCAGATGAAGTTGTGAGCGCTGGTAGATGCCCTTTGTCGTTCGGTTTGTTCCCATATCCCTGCTATGATGGCCAAATTGGAAGCCGGGCCGGGTCGGAGTTTTCGGTCTAGGCCCAAGGTGTGGGACCGCTTTCGGCCCGATACAGTTTTTTCTAGTTTCGTTCCGGGCCCGACCCTTGACTTTCAATTTTAAGGCCCGGTTCGCGGCACCGTTAATCTTACGTTAGTGACCATTTGAATACAGTTGAAAATTATGCTCGAACTATCCATTATCATATTTTAAGATTCAATCAAGATGTCTACCTGTTCAGAATTATTCATAATTCATATGAGTATTCAAAATCTCACACATAGCTAGCCACCAACTAAATATCACTTTTCATGAATATAGCTAGTGTATTTTTTCATATCCGTATTCATAATTCGTCAGAGAATACAAACGTGTGCTTACTTTTCCAGTCATAGTTATGACTCACGTCCGCAAAGGAAATAACTAGTACTCGATGGTTAACCGAAAATGAAACCCCGACCGAGACAGTTTCGGCTTTTCTGCATCTTTAGTTATTATGTTCAATTTTCAAACACATTTATTTGATACAATGCCGCGAAAGAGATATTCTTTGGCATTGGATTCATCTTTACCTATAACGTTATGACTGTCCTTAAAATTCCCCATTTAAAGTGAATAAGACTTAGTTCGTCTCGTTACTGGATGCTCTGAGTTTAATTTCTGCAATGTGATGTGGTTTATGTCAATAATTGAAATTTTATCTGTGAATGATTGTATCTGTTCTTCGGATAGAGGTTAGAATCAATGCATAGTGTCATACATTAATGACACACTGGTAGTGTGGGGCGTCACAAAATCAAGCCATTACAATATAAAAAAAAGATATTTAGCTCATTTTCTTGTCTACAAGGTGTGACTAGAAATTATTGAGACTTTCATGAAAGAAGATGAAATAACATATCTATGGTCTAAAATTCGATGTGTCGAAGTAAAGTAATCAGCGTTCTTATCTGACAAAATTTTGAGTATCTCCAACTGACATAGCATGTGAGAATAGGCATCTTAAATAATCAATGGCAACAGGCGGGCCGAGTTCCAAAGATAAACACATTCGAGAGATAGGGAATTGAGACTAAAAGTAAACTCGATTTTGAAATTGTTATCTTGCATACATAATTAAAAGTCACAGATTTCTGTTTGACTCATGTCACTTGATCAAAAAAATCGAAACCGAACCGAAGCCGACCGACCTCAAAATTTTGAAACCCGCTGGGCACTGGAAAATTTGGAAATAACGATGCTTTCGATAGCATATCCCGCCAATAGAGAGCTTTGAAACTGATGTCACTGACAGAAATCTCTGTTGACTTCTTCTGTGCAGAACACACTGGTCTATCAATACATGTATAACGTTCAACGATCAAAATACTAAAAATCAAGGAAGGGGCCTGACATTCTTGTTTTTAAACATCTGAAGCAACTGTCTAAGTCCTCGTAAGCCGAATAGCTGCAATTGATTCAACAACTAAGGTAAGCAGCATAGGTCTATCAGAATTTGTAGCTCTCGTGTTTTCCTAAGTACGTGCATAGTACTTTACATGTACTATGAAGACAATTGTCTTTAAAATTTCGATGTAAAAGGGAAATCGCCAGGCTTGCCGTTGAGTATTGGGATTGGGTTGGGATGCGTTGCGATTGGGCCATCAAAAATGAGCTCTGTCCCAATAGGGTTTCATCCTCTATGCTTTTACTACTTATTCTCTTATAATTAAAAGTGAAGCCATATTGATTACATATAAATCAATTATATATTCTACTTGTTTTAGGGCATGCATGCTCATGGTGCATTGCGTGACTTAGAGGATTCCATCATAGATATTCAAGATGTTAAAAAAGCTTACGAGCTACTTGCACAGATTGCAGGGCCACAGAGCTATCCAACCTTCTACCTTTAGGGCAGCCGATCGAATTACTGGCCGGGATTACCAGCCCAACGGCAAGCCTGGAAATCGCTGCAGGGAATAAGATACTGCTTAAGAAAGCAGTGAAAAGGTCAAATCAATTTACTCATACCTGCAAATCTGTTGTACGGTGTAAAATAACCTTTTTAATGAGATGCAAATGAAAATGCAACAGACGACTCTACTACTCGTATATCGCACTGAAGAAAGCAATCAAATTAACATCAGTCGATCATTGAGCTGCCTTCATTAGAGATGTGCTGCCATCCTTGGATGTAATATGCGAGTATGCAAGGTAGCCAAATCAGTGAAGAATGAAACAATGAATCCGACAGACAAGCACTGTACTAAGCTGCTAATTACAATTATAACGTCATACGTACGCTCTCATGTTGAAAACAAATAATGAACTTTTTGACATATTTTGAGAAACATAAAAGGGGCTAATTTGGCCCCTTCTGAAGTAGTTTAGTAAAAGGGCCTGGAAAGAAGCAAGGATGCGTGGCAGTTCCGCCTCTGTACCTCAATGACTCTCACTGTTATAATCATTCCTAGAGAGGAGAGTCTACGCTCATGTCAGCGAATCTCATATCCTCCAAGCCATGACATTAGCATTTGTGATGATAGACATAATTGCAAACAGAATAAATCTATTAATTAGTTTAAGAGAACACAAAGGAAACTTGTCTTGAAAATCAGCGACCCGGAACGGACTCCCATTCCGATGATGCTTCGATAACATGTCTTTTTGTTTATGAGAGGAAAAGTAGATATTGCATCTGTGATGTGTAAGATGAAAATGGCTTCCATAAAAACTTAACCAAATCACGGCGTGATTGAAGGTAGAGGAAAAATATAAAGGTATTCTAAATATCTTTATTTTTTTATTATCTCGATGTTTTTATTTTTATAATTTATTCATTTTAAGACTCCTCCCTTCAAAAATTGCTTTCACATCAAATTTTCCTCGTTGGTTATTTTGACCGATGTACTCGTACATAATGAACTGTAATGTATTTTTTGCGTTTCATTTGTGTAGCCGACTTCGATTCTTTGTAGCCTGCTTTTGTTGCAAATGCATGCATTGCTTCCTTCTTTATCGTAGCATTAAAAGGCTTATTTATTAAGAATTCAGCATTTACTGCATGGATGATTTACTGATGCAAAATAACCAAGAAAATCACTTGATGATAGAGGAGTAATACTTCTCTAATATAATCAAAAGAGGCGGGCAATTGCCAAGCATCACCAGCGCATACAGATTCAGACTAAGTCGATATTCTAGATGTCAGCAATTCATTGCTTTGTTTCATAAGATGAGTCAATCAATCAATTTCAAGAGACAAAGGGTGATTCAGGTATAATCGGAAAAAAGAAAACAATTGCAACATACATCAATGAAGAAATGAGCAGCATATGTAGCCTACCTTCATTGTGAATCCAAACATGAATTTTCAAATGGTATTTTATTTTCTGGATGAGACTTAGAGCAGAATCCAATTTAATGCTCACTGCTACTTAAAGGAGATCTTCATAATTCCACTGGGCTATCAAAAAATGAAACTAAAAACAACTGCTTTACCCGAATGAAACTTAGAGATACGGCAAAACTAACAAAGAAGCAAGTTAGACGTGAGTATTGGGTGGTTAAGAAGCCCATTTCTTATAATTACAGACCGAATTTTCGCTGAAGTAGGCTGCGTCTCAAGGAAGAACTAAAAAACCAACAAATGACCGCAATTTCAGAGATGGTCATCTTTTATCTTATCAATCTCTCTTCATAATTTGAATTCAGAAAGCCAGGCGGTGGAGTAAATTTCCCCATAAACATTTGGAGAGGAAGAGAGCTAGATATCGACTGAAAGCAAACTTGCGTTAAGTAGGTTTGTTAAAATTGTCTTGCTTGCCTTAATCAAGTGCTCCGTTAATCTTTAGAACACACTAACCTTCGATCAAATATTGATGTTAATGTTTAATTTGTTGCGTAGTTAAAATCTCCAACCTCAGAACGATAATTTTTCCTTCCTTCAATGTTTTGAAAGTCATTGTTTCAAAGTAAGGAGAAGACTCACCGCACTCCCGGACGTGTGTCGCTCAGTTGTTGCTGACATTCTCACGAGGATCGGGGCGTTGCGAAGAGACGGATTCGATACAGCTGACAAAGGCCTACTCAGTAACGTTCAAACAGATGAATGAATGGCAATATGTCAGAGATAAGATACAGACAACACTGCACGAACTGTGAGTAATACAACAATCTGATCGCGAACGGTTACAACAGACAATAAAAGAAGAATAATAAAAGCGTGCGACGGTAAGAGTAGACACGAGTATTTGGCGTCGCTTATTGGAGCAGCAGTGTATGATTTGATTTCTATGAAAAGAATTACTGTGACGTCAGGTTGTTGTTTGCATAACTCGAGAAACAACGACGACTCTCACCAGGTTTTGAACGGCAATCCAACGACAGAGATAACAATCGATATCTGTACAACAAATAGGCTACTTTTGCAATGATTAGCAAACAATAACTCATTTCCAATGTTAGAGTTGAATGTGTGAATTGAACTACACACATATTTCTTCACTCGACAGTTAATGATGTTGATAGTATGTCTGGTCAATATCGCGGAAGGAATTCCCTGTTAACGTGCTTCATTCGATTAATTTGTATTAATTGTGATGCTTTATCCATTTGCAGCAAAACTTACGAAACAGTTATTTACTTCCTCAAATCGTTTTCAACATTTTAACGACAGCAAGCTTAATACATATTTACGGGTGATGATCCGATGTCAACCACTTTTTGAATGACTGTAGTAATTAAGTGCCCATAACTATAGAGCTGATCATACAAAACAGACCACCCAAATTATGTCGAAATTGAATCGATTTTCATACCTTCAAATCGTGGCGCACATCAACGTGCAATATCCAGTATCAGTAGACAGATTACACCTCAGGTCTCAAATAGTGATGAACTTGCATCCGTTATTGTGTTTGCTGGACAGTGGAAAAAATATGCTTGACAGATACTTGAATGATTCATTCATTTTGAAATATGCCGACGATATCAAGTTGGCCATTGGCTGTCCTAGAAATGTTAACCAACCTTTGCAGGATGACATAAACAGTGTCGTGAGCTGGTCTATTCTCAACACGTTATGCAGATGCATCTCGTTTGGTCATAGAGACGCTTTTCAGATATCATACATGATCAATGAAATTAAGGACCTTGATGTGGCTCATCTCTTACATGTAGTTTCAAGAAGCACGTATCTTCCATCATTTTGCGAGCTAACCGCATGCTTGGTTTCGTTAAACGAGTCTTTGTAACACTTGACAAGAATTTCTTGGTGTACCTGTTTAAAGTATATATCCGCCCTATCGTCGAATTTTCATGTATCTTATGTTGTCCGCGTCAATTGCGTTTGATAAAATAAATTGAAGGTGTACAACAACGTTTCTGTCGATTATTCAGTGATCTACAGGATCTCGATCACATGAATCGATTATGTGAATTGAAACTCCTTGTGTGATAGAGCGTGCAGCTGTACAACCAATCGACTAGATATTGTGTGCATGTTCATGTGTGTATATGATTTCATGTGCTTTTTTGTGTATATATTGTAGGCCTCGTCAAAGTGTAGCAAAAGTTGTAGAACATAATTTTTAGAACGTACACTTTATCACTAGTAATTAAGCTTATTCAGAGGATTTACTATGAAAATATATAATATACAGTAGTTTTCAAATGTATGAAGGCCTTCATGATATTGATATTGATATAATATTGAAACAAAGAATTATGCTGAAAATTTTGTTTTTATGCAAAAATACTAAAACATTGATAGGATAAGGACCTACAGATCTTCGGTCACTTCGCAATGACATCATTGAAAATATCGAATTTGGGATTGATATGGACTGCGTAGGTAAAATAAATAATAAACGATAATTAGGCTTTTTAGAAAAAGGGGGTTATGAAGAGTGAAAATGGATTTCTTATACAAAGAGGATATTTGAAATTGGTCAGGTTTTATGAAATGGTAGACCTATAATAGGCTCTTTACACGATTCGACCCTCCTTTAAATTCACTGATATATAATTATTAGTTTTCTTTCTCAATGCTCCATTGGAGAGAGTTTTCCAAATAAGCAGATAATCTCAAGAAGATGCAGATCTAAGCTTATATAATTGCTCATATTTTTAAAAAAATTTTGTAAATCTCATTTTCTTTTGAAAATGTTGATGGAAGGTTTGTAGTCAGTAGGCGTTTATTTGACTCATGCAAAGGAAATGTTGAATCCTGAAAGTGACTTGAGAGGCCATTAATACTTTGATTTTTACACAATTTTTCTCATGAATGCCTAACTTTGATCAACTGAAATTTTACTAGTTTTTTTACACAACATTGACTAATCGTTGTTATCGACTACGCGCATTATCAACATTTAGGCTGATTTTCCATCATTGAGTTCTTGGTTATCTAATTAATCTTTTCTCCTTTTTCTGATGACTCTAAGCTAATATCAATGCGTGTGGTTGTGGATTTATCAACACATGTAGCTATTTTGAATCGTTGGTGGTGTGTGGGCCAACTTGATATACTGCAATAATAATTTCGAAATAAAGTTGTAGGTTGAAGTGTATATGTGTATGTGAAGGCCTTTATTGTCATTGGGAGTCTCAACAAATTTGCATGTAATATTTAGTTGCTACAAATTTCCTTCAGGAAATTGTAGCAACCAGCCACTACGACATCAAGTTAATCAATACTGATTTGCTGAGGTGCTTTTTCTGTATCCATGCTAATATTTGATAATATTGAATTAATGGCATTTAGAAAATCAACATCAAGAACATTTTGCCATTTATTGTAGGTTTTTTCGACAATAATACAATTTGGTGATGTACACAAGTCAATCAAGATATATGTTCAAGACATATGTTCGACCATTAGTCGAATGTTGTTCTCAGGTATGGAGTCCTTATCGCATTAAGGATATTAAAGTCGTCGAAAAGGTACAAAAATACTACACCAAAAACGTATGTCGACGAGCCAACTTGACTTTCTCTGATTATAAATCCCGCCTTTCTATACTAGGCATTGAATCTCTTGAGGCGAGAAGGATCTTTTTGGACTTATTATTGGTATATAAAATGATCAATAACGAGGTCGACTTGCCCTTCGATAATTTCTTCCAGTTCTCCGACACCATCACACGAGGACATTCTTACAAACTGAAAGCGCTCGGAACTCCACATTATGACTGCAGACGTTTTTTTTCAGTCACCGAATAGCGGCGATTTGGAACAGTCTACCGGACACCGTAGTTAAGGCGGAATCAGTTTCGATTTTTAAAAAGAGACTTCGAGAGTACAATTATTCATCGCATTGTAAAGTATTCAAATAATGTTTTTTTGTTGGTTCGGGTTACGCGTAAGTGTTGCTCTAGCAACCTGTGTCACCTTTTGTATTTTCTATACAATAAAAAATTCATTCATTCATTCAAGATCTCAACTGATGAATTGTCATTTTCTTTCACTCAAATGAGAAGATTCATTATATATTGTATTTTCTTTAACTTCGTCAGATGTTTCAAAAAGGAATCTGCCCTCTGTTTCAAAAGGGAGAACCGGTGCGATTAGTATCGCTACTGTGGCTAAGACACTAAGAATGAACATGCTTTGCCATAAAGGATGTAGCGGTAAAAATATCTGAATAAGAGGAGCAGCCATCATGTTACCAAATCTTACTAATACTGTAGCAGTGCCCAAACCTATAGCACGCACGGATGTAGGATATGCCTCAGTTGTATACAGGAAGTTGTGTGTCAACAAACCTGTAGTACAAGTACGAGTAAAGAACAAAACAATAGAAAGCCCAACAATTGGTTTACAAAAAATGTTAACGATAAAAGCAATTAAAGTTGATAGGCCCCCAATAGAATACGTAATCCTGCGACCAAACAAAGAAGCAGAAACTCCTGGAAAAAGGAATGAAAAAATTTCACCTGCAGTTCCACAAATGATTGGAAGAAAATACTTTCCGAAGTCGCAATGGCAACTTGAGTCCATAGAAACAGAAAAACTTTCAACAATTTTGTATGGACAGTGACCTAGATATTCTGGAGGCAAGGCGACAGACAGTAATACAGATGCGTAATGCATCAATCCAATGCAGAAGGAGGAAAAAAATATTGGAATAGTAATCCGCAGGTTCATTCTTGTGAATAATGCAGAAGGGCCAGTATGAACTTCAGAGTTCCGTACAGAAATTTTAATTCTACCAGGCAAACTACCAACTTTGTTCACTTTCGCAATCATAACGAATATTTTTTGTGCATCATTGTGCTTGTTGTTTAACAATAAATATCGCGGAGATTGAGGAATAAATAATATAGTTAATATTCCTCCTATCAAAGCGGGAATTGCTGCAAGAATGACAAGTGGTCGCCAACCGTACAGTTTGGTAAGTGAAGAAGCTGTCAACAAAAGTATAACACCAGATAAGCCTCCAGCGACTCCATGAAATGCATGAAGAATATTTCGTTTAGAAACTGGAACCAGTTCCATGAATAGAGGATACGCAGTGACAATAGCACCTGACAGATTGAAGCCTGAAAAGAAATGCAGGATTATAAAAGAGGTAGAATTTATGATAAATCAAGGCTGGAAGCCTGCCCCAACCATATCACAGCTTCCAGACCGCCTTTTATTGCTTTTATTAGAAATCAATCTAAATCTTTGCAACTGAGCATGAGATATTATAGGCCACACCTACTAGAAACAGTGTTATGAATGTCTAATAATCGTAATATCTAATACATGTAGATTGCCAATGAACTGTTGGATTAATATCATAGGAGAGTACCTTATTGAAAGTCATAGAATACCTCGCATTAAGTCCACATCAAGCAGCAAAATTTTCCACTGCAGCTTAACTTTTAACTTTTATAAAAGTCCCAAGCAATTACTATTCTTAGATTCTACCATTTTACTAGATTCTCGATGATGACCACAGGACTTGACAACTGACTACTCGCTCACTTTGTGGCAGTGATGCATTCATACGCGTGCAGACTGGAGTTTTCTTTCTTGCACAAACTTCCTTCTCTGTGAAATCTTGGCCTATTATACTGTCTTCCGTCACCTGGGAGCTGGTAAAATAGCAGCTCCTTATGTTAGACTGAATGTGCCATTGAATTTGTGGATAATTTACTATCCTGACACCTATAGGCCTACACAGTTATGGCAAGTTTGTACTCAACTTAGATGACTAAATTACGAAAGCCGCCCCAGTCCGTCCCGAAAATCTCGGCCGTCTGCTAGTTCTGCTGCGCACTGTTGATCAATTAACTGTTATTAATTCTGATCTTCATATGAGTCTAATGTAATTGCAATAAATAATAATTAAGTATTTAATTTAGTTTTTCCTTGCAATAGTGGGGTTGTGTTATTGGAAGCTGAGTAATAACTTGATGACGTTGCAGGCATAGTAAGAAAGCAATCCTCACTGAATAAAAATTTGTTTGAATGCACTTTATCATTATAGTCTTTGTACTTAATAGAATGAGCCGAAAATTAAACGGACTAAATTCTGGCGCACGAGTAGCTGAGAACCTACCTGCTTTGTATGTTCATTGTTCACGTACTGTTCGTCTAGCATAAATGATATAGCTATCTCTTAGCACACATGTACATACCGGTATGTATCAGTTTCTAGAAGAACTTGAAGCAAGAAATTACAATTCATGCATGAAAGACTTAAGATAGAAGACCTCTGACTTATGGCTTCCTCACCATTGATCAAAATATATCATTCTTGATGTGGGCTGCATTTAATTTTGTGCACTGCATCAAAAATTAATTAAGGATTCTCACCTTTTTGCCATTTATATAGTCACACCCTAGGATTATAGAACATAAGTATTTTAAGCGAGAACCTGTACTTTCCTGTGTAGAACATGTGTTTTAAGTGTTTTAATCTGTATTTGGCATAGAATAAGACAGGTCGCTTAATCTTCTGTTTGCATGTGTAGAAGTGAAGCTTCGTAATTATAATGCTAGTAGTAGGCCTATCGCGAAACAATCTGCTGACATCATACCATGGCTATCGGAGTATTTTGAAGGAACTCACGCCAATTCACAAGCGATGAACAACTATATTTCGCATCCCAGCGATGCACTAAGAATTTCGTTTGCCAACTTAGGAAGTTCCTGTATATGCCAAGTTTTTGAATCAGTTTGCACTGTATTTCTAGTAATCTAACACGCTCAAGCAATCTAATTCTATGATATCTAACAATGTAATGTGTCAGAATGAAGGAGGCATATCAGTTGATGTTTTTGGAATGAGAAAATAGAAGTTTTTCAATTGATGAACCTTATCAGATACCTCATATGAGATTTTACCTCATGCGAATGCGAAAATGTCTTTTGTTAATTTCTTGAACGAAACTGAACAGCTCTACTGCTTTGGATCCCGCATTTATTAGTTGCTTCGCTGAGTTTACAAAAGGAATTTAATCAAATGCAATTATTTTTAAAAATTGTGAATACGAGGCTTATTTATTCATATTCATTTCAAAATTGAATATTAGCTCATAGATGAAAAAATTAAATGAAATAGTACTAAGTGGCCATTGCACTCAGAATGCAGAGGTGGTAAGTGTAAGATGGACTGCTTTTATTTTTATTGTCGTTTAATCGCTATCAGTTGCGCGAAATTTGTCGCGAAAATAACAGAGAGATTAAAAGCTTATAAAAATACTTTAAAGCTTGACATTAAAGAATTACATCAATGATGCGAGGAAACTTCAAATTAACATTTTATTGATCACTCTTTAATTTCTGCCTTGCACTTACCAACAATTCCACGAAAAAGGGTAAACCAACCCATTGATGGAGCCGCTGCTGAGAGCATTCCAAAATATGCTATCAAAAATTCTGATATAATTAAGCATCTCTGACGCCCAAGCATGTCAGCCAAATATCCCCACACAAAGCTGCCGATGAGAACTCCAAGGAAAAAGATGACGGATATAAGCGAGGATTCAACATTCTTTAAATGCCATTCACAAACGACGTAAGGCACCGTGTATGAAATCACGAAAACCTCCACAGCTTCACTGCCGACGATCAATAAAAGAATAAATGTGAGATAAACCTGAAATCGTCCGAAACCAAGTTTTTCAATTGCGCTGTCTAAATTTATATTATTCATGATGAATACGGATGAAAATACGCAAAAGGGCAGATAACCTTTTTTAAAGATTTACAGATGGTCATGTGCAAGAAAGTTCCGGCACATACTTATGTGAAACACAGTCTTGAGTGCACTGGAGGTGCAATGTTCAAGCAAATAATTCATGACATATCGCATCAAATTAGCAAAATGAATGGCGTAGAATGGATTCGCTTCAATGGTCGCTTCAGAATTGCAATGCACGTTCCTGACTTTATCAAGGTCGCTTTCAATACATAAGTCATCCATCAATTGTCTGAAAATACATGACTGGAGCCGATAAAAATAAGAACCTATCTGATTTAAAGACAAGATCGCAGGTCATAGTGCACTATACAATTAAGCCATTCATTCACCGTCGCATCTTTCATATCAGCTGCTTGGGTCGCTGGCTTCATATCAGGTGTAAAATGTCCGATCGGCAATGTGGGTATCTTACTCAACGGCACTTTTGTACTGAGTAGGTGAGGACTAGGTCAGTTGATACAGTCGACTTTTCTCTCTCGTGATAGCGATTGCGAGGTCATGACGTTGGATGCCTTTGTAGACGTCTGTTATTGGTTCTTTGATGTTAGTGACGACGTCGTATGAACTGACCACGCGCAGGGAGAATCAACAATCACTTTATCGCCGTTGAAAGTGAAAATCAGGCGAGCACTCCAACTTCGTGCTGTAGACCACAGCGAGTAAATATGGATACCTCTAATATTTCAAATGACAGCTAGTACTTAGTCATTGTTCAAAAGTACACATAGTCTAGCAATTAGATAACAGAATATTCGTGACCAGAGGATCTGTATAATGATAGCATGTTAGGATAGTTGATGCAGCAGTGTGCGGGTCAGTTGAGACGCGTATCAACTAATCTCATTTTGCAGCAGCTTCGAGTGAAGCTCCATTTCCGGAGGTAGTTGCATTAACCGAGATAGACTATACCTCACTACTTAGATAAACAGGTTCAGGCGACACTTAATGGACATTTTGCATACTACAGATTGTTTCATGAAAAATGGATCACCCTTAAACATCGCCTTAACTTCAACTTTGTCTAACTCCGCCAAACTTGAACGAATTTCTCTGAAATTTGGAAGATATGTCAGTTGTGCTTACTAATATCATTGTTGGAAATTTCAAGCATGAATATTGAGTTGTTTTCCTGTTATAGATAAAAAAGTAGTAGATAATTTGATCTTCATTTAGCAATGTTACACAAAATCATACCTCACTCTTATAAAATTACATTTGTTTCCTTTGTTATGTAATATGTTGTTCTACAAGCCAAAAGCTATCAAGCAAAACAAAAATAAAGAAAATCGGTCAATCAGAGCCAGTATAGCACCATTATTCATCAACAATAATGTAACTGCTACATGTGATTAACTGGTGGACTTCATGTTCCATAGCTTCCTGACTTCGTTGCGGTGGTGTTGGCAGCACTCCTGATTGCTTTCAGCTAGAAATCTATCTCTCACCGGTTGAAAACAATACAAAGCACAAATGAACAATAACGAGATCGCATTCACAAAAGGCAAAGTGTCAGCCTTGCTAGAACTAGGGTTATCTTTGCGAGCTACAAGCAAGCGACTAAATGTCCCTTACACAAATGTGCATCGATGGCATAATGATGATTTTCGACTCTGTCGTAAAGAGGGCTCTGGCCGTCCACGCAAAACATCCAAACGTAGAGACCGCCTAATTTTGAGATTTGTTAAAGTTGATCCAAGTGTCTCGTTAACTGAGATGGCTGCACTAGTCTCGTCTATTTCTAAGTCCACTATTCGTAGAAGACTTATTGAGTCGAATTTCAAGAGCTGTAAGAGGCCCTCTCAGATCGAATTATCAGATCAGCATACAAAAAGACGTCTCAGATGGGTAAAATGAGTCACTGTCACTGGCAAAATCATCGTATGCAAGTCTCAATTAGGGCTTAGGACATTATCTTGGCCAGCTCGTTCTCCTGATCTGAATCCCATAGAAAATGTATGGAGTATTCTAAAACGTAACGTTCGTCGTTCACTGCTACCTACAGATGGCGTATCACAACTTACGTCACTGTTAAAAAGAGAGTGGAGAAAGTTAGATCAGTCAAAAATCAACGATATCATCGAATCAATGCCTAGACGAATTGGTAATGTCATTGACAATAAGGGTAGGGCCACAAAATATTAGCTTCTTAAGAACCGTTACTGTATCATAGCTTATCAAATTATATAAGGACATTTAAATATATTAGGGACATGAAATAACATGAAAAATGCTTTCTGTATCATACTTATGTTCTATTTAGTCAAATTTTAGGATGTTCCACTTTTTATGAAACGGACTGTAGTTAAGGTTCATGGAATTGATCAATTCAACGACTTCGACCCATCATATGCCTATATGGTAAAATGCAGTAAAAGTGCTCCTTTTTGTCCACTCAAAAAAATTCTCGAAAATTTGACTTCTTTTGCTCCAGACAGTTGTGTTTGGCTTTTGTAAGATTCAGTTGTGTGATAAACCACAATATAATTACTATTAGGACATCTGCAGCCGGGTTTCTGATATGAGGGCGTCGATGCGATGACGTTGATGTGATGACTGAAAGTTATGTCTTTATGTGCATTTTCTGTTTATTTATTCACATCAATAGGCCTACTTGAAATAATTTACCAGATTAGCATGAATATCAAATAGAGGGGACACAACTGCCTCCACTCATCTCATCCCTTACGTAGATTTATGCTGGCATGCATACATGTATTTATGCCTGATAATGAATTTATAGTACATATACAATCAGTTTTATTGAATTTTCAAGTCTTATGATTTACGGAAATTGTCGTTAATTACTATTAGGAGATCTGCAGCCGGGTTTCTGATATGAGGGCGTCGATGCGATGACGTTGATGTGATGACTGAAAGTTATGTCTTTATATGCATTTTCTGTTTATTTATTCACAGACAGTCATATTTTTTGAAGCTTGAAAGTTATAGGTTTATGCAAGTTTTAGTTAAGGATGAGTATGGATATCCATGAATAAGTGCTATGACTAGGATATAGGTGTGATCCTTTTAAGCCACATCGACTTCGAATTGCTAAATCTTCTTATCATGCGGTTTACGCGAAAATTAATTCAGAATGAAAATGAGTTTGGATTATTAGTTTTAATAGAATTTATTTTGGGTTGATTCAGGAGAAGTTTTTGGTTGCCTTTGTTTTGATTTTAGGTTTTGTTCAGTGTTTGTCTTAGTAGCATATGTCTCATGGATCTTGTTTAGTGTGATTGCTTTATAAGACGGATTCGTGATAGGCATACAAAGCATTCAACGTAAAAAACTAATCAAAGCTCTGCCGACAACAAAATTGTTATCATTTTTTAAAATAATGTGATTATTAAGAATCAGCAAAGACTTGAATTTAAATGTTCTTGATGAGACATATCTGCTTCCAAGAGAGGTATAGGGCTCTCCGAAGACATACACGGAAGACATGTGTATGTATGTACATGTAAGTCTAACAGATACAAAAAAGAAATAAATAATCATAAATACTATTCATCAGCAAAATATGCTATAATGTACAATGCGCAAACTCAAGCTCATCGTCATTCTTCATATTGCCATTCAAGATAGAACTACTAACCTACTCCATTATTTTGCTACCACGTCATCGTGATCCTTAAATGATATAGGCAGCATAGCAATGACATTTAATCCGCAGCATCAAAATGCTGATAAAGTTTACAAAATCTAACGTTAGGTCTATAAACTCCAGTAAATTTTTAAATAAGTGCTATATTATTTCGTATTTATATAGGCATGCTGTGGAACAAAGAGTAGGATATATTAATTTGATAAAATCTGTATAAACTAGCCTTATCGAGTGTATCACGTAGTTACTAACGTGCCCTACAAGGCTAGTTGATACGTTTTAATGGACTTTTTGAAACATACGACCGTATGTAAGTGTTCTTTTACAAACCATAAGCTAAACATGTCTATGTTTTCTGGTTTTCTTATACGCCAGAGAATTCTAATATATTTTTGGAATTTACAGAACTGCTCAAAGTTTCTTAAAAAACACGAAAAACTAAAAAATGTGTCAACTAACCTAGTCATCCTCTACTGATGAGCAAAGACATCAACATGTCCTGATATGTGCTTATCAACTCACATTGACACAATGCTCTTTTAGTTATTTGTGCATACTTTACTGATTTACATTCTTGTACCACTATGATTTTCATTCATTTTGAGAAATATGCACCATATTATTATTATTACTTTAAAGAAATTTGATAAAGTATTAGACCTATACTATGCGCTTATTTAATCTCTACTCACATCAAATATCTTGAAATCAGACCCAGCTGGATTTTCTGACTTAGGGGAGGGTGGGGCACATTGAACCACCAGCCTTTTCTCCGACACTATATATATAGTTGAAGCTTTATGCTTTGAGACAATGTTTATTGCATCAAATAGACATGATGCCTCTAACTATTTCAGCTGTTTGTGCTCTCCTTCATTATTTTCACAGGATTTCTTCAAATTTCAATGAAAAAGTAAATTTTCAGAAAATCGAAACTTTTGTTTTAATGGAACCAAAAACATAGTTATATTTTTATTAAATAGCATTTTTCTCAAGTACTCTTCGTCAATTTCAGCGATCTAACCGCTAAAAACTATTTGAGCGTCGACTTATTTGCATGCTGGTACGTTCATGAAAGGTTAGCGATGCGCGGTACATTGAACGACCCAAGATGGGAGGAGGGGGTCACTTTAGACATGGCTGATTATAGTGCCCACTTCAATACTCAGATGCTATTTTGCCTACTCGTAGTGAACAACCAAATGATTTTGTTGAAAATGAGTCTGCAACGCTATCAAATTGATTATATTTATAAACATTTGAGCATTTATAGCATTCGTTTTTGTGCGCTGCAATTCTTTTCGAGAAAGATAGCAGGACAGCACGGCGAAGAGTCAGGCCTGAGGAGAGATGATATAAGAAACTAATGACATCAAGAAGAATGAAGTCCCATAATTCTATGCGAACTTGCACATCGTAGAAATGCGACAATGACAACGATGTAATGGAATTAAGAGGAGTTGATAACTGATACAGAATGATGTAAACCAATCAAGTAAAGAGAATCATTCCTCTGAAGATCTAGAAGCGGAGTCGACCTTCGATTATGCTGCGTTAAAGATCAAGAAGTGCCGGTAGGTAACTTAATCATAAGTAGCTAAAGGCAGACAATGCTAGAAAATATGTGACAAAGCTTAGTACGCCTACTTGCATCAACTGCAGTAGTCGGTTCAGGAATTCAGCATGGAGCTTTTACAAACATTGCTTAAAATTTCCTGACATTCATGTTAGCCTTTAATTAATGTAAGGAAGTGATATCAATCAGGTTGACCAAACGACGGGAGATCATCTTTTTGATGTCGAGAAAAGTAAAAAGGTAACTCCCCTGCTTCATATAGTCGAAGTTCTATTAACAATTTACAGTCCTATTAAGTTCTATTAACAATTCTGGTTCACCTAGTTCTATCTACCCTTGAAGGCGCGGGTTTTAGTTACCTTTACCTTTACTGTCGTGTTTTAGTGACTTAACGTTAATAGAACTTCCAATATAAAACCGGGGAGTTACCTTTCAACTCTTCTCGCTATCAAAATGATATGGGTTTAATAAACCAGAACCTATCTTGCTGGTCGAACAAATCGAATTGTTGATGTTTCTTTCTTGGTTTTTGATGATTTCGCAGTTTTTTGTGGTCTAGGCTTACTCGTTCCCTATATGTAGGCCTATGCGTCAATTGATGATCATAGTGATAAACCAATATTGTATATCTGTGCATTTAGCATCAATGCTCTCACCAAGGCTCTTCTATCATAAATAATGTTGTTGTAATCTGAGAGCTTTGGTGGACTATGAAAATTTTCTTTCAGAAAAAAAGCATGCATCTTTCACATCAAACACATGCCATCCTTTTGGCAAATAAAAAGCAAAATAAATTTTTGTTGCTTAATTTTGCTAATTTATGAACTGAAGTTTGTGATCTGATACATAAAGCCTATAAAAGTTGAATAAGAACGCAATAAATAAAGGTGGTTCAATCTGCTCCACAGGGAAGCATCAATTATAAAGTTAAAACTTATGAACTATGAAATTGATAATGATTGAATTGTGGAACGACTAGGACATCTTTGTAATTTCTTCATTCTACTTCATCGGATGGAAGTGCTCTGTATTCATAGATTGAAAACCTACAGCTTTCACCATCATTTGTCAGTCAGAGTCGGTCTGCTCCACGGTCGCCGGCAGAAAGCTCTGCACTACACATATCTGCTGGAGCTGCTCTGGATGTTCTGCAATCCTCTGCACTCCCCATTTGCAGCTTGAGAAGCACTACGCTCCATTTGTGTAAAGGAGCTGTTGAGATCTCTCCAATTCGTTGCATTCGTCTGTTGGAGGCGCCCCGCTCCATTTTTCTGGGTGAGATATTGTGGTGACTCTACAATCCTCTGCAATCCCCGGTTGCAGATAGAGAAGCTCCGCTTCATTTGTCTAAAGGAGCTGTTATGAAAATCCTCCAATCCACTGCATTCGTCGATTGCAGACGCTCCGCTGCATTTTTCCGAAAAGAGTTGCTCTGAAAGCCCCCAAACCGCTGCACTTGTCACGGAAGCGCTCCGCTCCACGCCATCTGTCTATTGGAGTCAATCTGGTGGCTCCCTAACCTGGTGCTTTCGTCGGTTAAAGGCGCTCCGAGTCATTTCTCTAAAAGGAGTTGCTCTAAAAGCTCTCCAGCCAACTCCTTTCGCCGGTTGGTGGCGCTCCGTTCCATTTGTCTAAAGGAACTATTCTGATGGCCCAGCGTAATAAATTGTGAGGCAATAAAATAATTCTGAAAGGCGCGCTATAAATTGTTCTTTCAATTCGTATACGGGTTCTATTCAAGAACGGTCTGTGTTCGATGTGCGGGATGCGGTGTGCTTCCGTTTCATAAAAAGTGGATCATCCTAAAATTTGACTAAATAAAACATAAGTATGATACAGAAAGCATTTTTTATGTTATTTCATGTCCCTAATATATCTAAATGTCCTTATATAATCTGATAAGCTATGATACAGTAACGGTTCTTAAGAAGCTAATATTTTGTGGCCCTACCCTTATTGTCAATGACATTACCAATTCGTCTAGGCATTGATTCGATGATATCGTTGATTTTTGACTGATCTAACTTTCTCCACTCTCTTTTTAACAATGACGTAAGTTGTGATACGCCATCTGTAGGTAGCAGTGAACGACGAACGTTACGTTTTAGAATACTCCATACATTTTCTATGGGATTCAGATCAGGAGAACGAGCTGGCCAAGATAATGTCCTAAGCCCTAATTGAGACTTGCATAAGTTGACTCTACTACTCCTGTGACACGTAGCATTATCATCCATAAATAACCAAGTCGATGGATCACCAAGTTGATCTGTCATTTGGCTAATGTTTATTCGTAAAACATTCACATAGTGTTCAGAATTCATGATTCCTTGCTGTATGTGAAGTTCAGAGCGGCCATTGGTCCAAATGCCAGCCCAAATCAGTAGAGTCGCACCACCTTGTACCCGGGGACGATGTAAATGTCTCGGAATTTTCTGATCAGATTTTATCCATAATCTCAATCGACCATCACTATCCTTCAGACGGACTGATGCCTCATCAGACCAGACAACCCGATCCCATTGATTTCGCCAGTGACAATGACTCATTTTACCCATCTGAGACGTCTTTTTGTATGCTGATCTGATAATTCGATCTGAGAGGGCCTCTTACAGCTCTTGAAATTCGACTCAATAAGTCTTCTACGAATAGTGGACTTAGAAATAGACGAGACTAGTGCAGCCATCTCAGTTAACGAGACACTTGGATCAACTTTAACAAATCTCAAAATTAGGCGGTCTCCACGTTCGGATGTTTTGCGTGGACGGCCAGAGCCCTCTTTACGACAGAGTCGAAAATCATCATTATGCCATCGATGCACATTTGTGTAAGGGACATTTAGTCGCTTGCTTGTAGCTCGCAAAGAAAACCCTAGTTCTAGCAAGGCTGACACTTTGCCTTTTGTGAATGCGATCTCGTTATTGTTCATTTGTGCTTTGTATTGTTTTCAACCGGTGAGAGATAGATTTCTAGCTGAAAGCAATCAGGAGTGCTGCCAACACCACCGCAACGAAGTCAGGAAGCTATGGAACATGAAGTCCAGTTAATCACATGTAGCAGTTACATTATTGTTGATAAATAATGATGCTATACTGGCTCTGATTGGCCGATTTTCTTTATTTTTGTTTTGCTTGATAGCTTTTGGCTTGTAGAACAACATATTACGTAACAAAGGAAACAAATGTAATTTTATAAGAGTGAGGTATGATTTTGTGTAACATTGCTAAATGAAGATCAAATTATCTACTACTTTTTTTATCTATAACAGGAAAACAACTCAGTATTCATGCTTGAAATTTCCAACAATGATATTAGTAAGGCCAACTAACATATCTTCCTAATTTCAGAGAAATTCGTTCAAGTTTGGCGGAGTTAGACAAAGTTGAAGTTAAGGCGATGTTTAAGGGTGATCCATTTTTTATGAAACAATCTGTATTATGCTGAAGTAGATGGTGGTCCATTTTCATAATCGACTTGACATGACAAAAATCAATGCATAACAACAATTTTTTTGGTCATCCACCAATGTCATGAAAGGGAAACCGAAGGTGTTTGATGGACTTAGCCATAAGCCTGACCATAGAATGCGTTATCACTTTGGTAACATGACCTGTGGACTTGCTTGCTTAGGTTATCTTAGGTCGAATGTTGGCTCAACGTTCTGAGTGTTGAGTGTAGATGTCACTCAAATATTCTTTTCTTTTGTTCCCTGCATAAGTTGGCATAGTTGTTGGTACTACTGAATAAGTTAGTAAGTAACTTCCCATGTTTGATATCGCTATAATTGTATCGTATCGTGAAGTGTCAGTTTATTCTGCAGCGCTGTGTTGTATTGGCTAATGCAAAAGTTGTTTTAGTGAACATGCATCCTCTCGGTATAAATGTAATGTGTCAGAAACTTTTCAAATCACAACCCACTTATCACGTGCTGTTATCACGTCTGTATCTTTGCCAACTATACATCTGACTCAAATACAATTAAAGTTATTCGCATTGTTTTGCTTTTTAACCTGCGCTACAACAACACTGAGGCCACAGCGACATGTGACGTTAGAGAACGGGCACCAAAGATTTGTGAAAATGTATTGAATAAAAAAGTTTTGTTGATTTTATAATTTGATTGAACTGAATTTTGATGCTTCTTTGATGCATTATGAAAATGGATTATATTGTGTCTACATGTGATTTAAATTGCAACAAAGAATGTTTAATCAAAATCCATAATGAAAAAGTAATTGATAAATAGTGAAGATCAAAGCATTTATTAAAGGTGATGAATTTACCGCACCTTGCTAGTTTCATAGAGTCATGATAGGTAGATTTAAGTTGTGCCAGACCTTGGGAATCCGAGGGTAAAATGCTTTACTCCCAGATTGACTTTTGAATTGGGGTGAATATTGTGCTTGGATTAAGCCTCAGAAATTAGCCCGATCCCACTAAGGATTCATAATCTACTAGTATGTTTTTAATACTTTGTCTCTTGTAGTTAGAAGAGAAGTCAAATTCGTTATTGATAAATTAATCATCATTATTTTGCTTGTGTAGAGGAGTAAAGTTTTCATACCGGTATGCATTATTCAAATGAGAAAACCATGAAATTTGCTGTGTTGCTTGACAATAGACATGTCATAAACGTCAATGTTGAGATTTTCGAAGTCAAAAAATCTAAAAGAGCTTAATACCAACTGGCAAGTCAATAAATAATTATACTATGTACACTGAGTTTACGATCCATGTTTACAAAAAATTAATCATTTGACAATATGATATCCAGGCGTGTTTATCCAGTATCAATTATCATGGTACCATCTACTGCAATTTGCTTCTTACCCGTGAGCAGGTTGGTAAACGCCAGAGTGATTGGTGAATGTGGTCTGGTTTTGGTCTGTAGAGCCAAACGGAAGCATCGGATGAGAAAACGGAGGTCAGATTCGGAATCTACGTGAAATTTTGGGTTAGGAAGGTTGTTTCCAGCGCAATCGGAGAGAAAAAATTTTTGGGACGTCCCCCCTCGGCAGCGTTGCTTCCAACTTTGGCTCTAGAGATCGTAGAAAGTCGTGCAATAGCTCGTTTGAAAGCTAAGAGTGAGACAAGTTCAGTGAAAGAAACGGCTTGTTCATATCTGTCTTTGTTTAGATGTGAGACGCCATATAAGATTTGGGAAATTGGCGAAAAACGACCGAGTTAACGGCGAATTTGGGATGTTTTGGTCTCTAGCGTCTAAACGGCTGCTGCTTCATTCTCGCTTTTAGCGAGCCAGCGTGCGGTCGTCTCGCGCTCCTCGTTTTCCCCGTCTTAACTATTCCTCGTCGTCACTTCTCCAATTTTGCTTGCTATTCTCCGAAAATATCTATCTTTCTACCTCACTGACCTTGTATTGCTGCTACATCCTCCATCTGCCTTACTGCCTATCTTACGCTTCTACTCAAACCTTACAAATTGTATGTTTTACGATTACTGACATACCGATATTTACTATGCATTCACCAAGGATTTCATCATCGTTTGGGGACTTCAGCTGACTCATCGCTCGTCTGTGTGTTCCTCTTGGTCCCCTTAGTTCATGGCCAAACCCGCTTCGCCTTGCGTTTCCTCTCCCCGGATTGTTTACTCTCGCTCTGCACTCTTGGCATGTCGCCCACCAATCCATTTACATGGCTCTGACGCGTGTCCTTTGGGAAGAAAAGTAAGACGCCGTCTGTGGCACTTCGGAATTCTCCGTCGCAATTATTTTGGTGCTCTCCCTAATATTGCTATCGCTACGTCTGATCACCCACCGGCCTCAGCTACTGTGATCTCTTCTCCCAACTCCTTGCAAGAGACCTACGAAGCTGCGTCATTTGCCATTCCCGTTCGTGTCACCTATCGTCGCCCTCAACCCTTATCTATCAACCCAGCTGATACATCAGCTGATGACCAAGAATTATCGTGGCGCGTAAGACACAAACGCAACACACAAAAACCACACAACGACCGACAAAAAGTGTTAATCAATATCAAACGCCATACAAAAAAGAAATGCAGAACACGAGTGATCCGTCATCCTTCGATAGTTCTCACCAACGCCCGCTCATTAAGGAACAAATTCGACGAATTTTCCCTCCGACTTCGCTCCACCAAACCTGGAATAGCAATTGTTTGTGAAACGTGGCTTGACGATACTACCGACACATCCTGGCTCAACATTCCTAATTATCAGCAAATTCGAAAGGATCGAGGCAGCCCTGGTGGAGGTATACTGGTATATTGTTCAGACAATCATGACATACGTAGCTGTGACTGCATCCCGGCAATCAATACATCTCACAAAGCGCTGAAATCCGAATTCTTGACGTTCATTATTGATTCTAATGTGCTGGTGATTGCTCTATATCATCCTTATTGGGGAAGTTCCCCTCTTCACGATGCGGTTATCGACATTCTAATAGATATTGTAGCACATGGTCGAAATCATCATTCGGTTTCCAGTGTGCTGATATGTGGTGACTTCAATGGTTTGGCTGCCCGAGTTCCCCAAATTAATGCGCTCCTCGGTATAAGCAGCTTGTTTGATTTTCATACTCGCTGTGGTGCTCAGTTGGACTTTGTTCTCACAGATTGCAAGGAAGCTTATAGCGATGCATGTGTGCTCCCACCCTTAGCTCGCTCTGACCACAACGTAGTCCATTGCAAGGCATCGAACAAATACCCACGTCCACGTGTTACAAAGATACAATATCGGAAAAAGCTACCAGCCAGCTGTGCCAGATTCAGAGAGGCTTTGACTGCGACATCAAGTTTCCTCGAGAGTGTTATGTTCGAATGCGACACTGATGAAGCAGCATGTGTATTAACAGACGGATTATCTGAACTATACAATTCTGTGTTTCCCTTAAAGACTCTCCGGCTTCGTAATGACGACAAGGCATGGGTCAAACCATCATTAAAGCTTCTTATAAACGCACGCGATCGGGCCTATGCAGAAAGAAAACATCTCAAATATCTGAGACTGCGTGATACAGTAATTGCTCATATTCGTGAATTGAAGAGAAATTTTCTCAATTCTGTGCCTTGCAACAACAGTAACAGCAACTCACGAAAATGGAAAGCAGTTAATGAACTAATTCATCACAAGAAAAAGCCAACTCAAGTCAATGTCAATGATATGCTTGAAGTATTTTCACAAACATTTGCCCCATCTGACATTGATGGCATTCTTGAGCAATTGGATACCATGCCATATAATGCACCCTTATCTGTCACTCAGAACGAAGTATTTGACATTTTGATCCATCTGAAAAAAGGCTCACCAGGACCTGACGAAGTTCCCTTTTGGGTATTGCGGGACTTTGCTGATATACTGGCTCCTTCTATCCAACATGTGATTAATTTAAGTCTTGCTACCGGTGTGATGCCAACCTGTTGGAGGAGGGCTAATGTTGTGCCTATCCCCAAAGTCAGCCAACCTAAACTTACTGATTATCGCCCTATTTCTTTACTACCGATTCTTTCTAAAGTGATCGAGAAGCTTGTTTTGAAAAAGTGGCTTTACCAGAGCGTTTCACCAATTGGACCAACTCAATTCGCCTTTGTACCAAGGACTGGTCAAGGAACTGTGACGGCACTCACCTACACGATTCATCGTATTTTATCCCATCTAGACACTCCGGGAGCCGTTAGACTTCTGATGTTGGATTACAGCAAGGCATTTGACAGAATAACACATCAGGTTATTCTACAATCCTTGATTGACAAAAATGCTCCAAAAGAACGGTTGCTCTGGATTGCATCATATCTGTCTGTGCGAGAACAAAGAATTAAATGCAATGGTAACTATTCATTGTGGTTTAGAGCCACAAGTGGAGTCCCTCAGGGAGGCGTGTTAGCTCCATTGTTGTTTGCCTCAGCAATGGATAGCTTGGAGCCAAAGTTTGGAAACTCCACCCTGGTAAAATTTGCAGATGACATATCAGTGCTGCACTGCATTCGCGAAGTCGAGGACGATAAGCTCAGTGAGGAGCTGAATCATATACTGACATGGTCTCATGAGCATGGCATGCATTTGAACTATATGAAAACCAAGGTAATGAATTTCAATACTAAGAAGGCCCTCAACCTTTCAGCTCTCTGTGACCCAGAATCATCAACCATTATCGAGGAAGTTAGCTCTGCCAAACTTCTGGGAATTGTTCTTGACAACAAGCTCAATTGGCAACAGCATCTCGACCACACACTTTCGAAAGCTAGACGCCGAATTTATCTACTACACTGCCTAAAGCAAATTTCGCCGAATAACCACCAATTGCTCCGAACCGTGTACGTGACCATGATAAGATCTATCTTGACATATGCTTATCCCGCGTGGTGCAACATCACTGCCTCGAGATTCAGACATATTGCTAGCCTTGAAAAGCGATTGTGCAAGTTGTTCGGTTTTAGCTGTTCAGAGGATATTACCAGCTTCTGTTTGCGAACGGCCGAGCAATTAGCATTAAAGGCAGAAGATGAGGAACACCCATTACATCTTATTCACGATAGCGAAGAAACTCGACATAGTGAAAGACTTGGTAGTCGGAACAGAAAACTCAGATCAAGAACAATGCGCTTCCAAAATTCTTTTATTCGCTTTGCCTGACTTCTATCTGATTCTACTTCTGATGTATTTTATAAATGATTTGTGTAACGCTACTTCTGAATAACCACCGGTTGTGAAGTACGAATAAAGCTACATTATTATTATTATTATCCAATGGCAGATCTGAGACCAGATTTGGAATCAGCGTCAAATTCTACATCCGTAGGGTGATTTCCAGCTCAATCGGCGAGAAAATAATTTCAACATTTTTCGGAAAAACGACAGAGTTAACGGCGAATTTGGGATGGTTTTGGTCTGTAGAGCCACAACGAAGCATCGGATGGGAAAACGGAGGTCAGATTCGGATTCAGCGTCAAATTCTACAATGAAATGGTGAATTTCCAGCTCAATCGGACCTCTAGAATCGGTGATAGAAGCGTTTAAAGTTTTTGGATGATGGATATTGCGTCATCAACCGACAGAGACTTTTCATTAAGACGAGAGATTGTCAACGGTAGGTCGTCTCTCTGAGCTCTGATGCTATCATCGGAGAAACCGACTTAGAAAATTTCATTGCTGATATCAGCTAAGGCGTCAGACTTAAGGGTTACCCAGGAGATGGCCTTCGTCTCCAGGCCATAAAAGACTCCAAAACTTTAAAGGCTTGTAACTTTGCTTCTACAAGTCCGTTTGACTTGATTCAAAAAAGGTTCGGTCGCTATTGACCTGCCCTAAGTGATAAATTACTTATAGAATTTCATAAGTAGTCCTAAAAAGTTGAAAAATTTAAATTCGCTATTTTTGGTGATTTTCGGGGTTTTCAAACCTTCTGATTTCAAGAAAGACCTTTATGAAGTTGTCAGAGGTGAGCTTCGGCTCGAGACTTGCTTCCTGATGTAAATAACTCCACCGGTTTTCATGTCAAAATCGGTGTCCGAACACAGTGATATGACGCACGCTCTGCCCGCGGGAGGTTGGATTTGAGGGCCGAGGCCTTGGAGTCGGGATAAGATCCCCTCTGAGTAATGCCTGTAACGGATTCATCAGCCTAGCTCATCTATCCTCAAGTATTGAATGACATATTAGTTGTATTTTTGAAATGACTGCCAATGTATTCATTCGTTGAAGTTATAAATGGTATACGTAGTAATTCTATTTCATCCTTCCTTTACAGAAAATGGGAGGAAATTTCAGGCTTTTATTTAAGAAGTGCTCTTGTGGAGATATTAAGAGAGGCGGCGAATTCAAACGCCACATTAACAAATACAAGAATACTCCTCACTTTCACGAGGAAAGAGCCGTTATTTCCGGCTGCATACATTGCCTGAAATTTCTAAAAGGCAAAGACCATACGGAATTTTACGCTGCTTAAGCCGAATGTCTCATTAAGAAGGCTGCGAACTGCACGACATCCGACATCGGCAAAGTGATCACAGCCTTCTTCAACGAAGCAACAGTCGATCTAGACGCAGAATTGCAAGATGCAATTGATACCATCTTGAGTCCGACTGCACCGACCACAGAACAACTAAGTGGATCGGACATCTCAGACGACTCCGATTCTGAGGAGGTCGTCATCAATAAGAACGCGGAAGAGATAGGAAAACCGTCAAATCACTCTTCCCCGATAAAGAAAGTGATCGCACCTTCCCCAGTAAAGAAGGGGATTAAGCAGCAGACGGATAGCTGGAATAAGGATGCCCACATCGCGAAAGTGAGCCAGGAATATGCACTCACGAAATTAAAAGACGAACTGACTCGTTACAAAAACGAATGTGCGGCCCTTAGGGACGAGAATTTTCACCTTAAGGGTCAGGTAGCCGAGATTCGGGCCCTCAAGACACAAGTGATCAATTTAGAACCTTTCCGCGAAAGGGCGCTTACCAGCGAAAAACGCGTTACTGAGCAGGCGACGTATATAAAATCTTTGAAAGCTCAGGAAGATGCGTCAAAGCTAAAAATCGAACAACTGAAGATTAGCCTGACTGAGAGCCAGAAAAAAGAGGAGAAAAGAACAACGCTCCACCTTCCCGTTGTCAACAGCAGAATTGTTGATAACATAATAATAGAAAGCGAGGACTTGGACACCACATTCGAGTAATACGATGGGGCGATGGCGGAGATGCGCTGCTTACACATTTCAATTAAGCACGATGGTGACATCAAGGAATTGCGCCACCGCAAGCGGAAACTGCCATTCAAATACCTACCTCACCCACCACCATCGAAGATTCAACGAACCGATTAAGTTAATTTATGGTAAGTTAATATCATCTCTATCACTTGAATATAATTTCATCTATTTTCTTTCTATTTTTCAGATGCGACGTGAACGAACCAACGGTCTTTAAGAGGCCACCATGGGGCAAAAAGTGATATACCTCCACGTGGTTTGCCCTGGACAGACTTCGGTCTGACTGAATCTATCACATAATTAGAAAGACTTAGTCATGTCTTTGTATCAGAGGGTATGTAAACCATTACCTCTCTTTCATTTTCATTCTATACTCCATCATGAAAACACCTAAGAAGACAGTCAGCTCTCCTGACAAGACTCGGCTTATACCGAAAAATTTATTTATTGAGTTTTCAGAGCTGGAGGAGCGAGAGCGATTCTATAACAATCTTGTTCGAATCGGCTCATCGGTTACCGATGATGCCGATTCAACAGAGTGGAGATATATTCCACCCTCTGACAGTCGGATGGAAGTAGAGGAGGTCGATGCCGCTGACATAGAGAGATTAAAAGTCAGTCTCAGCGGAATCGGCCAAATCTATACATGTATCCGAGAACGAACCATCGGTCTTTAAGAGACCACATGGGGCAAAATGTGATAGTACCTCCTCGTGGTTTGCCCTGGACAGATTTTGGTCTGACTGAATCTATCACACGAATATAAAAAATATAATCATGAAGTTGTATCTGCTATCAGTCAACTTTAACGTTGCATGGCACGGAGAACTTCGGTATAATTCTTCCTGTTGGTGGGCGATCTCTCTTGAGACAGCGGATGATATCGTAGTGATTAGTGTGGCAAGGGCTTGAGACTTACCTTAATCCGACTTTCCAACGGTCGTCGTGGTCTCTTCGCTCAACGTAGCACTTTGAACGCCAATCGGTTGAGTCTTAGCTATCTGCCGCAGGTTACTTTTTTAAATTCTCCATTGCATACGTTATCTGACAATGAATCATGAGTTCTCTTAAAAACTGCCTCTTCTATTATTGAGGCTAAATGATGAAGGGATGAAATGGGAGGGCACTCTTGCGCCACACGCAGACACATACATCTTCTCTCTTTACTAATGATACGATCTCTTTTGATAGAAAAGTAGACCGATAATAAATGTGATGACATTCGCAACCATGTATACAATAAATCCCATATCTAAATTCTTCCCTTTATTTCCATTTCTAGATCAATACATTGCAAAACAAAGACATGTAGTTCTTTAGATTTATTTATCAAAGTTCAGTGGGACTGGTTTCAAGTCATTATAAATCCTATAATATGTCACTCTCTTTGGTGCATCCGGCACTCTTCTAAGTCGCGTCGTCTTCGGTGTGAGCTCGCCCTCACTCCATACAACTTGGGTGATTTTGGGTTTATTGCCACTGTCCACATCCTCGTCCCATTCATCGACAACTTCGAAAATTTTGTGGAAAATATTTAAGGCTTCAGAAGAATTTGCCATACTAGCCTGTTCGATCGTATGATGTGAATGATAAGCGCTACAATCTTCTGATTTATATAGGATATTCAACAATACTTTCCTCGACAACCAATCAGAATCACTCTAATCTAGATAAAGACTGTTAAAGTCAGAAGATTGCAAGATATACCAATCTCAGCTAAAATGACAATTTTGTGATCGTCAATGAGTGCGATGAAGGCATGAGTAGTCAGGAGTGGTAACAAAACTGTAAGAATTATCTGGACAGACGAAGAGTGGACACCGAAACAACTCGTGAGGGAAGAGTGTCAGATGCTCCCAAACGATCAAGTATGCTTTGATTTTAAATAAATCTAAAAACCACATGTCACTACTTTTTGATATCTTCCCTCAGTGATTGAGGTAGTATTTAGGAAAAGTGATGGTGTCTAGCATCAGCTGCTATGATTTATACTGAGCTGTCAAATGATTAGATTTTCACTATGATGTTGATGACTACATTACCCAGAAATTAGTGAAAACAGACAGATATAACAAATGAAACACATATTCAGAAATTACAAATAATTTAGAAGTTCTTCAGTACTAATATTGTCCCACAGCGATTCGCAGTTACTGCAGTCACATTTAAGTTGTCGCAGTCTTTCCTCCGCTGAAGCCAACACACCAAAGACGTACTCCCATTCAACCTCGTTCCTGGGTTGAGACGATGGGCTGTACCATCTCCGTATATCATGGAGAAGACTGATATCATCCTCCTCCGACACATCCTCCTTGTTGTATAGTAGGTACTTCCACCTCACATACGCCATTTCCATCTCCTCTTTCTCAGTCAGAGACGAATACTCCAAACTTGGAATATCCTCTACTGTTTTCTTCTCCTCCAACTTCACCTTCTTTGGAGCGGGAGGCCAAGTTGATGTGTCCACGGAGAGAGTTGCTGTTGGCGAATTCATGACTTCAAATTGTATGCTATAAACTTGATTTCTTAGTGCTTAAGTACAAGTAAGTAGCCAATCAAATGAATAGCCAATGAATGCCGAGTATGAGAGTATATAAAAGGGGGGAAACAGACTTATTTTTCATTCTATATTTGATGCGTATCGAGAATAAGTGAAGTCTCTATTTTGATAAACTATACAATTTTCTAACATTGAAGTATCATACTTAAACTTGTTTTCGTTGAAATGGTAAGTTGAAGATTTCCTCACTCATCTCCCTCAAACGTTTGGTTAATAGCATCTTTCTCAATTTCAGCCATCTACTTCATCACCAAAACGCTCCCTTCTCGAGGAAACTTTAGAGCTGTTAAGTGAAGGTAGGTTGTAACAATAAACTATAACTTTAATAGAGATGATAGAATGATTTCTCTTTCAGTTGATGTTAGTACCAGCTCAAGCGGTCAGTCGCGGGAATCTAATGAGCGGGAATGTGCTGATTGTGGTCACATCTTTACAAGGAAGCGTGATCTCGCCCGACACATCAGACAACGTGTATGTCAACCCAAGACATCATCAATCTCCCGAGGTGAGGATGATTCTATTCAACATGTCTCCTTTACTTGCGACTTTTGCACTCTATCTTTTGAAACACGTTTTGAATTATCTTCACATAGACTTCACCACACGCATACAAATGATAGTTAAAGTAACACCACCTCCTCTATCCGTCTCACTGAAGTGTCGCTCAATAATGTAGTAAGAAATTACCATATGGAATCCTCAGAAACGATTGCTGATTTTCCGGAGTGGTTTCATCAAAATTCAATATTAATAGATGCGCTCTTTAGAAATTTCGACAACTTTAGAATAAAAGAGCTCATCTATCTTAAAATAAAATATGTTAAAGTTGATCATCATACTGGCGAAATAGTGCAGAGGTTGGAGTTCCACATACCCTCCTCTCCTGCTACAGAGGTAGTAGATAAAGAAGTATGGTTAAATTTTCACATTCAAGGCCTAAAATCAAATATTGATAAATTTAACGAGCGCGATAGTGGTCTGATTTTTGATGGTGTAGAATCTGCCATGTTTAAAATTACTCTATTAGAAAATTACAGTGGACGAAGCTCCTTCAGTCTTCCAAAAACGTTAAAAGATAAGAAAGCAGTCATTTCTATAGATTGTGAATCGCACTGTTTTAAGTATGCGGTTTTATCCATTCTCCACTATCATGATGTACAGAACAACCGTTTCCGTAAAACCAAGTATCATTAATGGGAGAATGAATTGAAATTTGATAACTGCAATAGTGAAGATATGAAATTGAAAGATATAGAGAAATTTGAAAAATTAAATGAAATTAAAATAGTTGTTCACGTCTGGCAAAAAGGACTTAAAGGTGTACGCTACAACAAACGGTCATCAACTTATGTTCATGTTGTCAACCACTTGTTGGTATATGAGGATGGCAGTCAACAATGGCATTACTGCGGTATTCCAAATATTCATCGACTATATTCCCACTTAACATCCAAAAGGGGGAAGCATTTCCTATATGACCGTTGTATGAGATCCTTCTGGTCAAAAGATAAGTTTCAAACACATTATGAAGAGTGCAAGCGAGGTAAATTGCAAATGTAACGCATGCCCAAAGATAAAATCTTTTTATATAGAGAGAATGGTAGTGAATTAAGTCCTCTTCGCGTCATCTATGCTGACATCGAATGCTATATTGATGATAACATCCACAAGCCAGCAGCCATATCTTGTTATGAGGTATGGCATAATCATTTCCAAAATAAAAATAATAAAATGCACGTCTGGCAAAGTGAGGATTGTATACACAAATTCTTGCAATTCCTGGAAACTGCTAGTAAATTTCAACAAAAATATGATAGTGAACTCTATCACAGATCATTAAATATGACAGCAGATGATCAGGTAAAATTTGAAAGTTGTAAAGTCTGCTCAAAATGTAATAAAACGTTTGATGAGGGTAAAATTAAGAAAGTGCGTGACCATGATCACATCACTGGTAAATGTGGAAACGCATTGTGTTCAAGATGCAATTTTTCTCTAGGAATGAAACGCCGCACTCTACCCGTAATTTTTCATAACTTCAAAGGCTATGACAGCCATATGATAATAAAAGGGGGTTAGGAAAAATGAAGGGATGGTTGATGAATGTTATAGCTCAAACGACGGAAAAATTTATGTCCATGACAGCAAAAGTACCAGTTGATAAAACTAAAGAAAATAAGACAGTCTACTTTGATATAAAATTTTTAGATTCCTATCAATTCATGACTTCATCACTAGCATCTCTCGTTCAAAATCTTAAGTCTCTTCCACTAACTCAAAATTTGAAGAAACAATATCCTAACTTGACAGATGAAGTCATCACACGCAAAGGAGTGTTTCCATACGCATACTTTGACAACATTTCTAAAGTTAGTGAGATTTCTCTTCCATCAATAGATAAATTTAATAATGATTTGACTGGTATAGAATGTAAGGTAGAAGATTACAATCATGCTCAAGTTGCATGGACAAAATTTGACTGTCAAACGTTTAGCGATTATATGATTGCCTATCTAAAATTAGATGTATTTTTTCTGGCTGATGTATTTCAGGAGTTTCGACGAGTGACATTAGAAGAAGATAAATTAGACCCCATCCACTTAGTCAGTCTTCCAGCCATGTCATTTCAGTCTGCTTTTAAAATGACTGGAGAGAGCATTCATCTTTTACAAGATCCAGAGATGCATAATTTATTTGAGCGAGGAATTCGCAGTGGTTTCACATTTGTAAATAGACATCAAATAAAATCAAAAATAGTAGATGATGATCAGATTTATCTAAAGTACTATGACCAGAATAATTTATATGCTAGTTCACTATCCAAACCTCTACCTCACTCTGAGTTTCGCTGGCTAGGTGATAGTGAAATTCAACATTTCTCCAATCCTTCAAACATACTAGCTATTCCAGATGATGGTGATTTGGGATATTATTTTGAGGTAGATCTTATCTATCCAAATAGTATTAAAAATAAAACTGGATTTTCCACTTAAGCCCGAATCAGTTGAAGTGACTGAAGATTTGTTTTCGGACTTTATGAAACAATTTCATAAAGATTTAGAAGGGAGTGGACAGCCCAAGTATAAGCCTTGTCGCAAACTTTTGCTTACTCAATTTGATAAAGAAAATTATCTGGTCCACTTTTCCATCTTAAAATTTTATTTAGAAATGGGCATGATTTTAAAAACAGTTCACCGCATTATCAAATTTAGACAGAAAGCCTTTCTGAAACCATATATTGATAGTAACAACCAGAAACGTGCACTAGCCCAAAATAATTTTGAAAAGGATTTTTATAAATATAAGAATAATAGTCTTTTTGGTAAGACGATGGAGGATGCTAGAAAACGTATAAACTATAAACTTGTGAATCATAATAATAAATTTCAAAAGTTAGCGGCATCACCTCTCTTTATTGATAGAGATATTATAGATGATGAGTTGGTTGGTGTTAAAATGATAAAATCAGAAGTAGAGTTGTGCAAGCCCATCTACATTGGACAAGCTGTATTAGATTATTCCAAGCTTGAAATACATCAACTCTTCTATAGAATATTAAAACCATGTCCTCTAATCAAAGACGTGCGTTTGCTGGGTGGTGATACAGACAGTTTCCTTTTAAGTATCGCTGCTCAGAAAGAGTTAAACTTCAATGAAATAGGAAAATCTTTAGAAAATTATTTTGATACGTCAAATTATCCTACAGATCACCCACTATACTCTATTAAAAATAAAGCAAAATTAGGATGCTTCAAAGATGAAATGGCAGGAGAAGAAATTAAGGAAATGATTCTTCTTCGGCCTAAAATGTGTTCTATGAAACCAAATGACTCCAGTGACAGCATTAAGTGCGCAAAAGGCATATCTAAATCGATTGTTGTAAATATGAAACATAGGGTCTATAAGAAGGCCTTTCAAAGTAAGTGTGTAACGTTTGTCAACATGACCATATTTGAATCAAAGACGCATGAGGTAAAAACTCATACATTTACAAGCGACCACTTTCAGCGTGGAAAGATAAGAGGTGTTGGATAGGGCATAACATATCTTTTCCACATGGTCATCCTGATGCAAACATATCACTAACCAAAAGAATTAAACTCACACTACCACATTCAGGAGATGTGTAAATAGATTCAGTCTCAAATCAGTATTTTGATGATGCTTTTGTTGACATTCATTGCTGTTTTGTGTATCGCTTTAGATTGCACTTCCTTGTGAATATATGCCTACAGTCAGACCATTCCCCCTATATCTGTGAAAAGACTTTTTCATACATATATTTTTATTTCAATAAGATTTTGCAATGACTTCACTTTGTTTTCCGAAACACTAAAGTTACGAGGGATTTAGTATCTTTGACATGGATGCACTCATGTAGACCATTTGTAATTTTGATAGAAATAGATGGTATAGTTTGTTTGATAACAGGATGGTAGAAAATAGGTTGAAACATCTTCTCGACTATTCCATAGAAAGCATCCTTATCATGAATGAAATCACGTAAAATGTGTGTTCTTTCCTCGCCAACAGAAATAGGTAGAATCAAATCACTTTGAATGTAAAGGCGTTGTTCATGTTTATTAAGTGTCATTGGTGTTTCTATACCAATCGTATGTGCAGCAGTAAACATATTTTGTAGCTTTGAAAAACCAACGAGTTTTATCAAATTTTTACCTCACCCAGTTTCAGAACAACGCGTTGATTTTCAATTGAAAACGAAATGTGGTGTGTCTTTACATCATATTTACTTTTCATCACATGCTTCAACTTCTGTTGTATATAAGGATTTACTACATGAATGAAGCTTTCAACTGTATGATATAGACGCGGCATTATATTGATAGCAACTTTAGATTCTTCATAATACTGGTAAATATTCTTGATGCGATCACCATAGATGTCCACCCACCATTCATCATTAACTGAATCAGCTTTAGTGTAATATTCATGAGAAGCATGCACCAGACCGCTTCCAATAATAGGTGTATAATGTCTTACAAAATGACGCAAGGTTGGAGAGAAATAAACTGTAAGTTTGTCATTATATTTCTGAATAACCAACTTATCTTTGTCCGCCATAATTTTCTCTCCATACTTCTTACCCACAGTCTCATTCCATCGTTTTACTAACTCAATAAGTGATAAAGGTTGAACACCACGCTTTTTCAAAATGATGCGTTCTTCGCATTCTACAACATCTTCATCAAATATTTTAAATTTATAATGAAATTTGTTGATTCGATTTGAATAAACTTTTTTAACATTTGCAGTAGCAATTGACGTTAGATGTAGTCAATGGCCAAAACCGAGATGTGGATAGAATTCATTATCCAACCTCAGTGTAAGACCTTTAGTAAAAGAATGAAAGCGAAGGAACTTTCTCCCACTTCAATGATAGATAGTAAACTCATAAACTTTCTGATCCTTATTCTTCATGATGGAAGTATTACCACTATTGAATGCCTTAATAATTTTCTCATCCCCAAATGGACCATAATAATCTGATTTTATCTGAATCCATTCATAGTTCCACTTTCCATCTGACGTTAAATTGTATGGGAACTGGAATGCATTATTCATCGTTATTCCATCATGGGTGCGAGGAGTCAATATCATTTCTTCCAAATCATTCACATTCTGAATATTGCTATCATAGCAAATGCTGGAAACACCTACTTCCCATTCACCTTCTAGATGTAGTGAGCGATTTAATTCTACTCAAAAGTCTGATGGTTTATTATTAGGAAATTTATTCATGGAACCATTACTGGGTGAGTATATTAGAAACGAATCTCTATTTTCACTTTCCATACTAATCACATTGGAAAAATATATTAGCATACTTTTGCATTAACTCTTCATTCGGAAATGGAGTGTGATGCTTGTTACAGCATCTTTATGAAAAGGAATCAACGCACCAGCATTGTCATAAATTGCAGTATCAATTTGTGGGACGTAGTTTGATTTCAGGTCTGTATAATGCACTTTCTTGAAAGTATGCTCAGATAAAATACTGCAGGTTTTTGGCTGGTATGGCATCATTGCTAGCAATGGAGCTTCAACATCTCCCACACGTACATCTTCACCAATATTGGAATATATCCTAAAATAGTTAATACGACGCGATAGCGACATGGTTGCGCTAGCTTTGGTTACAGTACCACTTTTAAAGATATTTTGATCAAAACCCAAAATGTCCATTAGAGTTTTACCCATAATTAGTTCAATACCTTTTCCACTTACAGTGAGAGACAAAGTACCTTCTTTTTCAGAAAATGAAATATGTTGGTCATTAATCACTTCATTTGAATAATCTACAACCAATTTAACTGAAGTAATAATGCGAGGCATCAACACTCTTGTTTCATGTAAGATACCACCTAAAGGCTCTATACGCTTTCTGTATAAAGATGCGGTCCATTCTGTATCAAATTGATTTGACCTTTCACATGGCAAATGTTGCATATCATATTTTCCATGAACAGCTGCAGAACGATGTCGTAAGAACTGATGAAAATCTTTTGAACAAACTAATACTAGATCATCATCATTTAATTTACTTATTGCAATATGATTAGATGATTTGATATAAGTCAATGTTGCCACTTGTTTACCATCAACTCGAAGGAGATAATTAAATTTCTTCAATAATGTTTCAGGAGTCATGTTTGTCTTTCTTGGCTTAATCACAATCTTCTTCACCAACGTCTTCTCATTTTTTGGAATAAGATCTACATAATAAGCTTCCTCTCGATATATTAACTGTTTATGCCCACTTGGGTGGTAATTAACGTTATAATTATCATAGCTTGTTAAGGCGCTAGCGAGGTAACCTAAATCATTTCTTAAACTTGGACTTAAACCAACAATCCAATCTTTCTCAACTACATGATGTACATAATTATGATCATCATTGTGCGGAGTAAATTGGACAATATGTTTACACGCTTTATTCAGGAAATCATAAACGAGTTTCTGACGTGATAGAAGATCTTTCTTCGGCCATTGTGGAATGTATACTCGGCAGCCCTTTTCACATTGGTAAGCAGCTGTGCGTCTCATATTAATAGTCATCACCTCATGATCAAAAGTATAGACACAGTTACTGTGAACAAGTTGTGTGACCCCTACTTCCCACTCTCCATTCAGCTGTTGTATATTATCAATGGGAGTAGAAAAGATAGCGGCTCGAGTACTAGCAAATCTATTTGTTGCTACATTGCAAAGCAAAATATGGTAAAATGACATTTTCATATTCTGGTGATCGATATATTGCCAATGTGCATGACATCATGAAGACTTGAATTTTGGATTCTCAACAATACATCAAAGTTGATCGCAATGGAAACGTACATTTCAAAAATTCTCATGGAAATACATCGAGAGGAATTTCATTAACATGGCGACAATTTGTTAACCTCAATGATATCATGAGGGATTTGGAATATTTTGAAACGCTAAAATTCATCTCTTTGGGTAATCAAGTTTGGCTTCAACATCACAAAAATGAAATTCAAATCTTTCACTCTGATTCCTCAATCTATTTTTCATTTCGCAAATAATATTGGGAAAAATATAAAAGATGGATACATCGCTCCATTATGTCATTTATTCCTCGAGAGTTCATCGCTATGCTATGCAAATCTTAATCAGACACCACCTTCAACACAATGTTACGCTCCATCATGAAGAGTTGGAAATTAGATTCCCTACAACATGTTGAGATTGATTATGATCAAAACGTTTATTTCAACGACTATACTGGAAATATGAGAAGAGAATTTGCTTTATCATATCGACATTTTCAATGTCTAAATCATATCATGAAGGACTTGAAATACTTTTATATGAAAAGACATTCACGCATAGGAAATCGCATATGGTTGCGACTAAAAAAGCAACGAATACAAATCTATCATTCCCAACTTTCTATCTGCTTCATATTTCATTAAGGTAGTTGGGAAAAGTATGAAAGGAAGATACATCGCTCTATTTACTCATTTCTTCATCATGAGACGTCATTGCTACACCATCGTCAACATTCTCAACCGCATCAGACTCTATACCAAAATCGATCTCGCAACATTACATCAACAAGTTCCAAACAGCAAGTATTATCCGGGTCGACCGCAAATGTTAGTGGTGAAGATGAGCAATTTACGGAACCTTAAACTCTTTCCAAATGGGACGGTACAGATTCTCGGCGCCCTTTCTCATTCATCGGCGCGGTTAATGCGCTTAGAACTGCGGAAGCTACTACGTCGGATATGGAAGAGGGAGAAGTGTGTGATGTCGAATCTGACTGTGAACAATATGGTTATCTCTACTCAATTGAGTGAAAATGTTTCGTTTTCGAAGATTCATAGCAGCAGCTACAATTTGTGTTATGAACCAGAACTTTTTCCTGCAGCTCTCATTAATTGTTGGAATCCTGTACATATTGCCATCTTTCACAACAGTAAAGTTATCATTACTGGACTGAAATCAGAAGTGCAAACAGATACAATCCTAGACCGTTTAATCGAATATGTACATACCCAGCGGATTGTGAAATAAAAACAATTTTTATTCCAATAAGATGATGTTTTATTTCAAATCATTATAGAACTTTAAAATCATTTTTTCATTAGAAGATGGGTTACATGAAAACTTTTGAATAACAGATTTAGATCGACGTACATGCAAACGATTTAAAATGAAGTACAATACGAAAGCACCGCAAGTTGATGAAAGTGGATGTTGTAGTATGCGTTCATTTCGCTGATATTGACGCGTATGTTTTCTCAACCACTGCTGTGTTGGTATATTTGGAGGTTGAGCTAGAGAGTCAAATAGTTCACCACGTCGGTCTTCTCCAATAAAGATCGCTTTCCAATGCTCACCGCCTAAATTCTTTGACTGAGTGTTCAATACAATAAAGATGGGATACTGTTTTACTGTAGTTGGTAGGGTATCTAGCGAATAGACATTATCAAAAGCTTTCAACGTAGCTTTATCTGTATTACGCTGTACTCTAGCTTTAATATCGTCAGCATTCAACCAACTCATTAACGATTATAGTGAAGAATCACGTGACGATACTTAGTTATTTCAATATTTGAATCAAAAACTGCATAAATCAATACATTGATCGTCGCAGCTAGCGTTGTTTTAAACTCCAGATCCAAGCGAATATTATGAGGAACGTTAGCTTGACGATCAGGTGCACTAACATCACTGTCGGCAGTCAAATCAAATGCATAAATAGTATAGCCATTCTTAAACTCTCTCATTGTAAGCCCGTTGGTGCCGTCTGTGTTGTAAAAGCCAAAGACATTCATGTAGTCAACATAGCTGCGCAAAAATTGATAAGAAGAGAAATCTGGTCTATAGGGCGGTCCAGGATGACTGACACCATTTACACGTAAAGCAATTTCGCTCAAACTGTTGTGTTTGAAGTTGAAAGGATTCTTCTTGATATTGCCATTGAATGCATCATTTTCAACCATTGCTACCATTAGGAGTTTTGGTGCTTCTGATGGAAATAAACCATCTTTCATAAAACTTTTTTGATCTTTGGGAATAGTAAATGTGAGAAGCTTTGTATGTTGAATGCGATAAATAGCATTGCTACGGTTAAGACCCTCAGCATGTCCTCTAATTACACTTGGATTAGCTACCACTCGACGAATGTATAGCGTAATATTTTCCACATGAATCTTAAAATTGACAACTTTAGCATATGCATTCAACGCAAATTCAGGCTTATTCAATGTCAGCTTGAGTCGCATGCTGGTATTACAGAGTAAAAACTTTGTCTGTCTGAAGAAGTCAAGATTTAGTGGACCATATAGCTGACATACTTTACTATCTTTAATCAAAGCAGATCGCTTTACAAAACCAGTGTTTGTCTCACTATCAAATTGTGTTGCTTCATCTCTATACCATCCCATTGCTTCCATATGACTCTTTTGTGCTGCTGGATGAAACTGTGATAGGGCATTGAAATATGCTTTATAGGGATAATCGCTTTGTCCACCTTCTACCTGTTGCTCTCCAATCGTTAGAGAAACATCACGAAATATTGTTGCCAGCGTTAAATTGTTCAGACCAACTTTATGTGCATCATCGATGTTAGTACCATCTGCTTGCTGAATTCTGAACCGCACATCAACCATCGCATAACTTAAATCAATGTAGTCATCACTAGCACCAGGAATGACAAATTCAATTGGACCAGTATTCTCAGCAGTTCGAGGATGATAATCTACAATACTTGAACTAAGAATATCTGTCTGTATCGCTTGTTGATCAAACAAAGAGAAATTTGAAGTTTTACACTCCATGATTAGAAGTTATGGCAGCGTCGTCGTTTAGCACGCGATGAATGATTAGAGCGCGCACGGCGTTTGCGTGAATGCCTTTTCTTAGATTTGCGTGAAGTTCGTCTCTTACCAGCTCTGCGCTGTTTTCTTTTTCTTCTAACATTCATTCGTTTAGGTGCTTTCTTTTGTTGTGTAGCATTAAAAGTTTGTTTTAATGTTCTTAAAACGCGTTCCTTCCCACGATTTAGTAAACTACTCTTTATATTTTTTCCACTGGCAATATCATTGACAACATCACCAGCAAAGCCAACAGCATTACTTAAAACAGATCGTTTTAAAGTTTTTCCGACGGTAGATGGGAGAGGAGATACACCAGATTTCAGCGCGCCAAATATACTACCTCCACGTTGACGGCGAGCACCACTGTAAATTGTACCCCCGCCACTTACATAGGAGGGCCGTGAATAAAATGATGCAGTCGGATGCATTACTTAAATCTTGAGCTCGCAAGTTATGGTTTTGCATAAATCACTTGCGATCACTTTGATGAAAAATGTCTGCACGACGCATCCAAGAGTTCATACTTGAAGGATAGCCGAGCCATTTAACAAGACACCATTCTTCGCCTTGACGTTTTTTGCAACGGATGATTTTCTCTACTAAATATGTTTCACTTTCAGTGACTACCTCAATCTCATCACGGTAAAAGCTGCCATCTATTTCTTCATTATCGTTATCTTTTAACTTGTAAGTTGCGGTAGTCTTTTTTATTGATGTTTGAAACTAAAAATTTCTTCCGTCCAATTCGGGAGCAAAAACACTTCACTTTTGATATGCGAACTTTATCGCCTATTTTTACATCACTTTTGGAATGTTTTACGCACTTCATCTACATTGTCAGCATTCACATCTGCTGGTCTGAGTCCAATAGAGCGATGTACAAAGAGATTGTAGGCATATACCGTATCTTGTAGAATCTATCTCCAATTTTGTGTTAAGTTGGCAGTAAAATGTCGCCACAGGCGATTTTTCAATGTGCGGTTAAAACGTTCAACTAATGCAGCCTTATAGGCACTCTTTTCACTAGACAACTCAATGTCGATTCTCTCAAACAATCTTCCCACATGCTGATTTTCGAACTGTTTTCCTTGATCACTCTGAATTCTTTTTGAATGCGACCCTCTTGGAAAATTGACTGAAATGCTTTTGCTACTCGTTTACCTTCTTTAGTTTTTAATGGTTGAGCCCACGCATATCGCGAGAAAATATCAATCACTGTCAAAATAAAATTATTTCCCGAGTTATGTTTTGAAATGGAGGCAACGTCATACAAATCTGCCTGCCACTGTTCATCAATCTCATGAGTAATATAATGACGGGTACGGTACTTCTTTCTCGCTTGTTTGTGGAGTGTATAGGTAGCCTGACCCTTTAACCATTGTTTAACTTGTGATTGTGGATCCTTCTTCTCATGTTTTTGCTTTCTTGTCTTTTTACACTTATAACAGCCACAAGATTTAGCAGATTTACGTTCATGTTCAGATTGCTTAGGAGTCTCACTGTAAGAGCTGGCACAGCAAGTACATGTTACATCAACATGCACCTCCGACGGTTCATTACATGGCGTGCAACACATCTGAACATATATTTCTTTGGTGGAGATCTTCTACGTCTATCTCTTTCTCTTGTTTGCCTAGAGGGTGTAGATCTACGTCGTTCTCTTCCTCTTGTTTTCTTAGTAAGTGTGGAATGAGATGTAGAAAGTGAACTCTTAAACCAATTTCTTGGCATTGTAACACTCCTAATTTTAGGAACAGAATTAACAGTTGAGGTATTACCAACTTCTGAAGTAGAATCAAGTTCTTTCAATGTTTCATTATTCAATGCAAATTTTGGAACATTATGCTTTTTCAATAGTTGAAGAAAATATGGCCAACTATGTGGGACATAACCTTGTCGACGCTTTCTACGCGTTGCATACTGAATCAAGTCTTCATAACGCGAAGCGCTAATAATTTTATCATCATCTGTAATGATTTCACCTCTATCATTCACATTGAGATATGGTTCAATGCTGTTGAAAAGAGCTATTGCATGTGCACGAGATGCTAAAGGTATAGCAGTCGAAACAGAGTCACGCATCTTATTCTTCAAACTTTTCAATTCTTCAACAGCTTCTGATTGTAATAAAACTGCGCGATATGGATCTTAAATATGTGCATTTTCCTGATAATCCAGCTCTTTCTTACAAATTTGATTTGCTAGAGGTTGCTTTACTTGCTGTAAAGCAGTCAATTGCACACATTCATCCTGAGGAATGACAATCATGCGAGAATAGGAGCTCATAGTTTGTGGATAATCATAGGCTTTTTCAAAATATCACTACTCAATAAATAAGTAACCGTGTGGTTTTTCAGTTGCTGCTTGAAAAATTTCAATTAAGGCTTTTGAACCTCTTGGTGAAACTTGTCGCGCTAAAATTTCAAATTGACTTCTATCTCGTGGATTCTTAAAGATAGCGTAATAGTGCGTATTCAGGTTTCGTGTGCGGGTTTCTTTCCCATCAGGAAACAAAGTTTGCGTGATATAGATTATAAAGCACCTTCTGTGATGTGCTACGCGAGTGAACATATCTGTAACGTCTTTAGAATTCTTGCTTTCCATCAATAGATCATCCAATACAACGACATCGTTGGACTCTATCTTATCAGCTCGAATAATTCCTTCATTTCGAATGAAGTTACGACGTTGCAATTCCTGAAAGAGTGACGCCTGATAAATACCATGACACCAAATAACTCGATTGATAGGTTCCCTAAACAATCTTTTCTTTTGTCTAGCAAATTCATAGTGAAAACAGTTTTACCTGCATGGGATGGACCTGATGCAGTCAGAACTTTATCACATTGAAGTCTGAAATCCATTTTAATACTTTGAAATTCAACATTTGCATAATTAACGCTTTGAGGCAAAGATGCTACCCAATACGTTGCCCACTACAGGAGTTAACATCGGAAGTAGTGCTGAAAGGAAGCCACCCTTTTGTGACAGAGTTTTCCTCTTTCTTTGAAGGGTGATTTTAGGATTGGAGATGAATCGTAATTTTGTAGTATATCGCTTAAGTAACCTTCGTTGTTGTGGTGATAATTTCTTTGTCCTCAAACTTCTCACATGAGAAACAATTTCTCGAAAAAATTTATCATTAGCATGTCATATAGCATTATATCGATGACTTCATTTCATTCTTTGAAGAGCTCGAATGGCTGCAGAAAATTTTGAAGACTTTCGACTTTTACGTCTCGCCATTTTTCTCTTTACCATTGTCGCAACTTGAGTTTTCCATATTTGCATAGGTACTAACTTTTATGGCAGAAGTGACACTCAAAATGGACTATATCACAGTGGCTACATTGACAGAGTTGAATACAGCAGCGTATGAAACAGCGCTGGCAGAAAGTATGCTTGCATCTCTTAAAGATGTGTTTTCACTTCCATCCTTTCGCTTACATACATCACACATATTTTCACTCTTACTAACAACTTCTAAAGCAAGTCTTTTTGACGACATGAACTTGCTAGCCTTTTCTAAATAATAGACGCATGTACAGAAGGAATATGCTTCGAGAGTAAGTAGACATAACTCGAAAACCAATTGTGCTACGATTAAGTACCATTGCATCTTTAAGTTTCTTTTATAGAACGTTGAATGTGAATATGAACTTGCTTCAATTACTAGACTGCTATCATGATGGTTAAATGCATCAAGACGTTGAGCAATTTTTCCCATATGTCTTTCAAAAAATTCTTCAGGATTATCTGCAACTTCCATTGAATAGGAAGCAAAGTGGAAGAACCGATCTTCTACCTCTTCTTTCCCAAAATGACTGAAATGAATTTTCGCAACTAATCGCGCCATTACAATTTTATCAGAAAACGCATTCATTAACTTCAAAAATAGTGTGCTAGTATCACCAATAACTGAGTTGATGTTAATCTCATCTTTATGAAATGTTATCACATAATCTTCAATAGTCCCTTTTAAACTTTGTCTATGAAAACGCAATGTTCCACAATCATTTGAGAAAGACATTGTCATCCTGCATCTATCCCTCCAATTGCATGAAAAACAGCAAGTCTTTACATAAAGCTTTAATTGAATTACTTCTTCAAGCATGCATTACAAATTTTGGGTTTGAAACAAATAAAATAGATACAGTTGGTAACTATCATGCAGATAGCAATGAAAACCGAACCTTACTTTGGCAGTGTTGAGGTAAGGAGGAAAAGAACATTGATTATGAATGTAACTACTACAACGAACATTTGAAATGGTAACACTCAGTTCCTTGAAACGTTTCGTAACTTCATGATAGTCCCACTACAAAAAGATTCGTCGGAAAGACGTCGGAACGAGGTATGGTAGTCGGAAAAAGGTCGGGAAATTTTTTTGACCCTTAACATGCTATTTCTGACCTCATTTCTTTGAATTTAAGCAGAAATTATGATAAAAATGGCTTTTTTGATTGAGTTAATTGTAGCAAGACATTGGAGACATGAAGACGTGCGGATATGATTGTGATGATATTGATTACTCAAACAAGCTTCAGAAAGGGAAAGGAAAATATATAACACTTAATTCCTGATCAATTGACGTTTTCATGTAATTCCATAGACATCCTACTTGTGAAATAGCAGATAGGAGGCCTAGGGTGTCTTTTTTATAATGAGGCTTCGGTTCCCGACGTCGTACCGACCATCGGCCATGCGGACATTCTGTTCCTCGGAACGAGTTCGTTTTCGACGTCGGACCGACGTATCTTTTTGTAGTGGGGTGTTGATTAACTCCACTATCCCAAGATGGAAGTAGAATATCATTAATGACTAGATTAGGAAAAAGCTTTCTCTCCTTGGAGGGATCATTACAAAAGATACGGACAACATTGAAGGCTGCTAGCCATCTTTTAAAGTCAATAAGAAGAGCACTTTCACTAGGAAGACCAAAGTCTTGTAAATATTGTTGATTAAGTCCATTAATATGCTTTCTCGCCCATCCATCAGCTTTGGGATCACACTTGGCATGATGATGATAGTGATGCAAATGGAAAATTTTCCGGAAAATTTTCCAATTTTTTCAAAATTTTCCGGAAAATTTTCCAATGGAAAATTTTGAAATTTTGTTTTCGGTGATTGACTTTTTTGCCTTTGTTTTGGAGACTTGTTGCAGTCGTTTGAAAAGACTATGTAACATTCAAAGTCCGAAAACTTCTCTATCATCCCTGCATGTTAACTTTTGCAACCAACTGCACCCTCCATGTCTATTTCAGATCTTTCCAACTCAATATCAGATATTAAATGGATTTCAGTTGAATTTCAGATATTTGTCAGAAACTCAACTTTGAAATGATCTTAGATTCAACTGGAGAATCTCCAATTCATCTGGAAAAGTCTGAAATTCACAGATCTGAAATCGATTTGGAACTATCCGAACAATCTGAGCTAGAAATGGAAGATGTGTAGTTTGTCCTCCACGAAGATATCGGACATTACCCCAGAAGTTAGAAGCTATCATATAGATTTTCTTATACTCATCACAGATATCTTCAGTTTCCAAATATCTCACGAGTTTACAGTCTTATCTTCCAATATATGGTCGCTCATGCATAATGCTGTGTTGGACTGTGTGCCTGTGCTTCACATGTTCATTAACACATGGAGAATTTGTATCATTGCAATCAAGGCTGCATAGTAAAGCTTAACTTTCAAGCCATAAACAAGCTCCCAAATAAAGTGCATTCTTTTTGCTCCAGATCTTTCACAATGCATGAAATTATACTCCTATCGTAAAGGAAAAAAAATCACGTTGTCCCAAAAGATGTCTGTGTTATAATATTAAAAATGCCAACTGCCACAAGCCACTGGTGGCAAAGGCAAAGGAATGCTAAAAAATCCGCGGACGGGATTCGTATTGCCACGATTGTTTTAATCGAAATGATATGATGAAATCAAGAGTTTTGGAACAATTCTATTGACGTGTCTATGCATGCCTCGATCGGCTGTGATAGAAGACGTAAAAATTATGTCACAAAAATTCAAATTTTTTCATTTTTCAAAATCGGTTTAATCAAAATGATGATCAAGATCACCACTTTTAGACCCATGCTATTGGTGTGTAGCTGCCTCGGCTGTAGAAGCGGTCAAAGCATGGGGCCTATCACAAAAAATTAGAACTTTCAAAATTTTCCAATATTTTCCGATTTTTTCCAAAATTTTCCAATATCTTCCAAAATTTTCCATGGAAAATTTTGAATCAAAATTTTCCATGGAAAATTATGGAAAAAATTGGAAAATTTTGGAAAATATTGGAAAATTATGGAAAAATTTTGGAAAATTTTGAAAGTTTTGATTTTTGTGATGCGCCCTATATTGGGACGCTTCCGCAGCCGAGGCAGGTAAATACCAATAGAATGGGTCTAAAACTCTTGATTTCATCATTATTTCGATTAAAAAGATCGCAGCACTGCGAGTTCCGTCCGCGGATTTTTGATCATTCCTTTGCCACTAGTGGCTTGTGCTAATTTGTTAACATTTTTGATTATCACACAGACACCGTTTGGGATAACGTGAATCTTGCTTTAGAATAGAGGTATAATTTCATGCAATGTGAAAGATCTGGAGCAAAAATAATTTTGGAGTTTGCTTGTTAGCTTGAAAGTTAAGCTTTATTGTGCAGCCTTGATCATTGATACAAATTCTCCACCTGTTGATGAATATGTGAAGAATAAGCACACAGTCCACGCAGTATTATACATGAGCGACCATATTGGAAGACTGTAAACTCGTGAGATATTTGGAAACTAAAGATATCTGTGATGAGTAGAAGAATATCTATGACAGTTTCTAAGTTCTGGCATATTGTCCGATCTTCGTTGAGGACAAACTGCATGCACATCTTCCATTTCTACCTCATGGTTCAGCTCTAGTTCCAAATCGATTTCAGATCTACCCAAATGAATTTCAGACATTTCCAGATGAATTGCAGATTCTCCAATTGAATTTAAGATCCTTTCAAAGTTGGGTTTCTGATAGATATCTGAAATTCAACTAGAGAAATCTGAAATCCATCTAATGTCTGAAATTCATTTGGGATGATCTGAAATAGACATGGAAAGGGTGCAGTTAGTTCCAAAAGGTAATGCAGGAATGATAGAGAAGTTTTCGGTCTTTGCATATTGCATAGTCTTTTCAAACGACTACAACAGGTCTCCAAAACAAAGGAAAAAATGTCAATCACCAAAAAAAAAATTTCAAAATTTTCCACTGGAAAATTTTCCGGAAAATTTTGAAAAAATTGGAAAATTTTCTGGAAAATTTTCTGGAAAATTTTCCATTTGCATCACTAGATAAACACTAACAATCTGATATGAGCAATTGTCCATGGCAATAGCACTGAGCTCCTGTACAGGTTCACGGGGATCAGTATGTACTCCCCATACTGATTGCGCATTATCTTGACATCCGTGGAAGGGGACATTCCCGTTTATAGTACTACGCTATGATCGTCATAACGCAAGACTTGTTTAAATTTACGCTGTAGCGGTGTAGGATTATGTACCTTGGTTGTTTCTTCCACTGGCCTCAGTTGTAGATGATCTGATTGTAGCGGACCTTGTAACGTCTGACCGCCATTTTGTCCTACTAGTGCAGCAGATGGAGTAGATGCCTGAAAATGAAAAAGATTGTATTAAGCTTACGTTCAAGGGAGGAGAGGGAGGGAAGTAGCGACTTACCATTTTAGTTGGATAATAGAATAGAGAGAGAGAAAATGTGCGTCCGTCACTCGTGCGATTCAACGATGGAATGATTCTCACTGTGGAAGGCTCGCTATTTATATAGAAATGCTTGATTCTCATTGGATGATGATCCTCATTGGACAAAAACATCAAGCTGATTCCAAATCTGGCCTCCGTCTACCAATCCGAGTCTTCGTTCGCCCGCTGGAGCTGTTTCTTGTGAAATTCTAACTCTGTCGTTTTTCGCCAATTTTCCAAATCTTAAATGGCGTCTCACATCTAAACAAAGACAGATATGAACAAGCCGTTTCTTTCACTGAATTTGTCTCACTCTTAGCTTTCAAACGAGCTATTGCACGACTTTCTACGATCTCTAGAACCAAAGTTGGAAGCAACGCTGCCAAGAGGGGGGACGTCCCAAAACTTTTTTCTCTCCGATGGATCTGCAAATCACCATACGGATGCAGAATTTGACGCTGAATCCGAATCTGGCCTCCGTTTTCCCATCCGATGCTTCGTTTTGGCTCTACAGCCCAAAACCATCCCAAATTCGCCGTTAACTGTCGTTTTTCCCAAAAAAATTGAAAAAGCTACGATTGTTTTAATCGAAATGATGTGATGAAATCAAGAGTTTTAGAACAAATCCATTGATTCCTCGACTGTACAGAAAACGTAAAAATTATATCTCAAAAATTCAAATTTTTTCATTTTTCAAAATCGTTTTATTCAAAATAATGACCAAAATCACCAGTTTTAGACCCATACTATTGGTGTGTAGCTGCCTCGGTGTGGAAGCGGTCAAAGCATGAGGCCTATCACAAAAACACAGAACTTTCAAAATTTTGATTCAAAAGTTTCCGGAAAATTTTCATCACTACCGAGATGACTGTCCGATAGAAGTGGTGTATGAAACAAGTTGGATATCAAAGGGAATGAATATTTGATGATAAGCATCCTAACAAAGCTGAAATCAAGCTGATTATAGGGAATTTCATGATCCGTGTTATTGTGAAAGTCTTAATGAAAAAGTCGCGATATTATTCGTGCTTTCTTGGCTGAAATGTCAAGTTTCTAACTCAGTTCTCATCGGAATGATTTCATGATTAACTAAATTCTTGTTTCATTTCATAAAGTAGGTATAGTGTCGACTCAAAAAAGTATCTGTATACAGTGAAAATTTTTATATCAAAAGATTCAGTTTTTTGCGGAGGTTAATATTATATTATATTATTTGAGGACTTTTGAAAAAAGTCAAAATTTGCCAATTTATATACTACCGAGATGACTCTCCTATAAGAAGTATGAAACAAGTTAGATATCAAAAGGAATGAATATTTGCTGAAAAGCATCCTGAATAGACGGAAATCAAGCTGATTATCAAGGGAATTTCATGAATTGTATTGCAATGAAAGTCTTCTTGAAAGAGTCGCGATATCATTCGTTGGCTGAAATTTCACGTTTCTAATTCAATTTTCACCGGCTTGATTTTATGATTCGATCACTAAGTTCATGTTTCATTTCTTGAAACTCAAAAGTGATGTGGACACATCTTTCAAAGTTAATTGAAATCATTGTCTTTGATTATGTGATTTTGCTCTGCCAGTGGCAGGTTGCCTGTGATATGATCACGCTTAAGAAAATACTCTTAAGGTTGAGCATGAAACCAAAAGCAACCCATCGAATTGCTAATTTAACCCATTAGATCCCGAATACAGAAGCCGATGAAATTTCAATGATTTTTTTGCAAGAATAGAGTAATTATGGACTAAATAAGCAGTATTTCCTCAAACTTTGAATATGATACATAGAGTATCAGATTTACAGACATGTTCCACTTGTGGAACATTGGGATCTTCTGACTATTATCTGGCTTCAGTCATTTAGTCAGAAGATCCCAATGTTCCACAAGTGGAACACAGTCTTTTTCTCTCGTAATTCTTTTGTAGCGTTCTCATGAATACTTTGCCACATATATACAACGACCACCAGAAGAGTTTCTGTTGCTTATTGTGCCTATTTTGGAAATGCTAGGTCCAAATTTTTTCTTAGAATTTGCAAATTTCCAAAATCTGAGTATATTTGTTTACGCTGCTTGCTTCAAACTGTCAGATGTCATCAGAGATGAATCAAGAAAAGGTGTGGAAGACGATAAAGCAATGCGAATGTAGCATTACGCCGCACTTTCGACATAAGATTTTTGTGTTCTTTTTGCACAACTTGCAACGGGATTGCCGACCGGCTGGTATGGGCAAATAGCCGCTGAAAGATCTTCGCTCCTCCTTGATCGGTGTTGACGGTCCTGATCGGCGTGCTCGTTTCAGCGTCTGAGCAAGGAGTGTGCTCACGATGTTCCTGAAATCCAAAAGATATGGGCCTGCTTTTTATACGCACGTGCATTCCATTGCGAAATCTAAGCATATTACTAGTATGTCTTCTGAGACGCATGATTATAGGCCTACTTACCTTCTAAAATCGAGATGTGAGAGGTTTCCGTTGACAGCCCGGTGCAGTCTCCATCCCACAACGACCGCCACACTTCTTGTTCCTCATTTGTGGTCTGTATTCGCTCAAGAATCGATCGAGTAAAGCGACGCCGCCCATATTTTTATTATACCGGTGGATGAGAAAAGGTAAGGGAATAGATGACCTCTTCTTCTCCTTTGACTCCCATCGGTTTGCCGCTTGGAGCTTAGAGACGGCTTCAAAGTTGCTCACAGCTACTACTGGTCTGTTATCATTACACTGGCATACAACGACCTGACCATCATTGAAACAAGAGTGGTGCCCTCTCGGTTGCGTTTTGATTTCTTGCTTTGACATCAAAGGACAATGCTCAGTGCGATTTTCCATGACCGTTCCCGTACATCGCAAATTGTGCTCGGTCTTCAGCTTTCGAAAAAGGCTAGTGGAGCTGAAGAAGCGATACATGTAGAGGGTGTGTTCCTCCTTTAAATCGAGGCACTCCGTCAAATTCAGCACTACTTGCTCTCCCAAAGGTACATGCAGTGTATTGTTTTCTTTCCGGTATAGACTTGAAATTTGAAAGGAAATCCACTTGAAGACCCAAGCACCCAAATCTTGAAGCCAAATTTGACTGGCTTTCCTTTTATGCACATTTTGCAGCTGTACTTTCCGTAGTATGGGACCATCTGTTCGTCCAGACTCAAGTCTCTTTCAAATACACCGAACTGCAGCAAATTCCTTTGAAAAATATCTAGAAAAGGTCGTAATTTTGCAAGCTTATCGCTTGGATCGAGGCATGCGTTATCGGACAAGTGAAAAAAGCGTTTCATATCTTGGAATCTGTTCCTGCACATTTTTCATATACAACTGGCACTCCCACATCTTCGTTAGTGCTCCAATAAAGTCTTTCATTTGGCAGAGTATTGTAGCCACTTAGAAGAAGAATTCCTAAGAATGTTTGCATCTCTGTTTTTTGAAACGGTAAAATGATGATCGCCTTTTTGAAATGCGTACTTATTTGTCTCATCGACGCAAAGATCTAGCAACTTGTCACCAAAGAACAATTTGTACATATCGATGGGATCCAATGTAGACAGCATCGGATATGTTTCTTGAAGACTGGGAGGTTCAGAGACTTGTTCTGTTGAAATCCTACTTTTCTTCAGACTTTCACCTTTTTCCAATTGGGTTTGGATTGTCGCCGCCGCTTTTCGAGGGCTGGTCTGTTGAGTCCGAAGTTTGCGGCATATCTTCACAAGCATGGTGTAGCTCGACAAACCCAGGAACATCCCGAACTTCGACATCTCCGAGAGAATCGTCATTGATGTCTACCTCATCAGTCGCACAGTTTACATTTTCAGGGGCAAAATAACGATTTCAATATCATCTAATTCTGCATCCGAATCGGCGGAGGTAATCATTTCGGCTGCTGCTTCCACAGAGAAAAGCTTTGGCATCTGTAAATAAAAAAAACCAATGGTTTACTCTGTAGATCTAATAATCTGGAGCTTTTAGGGCCTACTCGTACTACAGGTAAGCCTACACATTACTTGGAAAATAAAACAGGAGTCCCAGATAGAGGCCAAAACTATGTAAAGCGGTCCGATAAAAGCTTTCGAATACGAAATAATGACATTCGGCTTCGGCCTAGGCTTTTTGATTATCATGCAATATCCTTCACAAACGCGTACAATTTGTTCCAGAATATAGAACTACTACTGAAATGATTGAAGTAACCAGACATCCTTTGCCGTGTACGTGATATTGCGTGTGCGAATATCGTCGAACGTAAGTGTCAGTAGCACAGGGGCTTGCACGACAGCCTACGCTCCATAACGTTGCTGTTTCGAACCCTACATTTTTTTCAAAATCAAGGTTTTCGCCTGGGTGAAAATGAAGAAACCATGGATAGATTACTTTGAATAAATATCAGAACAATGAGAATTGGATATTTTGACATTGTTAATTCCATAATCTGGATCCTACAATAAAGCAGAACAGATATTGCTACTATATCAGCGGCACAAAAATATCAAGCTAGCCGCATATACTCATGTGAATCTCTATAGTCAGAAGATCCCAGTGTTCCACTTGTGGAACATTGTCTTATTTACTTCATCATACACACATAAGATATCATTTCATGAAACTGACTGGTAATATGTAATAAACTACCTTATGAACAGTAAATGACACAAGAAAAATTACTCACGGCTCGTTCAATGTCAGATGATATCCAATTGAAAAATGAATCGAAAATTGCCGGAATTTGAAAATTTCAATCTGCGCTTGCAATAAAACAAACACACAGATAATTCAAAGTGCGCATAAAATATATTCTATGAAACGTTCAAAGTGTTGTAGTAAGGCAGTTAAAGAATGTGATAAAGTTTTGAATGTATTGCATCATTTTAAAAAATTGTTCCACAAGTGTAACAATGGGAGCTAATGGGTTAACAAACACTCATCTGTGTTAGATAGCAAGGATCTAAAGTCCAACCTCTGAAAGGATTCCTTGCTTAGTATGGGGTCCTGGCATTTGAAATATGGATATAATGCAAGCTAAAGTGTATGACGTTAATGCGAAGGAGTGGATAGCGCCCTCCACATGCGTCAGTAGTGTTGATGTCTGTGGCAGCAAAAGATGCCTATGTTGTAAATCTCTTGACACTAATACTACTTTTAAGAGTTTTAGTACCGGCAGACGGTTCGTTTTAAATTATCCTAGTAGTTTCTCGTGTAAGAGTAGACATGTAATATATTTGATCACATGTCAATCATGTGGGGTCCAGTATGTTGGACAGACAAAACAGCCATTACATTGTAGACTTAATGGGCATCGGCAGTCTGTTCAAAAGAATCATCTCAATACGTATTTAAGTAATCATTTTAATAGTTCTAATCACAGTTGGGATGATGTAAGTATACAAATTATTGACTTTGTCGATGTTCGTAATAAATCTGATACAGAAATTGCCTTCGAGCTTAACAGTAAGGAAGATTTTCATATAAGAACGCTGAACACCTTGCATCCTTTGGGTTTGAATGACAGAGTGTTAGGCGGAGGTTGCGCCTCTCAGAACACTGCAAATTCATTTTCATTTTTTAGTTCTCCTATTAGCAGACGTAAGAGAAGCCATGGCCTTAGGAAGTCGGGTAGAAAGAAATATCCTCCATCTAATAGTTGTGAGGATATTCTCAAGGAGCTTCAAGAGTTGATGAAGAGCAACAAAATAAGACATTTCTATAATTGCTTGAAATCGATTAGTGATAGCATGCTTAAAATTATGTATTCTAGGCTTCTTGATCAGTCGAATGACCTATCTTTCGTTTTGACAACATATGTTCATAGTAAATTATATAGAAACAAGAAGGATAGCTCTACCGAAGACAAAACGCATATAGTGATTCCTTTCAAGTCTCATTTAGTTGACAAACTTCATTTACCTTCTGTATTTAATGATAAAAGTGTCTGTGCTTTAGTTCCAGAAAAAGCGAAACATCTATATCCTCCCAAAGTGTACCATAAGCTTAATAACCCTATTTGTTTGAAATTCTTCAATTATAATAAGTTTCTTAATAGCCTGACAATTCAGGAAGTTGTTGGCATTTTACAGAGCGATTGCAGCTGTGACTCGATGACCAGTTTTGTTTATGAGCCTTATGGGCATGTTTTTACCGGTAATTTAGATATAATAAATGATCCAGGTCTCAGAGCTATATTCGCGTATGGCACTAAACACAGATTGTCTAGGTCAATATCATGGAAATCCATTCAAAAAGAGATCAGCGATTCCATAGATAATCATATATCTCGTGTGTCCAGTCGCCTTCACTTAAAAGTTGATGACTTCTCTATTTGGAAAAACAGGGTCATGATGTTAGTAAAGCACCGCATCTTTCGTGGTAAGAAGTTGGGTGGGAAAGATAATGGCAGCAGCGTTTGTGTTGATAAGGAGTTGCAAGATCTCCATAAAAACTTGATAGTCGTTCCTGTCGATAAAGCATCCAACAACTTTAGTTTCATATGTAAAAAGTTCTATCTGAAAATCCTGATGGACGAGCTTGGTTTTGACATAGATTCTTCCACTGCAGTAGGCAATGCAACTTATAAACCTGAGCTTATTTCTGAGAAGGAAGTCCTTACTAAACACGTTAAAGATATGAAATCAAACTTTAATATTAATGTTAGTGACAAGGACCTTAAACTACCAAAACTTTTCTGGATTCCAAAATTGCATAAAAATCCTTATAAGTTTAGATTCATTGCCGGAGCCAGAAATTGTACAACTAAAAAGTTATCGGTGAATATCAACAAAGGTCTGAAAGTGATAAGAGAAAATTTCCATAGATACTGTGAGTCAATCAGGAGTAATACTGGTTATTCTTATTTTTGGAGTGTAGCCTCGACTCAAGACTTTTTGAGGAATATTTCTAACGTGAACGTCCACTCTATGCAAGTTTTTGACTTCTCTACTCTTTATACAAACTTAGATCAAGGTGCTATCAAGAATAATATTTTTTCCATCCTTGATCTCACATTCAATTCCACTAATCGTAGATACTTGTGTGTAGGATATGAGAAGTCGTTTTTCTCCAAAATCAAATATAAGGGGTATTCTTGTTATGACGTGGACTCTTTTAAGAAGGCTATTGATTTTATAGTGTCTGAAGTCTACATTTCTTTTTCCGGTTACGTGTTCAGACAAATTCGAGGAGTACCAATGGGAGGGAATTGCAGTCCTTTACTTGCCGACTTGTTTCTGTTAAATTGCGAATTTGCTTTTATGAAACAATTGGTTAAAAATAAAAAGTTTGGACTAGCTAAATTATTGTCAAACACTTCGAGATATATAGACGATATATGCGTAATAAATTACAAGCATTTCAATACCTTAATTCCGAAAATTTACCCAATGGAGCTTCTTGCAGATAGAAACGGAGTCAATGACAAAGCCGTTGTTTACCTCGATGTGAGACTCCAATCTAGTAGTGACGGTCTTCGAACCTCAATATATCATAAAGTGGAAGATTTTGATTTCCCTGTTGTTCTGTTGACATTTCCAGACAGTGCAATACCTTATAACATGGGAATTAATGTATTTGCCGGCCAGGTTTTACGTTATTGTCGCATCTGCTCACATCTTGAAGATCTAATTAAACGAATTAATATGACACTTTTTGTGATGAGCAGCAGAGGATATTGTAAGTCTAAAATGAAGGCATGTACTGAGAAAATCCTAACCGGTCATAACAATTTTCTAGTCAAGTTTGGATATTTCTCAGCCAGGCAGCTGACATCGCAGTGCGCATTTTAAACAATATAATTAACTCTGTTTTCTTAAAAATTTTTTTATTGGTTATACCATTTCAGTATTTCACACATATATTTTAGTTTGTTTTGGATGTATCCGTCTTTTGCGGTCGTTTTGTTTTTGTTTTTACTATTACTATCAGTATTACTTATTATTACACATATCATTACTGTATTGATTTTAGAATGCCAGCCGCATATAAGTTTATGCGGGGCCCCGCCCGCCTGGGCTTGAGCGTTCAGGTAGAGGGGCCGAAACGCGACCAGGCGGGTACCTGCTGACGACTGGCTATTGTTTTATTTGTTTTAACGTTGTTTTTTTTTTGTTTTTTTTTATCGCTAACTGCCCTATTGTGATGAATGGACTGTGTCGGTTACTGGTCTCCATGGGGTTGACATGGTGATTACTAAGTGTCTATTTATATATAAGTTCCTAATCGATCGAGCCTAAAACTTTGACCAAGGAGATCACTTGTTAAGCGGCCTTGTACGATCTCGTACACTTAAGGGTGAAGTCCAGCCCGTATAGCGCTATGTTATGGACCCCCGGGTAGGTCCGCCCGGCACGCAATCAGATCCGTCAAGTCTTTGTGCTTAAAGACCTTCATGCATTCATGCATTTGTCGAGGATCACAAGTCAGAGGACCATTAGGGGTAAGGTCCAGCCCCGCTTTAGAAGCGCTGAGTGAAAAATGGACTAGTGGGAAGGTCCTCCACACCGATCTCGTCAAGTTTGGCTCTAAAATGTAGTCCTAGGATAGTCAAAAGTTTGACGCGCCTTGAACGTTTAATGTCTGCCGGTGGGAACGCACCACCTGTCCTCTTAAGGACAAACCTTAAGTCTTATTAACTATAAGTTTATTAAAATTATGAAACATGTAGACGTCGTTATGGGAATGTCCCAGCTTCAATTGCTAACACAGTAAGTCTGCAGATGCTGGTGGTTTATGACCCCGCTACTGGACCTCTGCTGGCAGGCGAAAGCCTCACATTCTTATAGCGGTTTATTAATGACATCGGTAGTTGTGTTAGGTCTAAGTACCAATTAGATAGCAAGGATCTAAAGTCCAACCTCTGAAAGGATTCCTTGCTTAGTATGGGGTCCTGGCATTTGAAATATGGATATAATGCAAGCTAAAGTGTATGACGTTAATGCGAAGGAGTGGATAGCGCCCTCCACATGCGTCAGTAGTGTTGATGTCTGTGGCAGCAAAAGATGCCTATGTTGTAAATCTCTTGACACTAATACTACTTTTAAGAGTTTTAGTACCGGCAGACGGTTCGTTTTAAATTATCCTAGTAGTTTCTCGTGTAAGAGTAGACATGTAATATATTTGATCACATGTCAATCATGTGGGGTCCAGTATGTTGGACAGACAAAACAGCCATTACATTGTAGACTTAATGGGCATCGGCAGTCTGTTCAAAAGAATCATCTCAATACGTATTTAAGTAATCATTTTAATAGTTCTAATCACAGTTGGGATGATGTAAGTATACAAATTATTGACTTTGTCGATGTTCGTAATAAATCTGATACAGAAATTGCCTTCGAGCTTAACAGTAAGGAAGATTTTCATATAAGAACGCTGAACACCTTGCATCCTTTGGGTTTGAATGACAGAGTGTTAGGCGGAGGTTGCGCCTCTCAGAACACTGCAAATTCATTTTCATTTTTTAGTTCTCCTATTAGCAGACGTAAGAGAAGCCATGGCCTTAGGAAGTCGGGTAGAAAGAAATATCCTCCATCTAATAGTTGTGAGGATATTCTCAAGGAGCTTCAAGAGTTGATGAAGAGCAACAAAATAAGACATTTCTATAATTGCTTGAAATCGATTAGTGATAGCATGCTTAAAATTATGTATTCTAGGCTTCTTGATCAGTCGAATGACCTATCTTTCGTTTTGACAACATATGTTCATAGTAAATTATATAGAAACAAGAAGGATAGCTCTACCGAAGACAAAACGCATATAGTGATTCCTTTCAAGTCTCATTTAGTTGACAAACTTCATTTACCTTCTGTATTTAATGATAAAAGTGTCTGTGCTTTAGTTCCAGAAAAAGCGAAACATCTATATCCTCCCAAAGTGTACCATAAGCTTAATAACCCTATTTGTTTGAAATTCTTCAATTATAATAAGTTTCTTAATAGCCTGACAATTCAGGAAGTTGTTGGCATTTTACAGAGCGATTGCAGCTGTGACTCGATGACCAGTTTTGTTTATGAGCCTTATGGGCATGTTTTTACCGGTAATTTAGATATAATAAATGATCCAGGTCTCAGAGCTATATTCGCGTATGGCACTAAACACAGATTGTCTAGGTCAATATCATGGAAATCCATTCAAAAAGAGATCAGCGATTCCATAGATAATCATATATCTCGTGTGTCCAGTCGCCTTCACTTAAAAGTTGATGACTTCTCTATTTGGAAAAACAGGGTCATGATGTTAGTAAAGCACCGTATCTTTCGTGGTAAGAAGTTGGGTGGGAAAGATAATGGCAGCAGCGTTTGTGTTGATAAGGAGTTGCAAGATCTCCATAAAAACTTGATAGTCGTTCCTGTCGATAAAGCATCCAACAACTTTAGTTTCATATGTAAAAAGTTCTATCTGAAAATCCTGATGGACGAGCTTGGTTTTGACATAGATTCTTCCACTGCAGTAGGCAATGCAACTTATAAACCTGAGCTTATTTCTGAGAAGGAAGTCCTTACTAAACACGTTAAAGATATGAAATCAAACTTTAATATTAATGTTAGTGACAAGGACCTTAAACTACCAAAACTTTTCTGGATTCCAAAATTGCATAAAAATCCTTATAAGTTTAGATTCATTGCCGGAGCCAGAAATTGTACAACTAAAAAGTTATCGGTGAATATCAACAAAGGTCTGAAAGTGATAAGAGAAAATTTCCATAGATACTGTGAGTCAATCAGGAGTAATACTGGTTATTCTTATTTTTGGAGTGTAGCCTCGACTCAAGACTTTTTGAGGAATATTTCTAACGTGAACGTCCACTCTATGCAAGTTTTTGACTTCTCTACTCTTTATACAAACTTAGATCAAGGTGCTATCAAGAATAATATTTTTTCCATCCTTGATCTCACATTCAATTCCACTAATCGTAGATACTTGTGTGTAGGATATGAGAAGTCGTTTTTCTCCAAAATCAAATATAAGGGGTATTCTTGTTATGACGTGGACTCTTTTAAGAAGGCTATTGATTTTATAGTGTCTGAAGTCTACATTTCTTTTTCCGGTTACGTGTTCAGACAAATTCGAGGAGTACCAATGGGAGGGAATTGCAGTCCTTTACTTGCCGACTTGTTTCTGTTAAATTGCGAATTTGCTTTTATGAAACAATTGGTTAAAAATAAAAAGTTTGGACTAGCTAAATTATTGTCAAACACTTCGAGATATATAGACGATATATGCGTAATAAATTACAAGCATTTCAATACCTTAATTCCGAAAATTTACCCAATGGAGCTTCTTGCAGATAGAAACGGAGTCAATGACAAAGCCGTTGTTTACCTCGATGTGAGACTCCAATCTAGTAGTGACGGTCTTCGAACCTCAATATATCATAAAGTGGAAGATTTTGATTTCCCTGTTGTTCTGTTGACATTTCCAGACAGTGCAATACCTTATAACATGGGAATTAATGTATTTGCCGGCCAGGTTTTACGTTATTGTCGCATCTGCTCACATCTTGAAGATCTAATTAAACGAATTAATATGACACTTTTTGTGATGAGCAGCAGAGGATATTGTAAGTCTAAAATGAAGGCATGTACTGAGAAAATCCTAACCGGTCATAACAATTTTCTAGTCAAGTTTGGATATTTCTCAGCCAGGCAGCTGACATCGCAGTGCGTATTTTAAACAATATAATTAACTCTGTTTTCTTAAAACATTTTTTTATTGGTTATACCATTTCAGTATTTCACACATATATTTTAGTTTGTTTTGGATGTATCCGTCTTTTGCGGTCGTTTTGTTTTTGTTTTTACTATTACTATCAGTATTACTTATTATTACACATATCATTACTGTATTGATTTTAGAATGCCAGCCGCATATAAGTTTATGCGGGGCCCCGCCCGCCTGGGCTTGAGCGTTCAGGTAGAGGGGCCGAAACGCGACCAGGCGGGTACCTGCTGACGACTGGCTATTGTTTTATTTGTTTTAACGTTGTTTTTTTTTTGTTTTTTTTTTATCGCTAACTGCCCTATTGTGATGAATGGACTGTGTCGGTTACTGGTCTCCATGGGGTTGACATGGTGATTACTAAGTGTCTATTTATATATAAGTTCCTAATCAATCGAGCCTAAAACTTTGACCAAGGAGATCACTTGTTAAGCGGCCTTGTACGATCTCGTACACTTAAGGGTGAAGTCCAGCCCGTATAGCGCTATGTTATGGACCCCCGGGTAGGTCCGCCCGGCACGCAATCAGATCCGTCAAGTCTTTGTGCTTAAAGACCTTCATGCATTCATGCATTTGTCGAGGATCACAAGTCAGAGGACCATTAGGGGTAAGGTCCAGCCCCGCTTTAGAAGCGCTGAGTGAAAAATGGACTAGTGGGAAGGTCCTCCACACCGATCTCGTCAAGTTTGGCTCTAAAATGTAGTCCTAGGATAGTCAAAAGTTTGACGCGCCTTGAACGTTTAATGTCTGCCGGTGGGAACGCACCACCTGTCCTCTTAAGGACAAACCTTAAGTCTTATTAACTATAAGTTTATTAAAATTATGAAACATGTAGACGTCGTTATGGGAATGTCCCAGCTTCAACTCCAAGGCTATCATGAGAATCTGCAAAATACGATCATTCCTTCTGCATTACAATCATGATCACTCAACTCCGATCCATGATCATGCAATTCCGTTGTAATTTCTGCTAAACTGCAAAAATATGCATATTACACATTTGGTGACAATACCACCTGTATCTACCTTGAGCTCATTGAATAAAATCGAAAGTGTATACACATTGGGGATTTAATTAATGCGGAGTTGCCACTCTCCCTAATATACCTACTCTATGCATGCAACCATGCATGCAACATAATGAGACATGCAATACAATCCTAGAGAACAAAGACATTAAATCAGGTTACAACTAAAAACGCACCATCATTAGTCAGTTGTCTGTTTTTTAGTAATTGCTAAACTTTATGTACAAAGTCCCCATAATATGTAAATCAAAGTTATTGGAGGACTGAGCAAGGATTTTGAAATTTTCAGAATTACAGCTGTACTGGAACTTTGATGTCTATGGTCAGGGACACACCAAAAATTTTTTCTATCTATAATTGAGATGCATTTGGCAGTGAGCGATTGGTAGTGAAGGCATCACCAAGAGTTCATCTGCCCTGATCGAACATTTTGATCTTATTACGAAGTGTCCAGAAGGATTGACTTACAATTGCACAATTGTAGACACAATGCCCTGATGGTTGTTTGTACATTCATCGGTGAGATGAAATGCGTTTAGACGCCTCTCATTTCTCGCATTTGATTAAAGATGCAATTGTGCTGCAATTGTGTTTTTGTATTGCATGTACTAAAATCATTTTTTTTTGTTTAACAAAGCAATCTTTCAATTCTAATCAGATCAGCTGATGATAATGTTAATTCTCATACGATTATGAAAATCATCCCAGCAGCCATTTATAATATGATATAATCCTTACTAATTCAAATTATTAATTGAAGCAGTCCAAATGAGGACTGATGGCGTTCTCCAATCCGCAAGTGTACAGATGCAATGCTACTGTAGCCATTGGATTAATCAGTTCTTAAAGGAACTCAATGGAGCTTTCTCGTGGCAACGAATTAAAACTGATCAGCTTTGTCCCAATATCTGGTAAAAATGGAAATACTAGTACTTGTAACACTACTCATTCTTTCTATTAATATACTAATACCGCATATTCCAGTCACTGCCGCATACATGTTCAAAACAGGTGTCTAGTATACCTCACCGACTGAAGATGCTGGTAGTGGAAATACAATATGACAATGGTCACCATCTGTGAAGGAAATTAAAAAATGGCTTTTATAAAACAACAGGAGATCGATGGATAAAAATTGGAAAAGTGGAGGTAAAGCATGGAAATACAATGATGCTACCACACCGATTACAAGTGAACTAATGCTACATTATATCTGACACTACACATGGTGGATAATGGCAATAGTGGATAAGTGGAAAGTGGATAATGGAGGCAAGGAATAGAACTACATTGACACTCTACTACACCGAAAGCAATGAAGCTATACACATTATACCTTAGACTACACATCAAAACACTATTTCTTCACTTGAATTTGTTATCACCAGTTTCTAAATCCGTCTATAATATTTCATGTAATCCCACATTGAAATACAGCGCATCGATCACTACTTCAGCTGCCGATTAAGGATATAAAACATGATACTGCAGTCCGTCAGTCATCAGCAGGTACTCGTCTAGTTGTGTTTCGACCCCTAACCTGAACAATCAGACCCAGACGAGCGGGGTCCCACACATAGTTGCTGACAAAATAACGAGGAGGTACTTATATGCCTTGAAAGATATGACGAAAAAAATGTCAGACATTATTCAAATGTTGCGTTTCCCACATGTAAACTCATCCTGTCATTAAATTCATCCCATCAATATATACAGTTTGCTTTTTTGCGATCCGCACATGTAAACAAATCCTGTAAATCAATCTTTGCGTTTTCGATTCCCACAAGTAAACAGATCCTGTTCATCTTCGAATCCCATAAACATGTAATCGTTGTGTGATAAATAAGTCATCCACCTTGTGACATACCGAAGTTCTCAAACGGTTCTGTGAGATTTGTATTTTCACATCGAGGTGCACTATCTTTTTATGGTTATCACCATTTCTCTCCGCCAACAAGTCAGGTGGATAAATTCTTTGAATAAGCGAATCAAAGTGTTTATAATTGACAACACATACATCGTCAATGTATGTTGATGTAGGTGATAACAAGCGTGCTAAATGAAATCTCTTAGTTTTCATCAAATTTTGCATCAAAACATATTCGCAGTATAAGAGGAATAGGTCAGCTAGGAGTGGACTAGAATTTCCACCCATTGGAATGCCTTTAATCTGCCTCTGAAAACTAAATTACCGAATGTGACGTAGGTGTGTGATAATAGGAAATATACGGCGTCTTTTAACTTCTGTTTATCAAAACAGTGATAACCATCATACTTCTCTTAATTGCCATACAATATCTCTGAAAATGGTCACGTAAAAGACTTAAGACTGAATTTAGTTTGATGGAAAGCTTTTTCTATGTGCATTGTCGTGCACCTGCTATGAATCTAAACTTGCATGGAGTTTTGTGAAATTTTGGAATCTAATATAATTTTGGTAATTTTCTGTCTTTTTCACAGACAGATAGTTTGAACTTGCATTTCATAATTGTTGTATGTTGCTCAATTACATTATGCCCTAAAATTTGCTCTGGACCTTAGGTATCATTACCTGATATGTTCGTCGTGGAAATATCAATTCCCAACTCGGCTAAGAGAATTTAGAGATAAAACTTTTTGCAAATGAAGGCATAATTATTAGATGCATTATCAACTGGCGTCATTCTGCAATTCTTTCAGATGTTTACCTATTTTGACATTTATCTTGTGTCGATTACTGTGTGCGCGAAATCTATTCGAAGATTTCTGGCCAGATATATTCGATCCTTAATCAGTGCCATGATTCTTGATTTCCACGCTGAGAATAAAGTAGCCTCGAGCTTCTCTATCTTACTTTTTTTGTAATATACTCATCTGATGAATTACTGATTTGAGTTGTTATGGCACTCCAACTAAGGTTTTTGGGGATTCTGTACTTGGCACCAAAATTGAACAACTTTTTTGACCAAAACCAAAACTGAACAACGTTTGTTACCAAAACTAACACATTTTTTGTAACTGCCTAAACGCATTCTTCGTCGGATTTCTTGAACAAAATCATGATTGGTGAATTTGATATCTGAAAAGCAGCTTCAGAGTTTTAGTATTTCGGATTTATGCTTCATTAATCATGCACTAGATAATAAATAATTGCTGATTCTTTCACTTTCTTAAAATTGTTGTCGTAAAATAATTCTTTTAGTAAGTGAATGACTTTTACATTCGTGATTGGGCATAAATATACAAATTACTGATGATCACCTCATCGCAACGTGCTGGCATGCTTAACTCGGAGTGGCATGGGTATTGGGTATTTTTGAAGGCATTCAGAATTGTCTCTCATCTCTGTTTTGAGTTCCATCCACTTTCTTGTATATTGATGGGCGAATAAACTGAATCGGACATTAAGGTCAATTTGAGTCTGGCCATTAGCAGCTGTGGCTAAGGCGAATTTCGGACCTTTCTTCAGAGAGTTTCTTTTCTTCATTTGAGAGAGTTTTGATAAATAGGTCATTGAATCGTTTCTTGGGTCTGTATGATAACTTTCGTTGTCTAAAATGATTACTTGATCAGGTGCTGAGGCATTTATTGGTTTTGAGATATAATCGGAATGCTTAATTTCGCGTCTATGTTTAATTTCTTTTATCTGATGATGGTTGCCGAATAGTAACCGAAATCAATGAAATATTCAATTAACTCATTGCACAATTAAAACCTTAGCTCTTCCTCGACCATTAAAAATATCCTCATATTGTTTGACTTATCTGCATCATACAGGTGATGAATTCCCTATGCCTATATATCAATACCTTGCATTTTTGTTTGTTATATTTAGCGACCGGTAAACTATAATTGAAAATGATAATCGACAACTAGGGCAAAGGCTCCGAAGGTATTGTAAAATAATATCTTGAAGTGAGGAATATGGTTAAAATGATGAATTATGATTTGACGGTTTAGATCAACAGGGTATTCATATTAGGGTGCATTCCACGAGTGTGACGGACTTAACATCGCAGACTCAAATTATTCTACTGACCAAAGTATTTAACCGATTTACTTGATATTCTAGCATGATGGCAACATATGTCCATATAACATCATGTGAAAGTTTGGTGCGAATCGCACCGATGGTTGGACCACATCGCGTGGCTTTGGTCAAAATGTTCACGTGCCGTTTCGAGGAAAGTAATCAAACCGATTTTTGAATTATTGCGATGGTCCGTCGGACCATACATGAAATGAGCCCCTAGCCTTACAATGCAATTCAAGGACTTTCCACAGAAGTACACTGATAATGATCTTGGTCTGTTCCGTTTCATCAGTCACGAAACGTAACATCTCAGCAGGTTTCCCTTCAAGGTATACAGCTACCGTGAACAAAGAAATTCTGTTTTGAGCCCAATAAGATGACTGCACGGCATCCTGACAGAAACAAGGATATTTTTCACTAAAATCACAATGGATAACAAAAAAATTAATCGCAGTTAAGTTAGACTTAGCTAACTGATAAGCTTTGCTTTGATGACGTTTGATCAAATGATGAACAACAAACTGTTTCAAAAGATCGATGAAAATGCTCAATGCGTCAATAACGCTGCGTGTTACCTTCATTTGCATCAGACGTTTACTTTCAGATTCATCACTTGACCACCACACGTACGATACTTCCACATCGTCTTCGTTAGGAATTTGAATCCTAGTTGAGAAACATCCTTGAATACTTTCGAGTGCGGGTCATCGGTTCCTTCCATTGATATTCCAGGAATTCCAGTTCCAAGAAGAGCTCGCAAATTGAAAGCACAAGAATTTGGCGTGAACCTTTCCAAGAATTCAACATACAAGCACTAATATTAGCTCCGTAGCATCGGTTGCAGTAATCAGTGCAACAAGATGTTAAGTCCATCACACACCATGTTAAGTCCGTCACAATTAGTGTGACGGACTTAACAAAATAAATCCCGCCATATTTGCGTTATGCCTCATTTACAGGTATAATGCGCTTATGGCCTTTATAAGTGATATATGAAGGGCAGAACCGCTATGATTGCAACAATTAATAACAACTCTATTATGTTGTAGGCAAAACAATAGTTCAATTTCGTGACGGACTTAACATTTATTAATCAATTATTCGCAATTAATTATATATCATAATTGCACACCCATGACAGAAATCTACCATGTTAATATATCTTTGGGATACTAATATTCATAATATTGACAATTTAGCCAATTCCAAACGTTTTATCATAGGAAAAAATATTTTGAAAAAAATGAATGAAATTACAGAAAATTAAAATGAAAAAATACATTTTTTAGATCATTTTTTCTAGCCTATAATTGATGATAAGCTATCGGATTCTAGTGTTCTATGTTCATTTAGTGCATGATTGTTGGTATACAATCAAATATTTTCGTGTAACTATCGTTTTAATTTTGAATGTGGCTTTCCACTTTTTCGTGGAATGTACCTTAGGGTTAAAGACCATGTTTTTAGAAATGTTTTAAAACAAAAAGAACATGTTGTATTTTTGTGTTTTTTTGCTTTTTAAAGAGCATCATTTATTGCGTTTTTGAGATGTCGAACCTACTGAATGAGTTTTCAACCTTTAGGGAATTTTTAAAAGATGTAATATAAGAACCCTGAGCTGTAATTTGTGTAATGCTATCATTAAATTTAACCTAAGAATCAATCGTCAAATAACACGTACATAATTTATTGACATAAAATAATTTAAGAAATTGACTGATTATTGGTTTGAGAATTAATGTCATCTCATGAAATTCACTTATGTACTTTTGTCATCTATTATCAAGATGCGGATTCGATTTCCTTAATCGAAGTATTACTTGCCTGTAAGTGCTACTTGTAGGTATTTATGATTAGTCTTATCGTGTATTATGGCCGAAGTGTAAGTATTACTATCTCACAAGTACTACTTAGCAAGGTAAATCTCGACCTCCGTAAAAGCGGATAGATACGATTCATATAGTGGTGACAGATATTAGCAGTTCATTCATCTCTTCTGACGCTTTGAACAACAACAACGTCAAGACGAATTTTGTTGTATTAGGGTCGATCTCAAGAGAATGAGTTTTCCGATATAGTAATAATCCCTTTGACCTTTACAATGATCATGAATTCTATCAACGATTTAGATTTGACAAACAGTCGGTGAGATATCTTTGTGAACGCTTCGGCAAATTTTGCGAATCCAAAACATACTGTCATCCGATCCCAACAGAATTAAAAATTCTCCTGACTGCGATTTATGGCTATCAACTCGTTACAGCAAGTCGTTGGTGATATTTTTGGATGCTTTCAATCAACGGTATGTGCTACGATATGGCAAGTTTTGAAAGTCTTGACTTACTTGACTTAATAACAGGACTTGACGTCTTGTCAATCCTGGCAATGATCCGTAGACACAATTCTCCTCCACTGTTGGCGGTCGTCTGCCAGCTCTTCCATATATTTAACTCATTCGGTTCCTGTAGCCAGCCAGTCACTTGATCTACCGCGATGGTACCTGATGTGGTTCGTCAGGCGCTTGGTCTCTTGATGAAGCCGTCGTTTACATGTCATCTTCTGTCTGCCCCGTTTTCGCTGCCAGCCTGGCCGTTGTTCATGGTACCATAGCAGCTGATATGGAATTCGGCTCGAGCCCATTCGAAGAGCGTGACCAAACCAAGTCAAGCGACGATGTTTCATAAATTCGGGCACGGTGTCTTTGATGTTAAAATGAGCGTAAATGGAGGCATATGAAATATGGTGTTCGGAGCGAAATTTCCCCAATTGTTTCAGACAGAGATACGCAAAGTTATCAAAAGTTTTGAAAGTTATCACAAATGATTTGAATTCATTTATTGTCCTACCGTCCGGTATCGACTTGCAACGTACTCAAAGTGCTTTTAAACATTTGACAAAGATTCATGGAATAGCTGGTGCTTTGGACTGTACGCACGTTCGCACATTCGTTTCAGACAGCCAGAAACATTCAATCATGAATCGTAGAGGGTTTACATCTTTCAATGTTCAGGCAGTGTGTGAAATGAAATTACAAATCTATTCACTTGTATTTATTTTGGCCTGGTAGCACACATGATTCTTTTATACTGAAACAGAGTCAACTTTATTCCGACATGGAAGCGGGACGAAATAATTTTGTACCTCTCGGCGATAGTGGTTATGGGAATGGCAAGACGTGGTTATTGGTACCTTTCCGTCGGCCCTACACGGCAGGTCAGAGAAGTTTCAACTATCACCAAAGGAGGGGAAGAGTTGTCATAGAAAAAGCCTTTGGCCAGTGTAAGTGGCGTTTCCGAGGTCTTACAGAAGGGTACAGAACAACTCCTGAACGTGCGAAAATAGCAATTACTGCTGCATTCATTTTGCATAATATTGTAAAAGATCGACACCAGCTCGACTCATTTGATGATTCTAGCCCCGAGGAGTTTTTACCCGAAAGTGATGCTTCATTTGCAGATCAGTCAGAAACTGTACCTCATTTTAGAGATGGAAGACATTCTAGAGATCGTGCGGTTCAGTTATTCTTTGATTAACGATAATGATTGTTATATAGGCCTATAAAATGTAGAAAATGCTTATATCAATGTCTATGTTGTTTTACAGAGGCATAATAAATTGAATCTGAATAACCTTACGATGATATACTTGATAATAAATGTGCGAGTATAATAGCGAAAATTAGATTTATGGTGGATTTTGCCTGCTATAAAGACTGAACAATATTTCTGTTTTACCTTATCATTGTCTGTTTGGAGGTTTCGATGTGATCACATAATATTTTTTAGTTTAAAATAAAACAAGTATTAATGTAAGTTCTGTTAAAACGAACTACAAAACTACTTGAAAGTTTAAAAATCACACACTCGTACGTTCATTGGTTGATTCGCAGAACACAACCGCATCAGTATCCATATCAATGAAACTTGTTACGTCGGCGTTTACTTCTTGTTGAGTTGTTCGCATCAGTTTGGTTTCCAAGTAGTTTATTTCCAATCGCAACTTCTTGATCTCCAGCCCAAGCTTTCCATCTCTAGATTGAGAACATCCTTGTGCAGATTTTCTACAGTATTTTCATCTCTTCCGATTGAGGACCCGCTTTTGACATTTAACCGAGCTTTCAACAAAATTAGCATCACACTTACGGGAAGAATAAGGTTTGCCGGCAATGCATCGAGGTGAACTGATGCCTCTGTTGGTTCGACTGTCTGATCGTCTATCAATGGTTCGGCTCCACTCTCGATAGTAGCCCTAACTCTCGTGAAAGCCTCTCTATTTTCCAACGTATCGGAGATGGCTAGGCTTTGATGTACGATGGAGGATCAGGAATTGGTGGACTGCCGCCAGTTTGCTTACGGGATCTTCGGACATTTGATGACCATTTCTTGGCAATTGAAACCATATGTTCCCATTTCGTCTTCACTCCGAACCAGTCACGACGATTTAGGGGAAATTTGATATTAAATTCCTCCACACATTCTGTCCATGCAGCCCTCTTCAACTTCGATACATTTGCTATATTGCTCTTACTGTAGAAAATATCCTTACAGCGTTCAAAACTTTCAACAATAAATAAACACTTGGTCATTCATAGGCGGCTGTTTCACAGTGGAAGAAGACATCATGTAAAATAATGAGTCTTTCCAAACGCGACAAACAACTAAGTTTAACGCCGTACTTGACGTGTTCAATCAATGTTGGTCGAAAACTGTTGAAGTCATGCACGGTTACCAGTGACTACGTTGCTTGCTATTTCCATTTAGGTAATTCCACGCTTTGAGCTCGGCTGATGTTAGTGTTGGTTGTTCGATACTTGATAAGTGACTTGCAAGTGACACTTCCGTAAGTTGCACCGGCCATATAAGTAAAACTTGAATGTAATTTGCACAACACGATACGGCTGCTGGGCGCAACGAGCTGTTGCGGCCCCATCATCCTGAGAGATACTGATCCTAATGGGTCGAAATCTCGGTGACGGATGGTCCCGGTGGAGGTGGTGACTTCTTGGGTGCAGCAGTTGGTGTTTCACATAGCTTAGGAACATGCATTTCATTTATAAAAGGAGGGTGTCTTTTTGTAGAAGTGGCATGATCGCTAAGGACTTAGTCACAAAAGTTCCTCCAATGAGTTTGAAAATTGCAACCGTCTGAAATTTAAGTGAGATCGATATCTTATGTCCCCATATATGTTCATTAATATCCAACATTCTGATAATCTTACTCCGGAATTGATGTAAGAAATTAGTGTGACAATAATGATTTACATGAGAGTGAGCGTCGGAAAGATCAAAGTGCTCATCCGTCGAAGTACACAAGCCTCAAAGGGACGATGTGAAGTTACCATGTTTAGTGTGCAGGAAGGGAGTTAGACGGAACGCAATCAACTGTTCAAGTTCCCTCTCAGGATCAGCTTCAGCAACGTAAGAGGACTGAGGTCCAATTACGACGACATCAACATCTTCCTGCAAGGTAAGTCACCAGATCTTCTGGCCCTGTCGGAAACCAGGTTAGATCCCAGTGTGTCATCAAGCGACGTTACTCCTGATGGATACATATTTCACCGGATGGATAAAGCACCTTGTCATGGTCTTGGAGTCTATGCCAAGACAAGCCTTCCCTTGAGAAGGCTTTGTAGCTCAGAGGATCCAAGGCATGATTATCTTGCCTTCATTGCGCCGCTGCAGAAGACCACTCTTCTTCTATTTTTCCTATACCGCTCTCCATCAACTAATGCGGATATTTTCAATGTTCTTTCTGACAAGATCGATTCTCTTCTACAAGAGTATCCCAGCGCTGAAGTTGCCGTTTTTGGTGACTTCAACGTGCACAATGTTGACTTGCTTGTGCACTCACGCACCACCGATCTCTCCGGTCAGGCAGCCCAGGATTTCGCTGTCTCTCACAACCTTAGTCAAATTGTCACTTGTCCTACCAGAGTGCCTGACCGAGCTGGGGATACTGGATATCTCCTTGACCTGTTTCTCACCTCAAATCCAACTTATTTTTCACACAAGGTTACTTCTCCCCTCGGCACGTCTGATCACTGTGTTATCACAGTTTCTGGCAAACAAGTTTGCTCCACACCGTCTGCACCCTTCCATAGAACAGTTTATCAATTCTCCAAAGCAGACTGGTGTGGCTTCCGCACTTTTCTTAGTCAAGTTCAAGCTGAGAATTTGATTCTGAGCGAGAACGTCCACAAGTCGGCGCAAGAACTGACAGAGTGGCTTCAGATAGGGATGTTGGCCTACATCCCTCACCGTACTTTCCAAATGAAGCCTCACTCACAACCTTGGTTTACACCAGAATGTGCAGCTGCAAGTTGCCAGCGTGACCACTTTTTCCATAAGTATAAGCGTGACAGTAGCACTGGCAATCTTGAATTGTACAAAACCGCACGTAGACATTGCAAGGAAACCATACATCAGGCCAAAAGCCGTTACGCTTTGTATGTACGGAAATCCATTGCTACCCAAAAGCTTGGCTCTAAGGACTTCTGGAGGATTTACAACAGTGTCACCAATAGGAACAAATCCTCCATCCCAGCACTCCGTCATGCCGAAGTCAGTACTTCTATGGCGACAACCTCAGCAGACAAAGCCGAGCTTCTTTGCAAAGAGTTTGCGAAGAATTCGTCATTAGACGATGGAGGTAGAATTCCACCTCCAATTCCCATGCGCACTGATGAGACAGTTAGTCCTCCTTCAGTCACAGTCCGAAACGTCAAAAAGATCATCGCCGGTCTCGATAGCTCTAAGGCCCGTATTCATAGTGGCAGCTTCAGCTATGTCTTAGACGCAGCTAAGCTACGACTTGGCTAAGACCCGAATTTCATTGCTATCTAACTGGGATTCATAAAGATTTCTCAGAATAGCCGTGACTAAGCTGCCGCTAAGCATCGAAGAACCAATCAGCTTCAAACCTTGATTTCTCGCATGCACGCATTGTGTGAACACAGCTGTGAGGGAGACTGGCTGCATTGTACTCGGCCGTCTGACGTTTGACAATGTCCCGGTCTGAAGAGCGCAAGCGGAAAGCACCTTTTCACGATGATGAAATTGCTGTTCTGGCAGAAGAGTACGCCAAGTATAAACGCATTTTTGAACCGATGCCTGGTGACAAGTCTAGTACATAAATGCGAAAAGAGTGCTGGCAGAAAATTACGTCGGTTTTGAACAGCCGCTTCGGACACGGGAGAACGTGGGAGCGAGCCTCAAAGAAGTGGAGCAACTGCAAGCAGATGACAAAAGAAAAGCTGGCACAACAGAGAAGACATGCCCAAGGAACAGGCGGTGGCTCTCCTATCTCTGCACTTCCGACCTGCATGACTGCAGTGGCTACTGTGTATGATGGCAGTGCCTCTTTTCATGGCATCACAGGTGGCCTTGAGAGCGGAGCACCTGCCATTGATCGTAGACAGTTTGATTTGGGTAAAACTGAAGCCCACACTCACTCTGCTATTGAGACGCCTGACAGAGAGGAAGAGAGGAGTCATGCGAGTAGCAGCTTCCAGTCTACGGTGGAGAACGTCACAATGCACGAGTTGGAGCCAGTTCAGGTACGACCAGACGGTCCTCAGGCGTGGACACGGGAAGCAGGGGACACAGGGTTCCCTCGAACGAAAGGAAGCGTGCCTACCGATACTGAGATACGCAAGATGCAGGCTACTGTGCTGAAGAAGCACTATTATGTGCTTCAGGTACAGCATGACTGTTACACCATGTAGAGAGAACAGCTCTCACAGAACTTGGGATATGAAAATAATATTTAGTACATAAAAAAACAGTATAGTCATTTTCTTCATGCTCTCTTATACGAGTGGTATTTGATAAATAAGATAAAACTGTTATTGTAATCAATCGTTGTTTTCTTTCCGGACATTATCACAGTTAATTTTTATCACAAAATTTATCAAAATTTCATTGCAAAAACGAAGCTGCTATATTGTCACGAATAATCCTCCACCTTCATTTACTTGTTCATCTTCAGCTTGGTTGTCTTGGACATGTGTTCCTTCATCAACATTTTCCATTCTACCCATCTCTGGCAAAGGCATATTGCGAGTGATAGCAATGTTATGTAAAATCACACATGCCGTGGCGAGCCTGCAAGCCTTTTCGGGAGTTACTTGTAGCTCCTTGTGTAGTAATCCAAATCGTCGCTTCAAAATGCCAAAAGATTGCTCAATGCGCATCCGAGTGCCACTATGAGCAAAATTGTATCGCGCTTGACCTTGTGCATTTGGCACTGCATACGGAACTAGCATAAAAGCACTACCAGGATAGCCGGCGTCTCCCAGCAGATAACCAACCCTGTGAAAAAAACGTTCCCGGGCCAGCAGTTATGGTTCCTGATTGGTCGATGTCGGGCCAATGACGTTGCATCGACATAGCGCCATCAAACTGTCGCCCTAAATCCCATTAATATGCCAACGACAAATCCTGCATGAAAACCTGCCCTTGCAGCATTGAGACAACTCAATAATATCCATGTTATAATAATTGTATTTATTATATATAATAGTTAATAAATACATAATATATAAATAGTAGCATCAGGTATAATACTTATTACGGATGCATTCAAGTAGCATTCTTTTAAATTCCACCAGAGGACGAGAGAGTCATGGTCTCGAACTTTCAATGCACTCAGACGAGCACTAATTTTCATGATACTTTACAACCAATGAGAAATAATGGAAATGCCGATCGAACCTCAAGCAAGTGTAATTTTGAGTCCGGTGGATGTATAAAAGCATCCATCAGGATTCAAAGCTACCGAATTTAAGGTTTTGAACAGTACTTAAAAATGAAAGAATCAATGAAACTCATATTATACATGTAAAGTGAATTGCTTTCATTAAAAAATGCTGTACTTAAGGGTCTGTTCACTGTTCAACTACGTCATACTACAGTTGTATGCATATAATTTTAACAATCAAACAATAGCAATTTATGATATTCACTTCTCATACATGTAACGTGTATTCGTGTATTCTACTGTAATTTTTATTAAAAGATTTTTAGAAACACTGATTTTCCGCTATATCCTAATGCTCTATTCAATGTAGGTAATTTTTCATTTATTTTGATAGCTTCAATGATTCTAATAGAATTCTGAGTTATTTCTACCTTGATATTCAACTTCAAAGCAGTTGTGTATTCTATTGCTACATGCAGTACATCTACTTAAGTGAGTGCTTACTGCCGTGTTACCTTTTATGTATTCACTTATTCGTTGGTGAAATCGTCTTTTTGCCTATTGGGTATCAGGATCAACCTGACATGTGAATTGATACAAAAGGCATGATTTCAACAACTTTGGTGTTTTATCTTTCAGATTTAAGTATACTGACTTTTGGAGTTTGAAAGACGACATTTACGTTCAAATCCAACATTCGAAAAAGTTTTTTATATTTTACGTCTATACTTTTTCGATATAGTTGCAAATGCAGAAATCGAAAAAAACATTTCTGTCCATCTATTGTACCTATCTTCCGAAGTATTTTTACATTTATCGCTAAAATTTATTATTTAAGAGATTTCTTAACATACTGTACACAAATTCTAGTAATTCAATTACATACTCTGTTACATAATTCCGGTATGTATAACCTAGATGCATAGGTATGTATAGATGGACAGAAATGTTTTTTCCGATTACCACATTTGCGAGCTATAGCGAATACACGAATTACACGTTACATGTATGAAAAGTGAATATCATAAATTGTAGTTGTCTGATTTTTAAAATTACGCAGATCTAATTGTAGTATGACGCAATTGACCAGTGAACAGGTCCTTAAAAAACTCACATTATAATTTCCATGTTTTCCAATCCTCCTTCGGAAATTCACCTTGCTTTATTCGATTATTCGACTGCAGCGGTATGTAATTCTAATATTTGATCACATTTTGAAATCACTTCAAATGACTTTTCGGCAATAATATCAATCACATCAACTTAATGGTTTTCAGCGAAGATGGAGAGACTATAGGTCGATGAGTCGGAAAGATGTGAATCAAAACGTGTAGCAATGAAGATGGAGAACTATTTCCAAAATGAAAAAAAGCGCCGGTATAATACGAAAATTGGTTGTGAACGTCGAAATACGACAGAATCCTCTAAATCTCCAAAACACGAATGAATAACAGGAGGTGTCGTTAAAAGCTTTGAAAATTCATGCCTAAGACCGCAGAACGATGTAGCTACATGTATTAACGCTGGTGCTGAGCTGACTGATGAAAGTGAAAACACGCACGATAGACCGGGAGCAAATGAATGACGCCTGGATGCAGTATACAGTTTCTCTCCGCTCCCATCCTCTGTTATGTGACTCATTGAATGAAGGCCGGTTGTATCATTAGTTTGGCAGGCGATTGACGAAGTTATTTACTCTAGTGGAGAGGTGTGTGAACACAGATGGGAAGAGGATTCTTACGTCATTGTGACTGATGTACAGACCCATGGAATTCTAGATAATAACACCTGGAATGGACACTCCCTAAATTTCTTCCTCTCGCTGGACGATGAGAGGCTGGCTGAACCATGGATTCCATGGCTGAACAGAGGAGAGGTTTTGGCTCGCTTGATGATAATTGCTCGCTGGTCAGCACATTAAGTAAAAGGCGTTAGGATGGGAAGCTGAATAGATGATTCACCACATGTTTCCCTTAAATTACATCATCTGTGAGCGAATATGATAATGATAGACATTTATCCGTTGACGAAGACACATCGTCAGATGAGTTCCTTGACTCAATAAATAGAGGTGGTTTATTTTTTCCTCTGAATCATGTGATCTCACTTGGTGTATGTAGTTGGAAAATTTTTAGAGAGATAAGTTCTTCTTAAACTTTGTCGCTGAAGCTGTTTCAGTCTAAGCAGACGCGACAATTGTTTCAGTTGATTGTCGAAAATTTCTATTTTGACTATGACCCTGACGCTTTTGGTCGCACAATGTGTACCGCAGGACATGACCATGTTCATGAAATGACACATCTTCTGTATAACTGTTTTTAAAAAAATTACACGAAGCGCCTCTCCGAAAGAAACGAGAAGGCAAAGACAAAAGCCAAGGCCTCAAAGTTTTCTGGGCGCTAGAGAAATACATGATGGATTAAAAACATGTGTTCTGTTATTGCTTCAAAAAAGGCAAACCACGTAAATCAGGTGTATAAAAAACGGTTAAATGATATCACTTGTGAATTATAAATCCACCGTCAACGCACAGCGCAGTTGTCTTATTAATGTGCTACCCATAGGATGAAATCAGCGACGCTAGGCGTCGAGAATGAATAGCCTCTCATCGTATTAGGGAAAAGAGAGTGTCCATTCCAGGTGTTATTATCTAGAATTCCATGACAGACCGTATAAAGTCTTTCAATTAGGAGAGGGAGAAAGAGAGAAAATTTTACCATCACCTTGCCATCTGGCAGCCGGCAGTGACGTCCACCATCGACACTCACCCACTGCGACGGCAATCGGCCATTAATGGACCGATGCGTTTTTTTACACAGGGAAGATGTGGTCCCTGTTGCAATGTGTTGTACAATTGGCTTTGGCGAAAAATAAATGAATCATGACAACTTCCTGGCCAAGCGGCATAAAAATTTGTAAATCGTCTTTCAGCATCGCACACTGCTTGGCAATTCACAGAATAATAGTTTTTTCTATTTATGGAGGCGTATGAGTCCGGAGAACTTGGTGCTTTGATGCGTATATGTGTGCAGTCGATGCAACCGATCACAGAAGGTATTCCATGCAAGTCGTAGAATAGAGATTTCTGTCTATTCAATTCTTCACCATTCGGAAATTTGATAAAATTGTTCATTTCAGTTAATAGACAGTCTGTAATTTGTGTTATGCATCTACTGGCGCTAGGTTGCGAGATGTTTACGAGGTCACCACATACAATTTGAAAGGAGCCTGTCGCGTAGTATCTCAAGGCAGTAGCCAGCTGAACAGAAGGTGAGATTGGACGACCACGGTTGCTGTTGATATTTGGCATGTGTTGCTCTACTATTTCGGAAAGATATGCAAGTCCAGCACTGTCAAAGCGGCAGCGCTCAACAAATTCCGTGTCGCAGAAATTCTCAAAAGGATTTTCAACGCAGTGATATCTCTTCCGTCGGTTGTTTCTGGCAATGAAGTAAGCCATAACTGTAGAAATGCAATTCATGACCAAACCAAGTCTTTAATATAGAGTTTAGACATCTAAAAAGCTATCTAACTATTATAATGGAACCTGAAAGACGCCATCTAAGCTCTAAAAAATAGCTGTGAACTATGAATACCAATATTGTTTAGTTAGCTACAGCTAAGCTGTAGCTAAGATATAGCAGTGACTATGAATACGGCCCTAAGTCTAGTGGACCAGACGGCATCCCGGTTTCGGTCTTCAAGCATCTCTCACCTGAGCTTTCTCCACTTTTATCTAAACTGTTCAGTAGATGTGTATCCACCGGTGAGTTTCCCTCTTGTTGGAAAGTAGCTTCCGTGGTTCCAGTTCCAAAGAAAGGTTCTGACTCATCTCTTCCATCTAGTTACCGTCCTATCAGCCTGCTTCCAATTGCTGGCAAGATTTTTGAAGCAGTGATTAACCAACACATTGTTAACTTCCTTGAAACTCAGAACCTTCTATCAGAAGAACAGTATGGCTTCAGGCACTCTCGATCAACTGCAGATCTTCTTTCATATGTCACTGAACATGTGAGTCGTGTCCTTGACAGACAAGGTGAGACGAGATCAGTTGCCTTGGATATTTCCAAGGCATTCGATAAAGTCTGGCATCAGGGACTCCTTATGAAGCTAAAGTCCTATGGAGTTGCTGATCAACTCCACAAACTTCTTGCTTCTTTCCTTAGTGACAGGCAGATATCTGTCGTCTTAGATGGCCAAAAGTCTTCCACCAAGTTTGTCAATGCAGGAGTTCCTCAAGGGTCAATTTTGGGACCCACTCTTTTTCTGCTGTACATCAACGACCTCCCAGACTGCCTAGTGAGTAAATTGGTGATGTATGCAGATGACACAACACTCTTCAATTCCAATGAGCGACTCGCTAAAAACACTCAGCAACGTCAGCAGTTATGCGACGTTCTTAATGAAGACTTACGCAGGGTCTCAGAATGGGGCGCCAATTGGCTTGTTTCCTTCAATCCTTCAAAAACTCAGAGTATTCTGCACTCACGACTTAAAGGAGATGATGATCATAGCATTAAGATGTCAGATAATAGGATCAGAGAACAAGATTCCATCTCCTTCCTTGGATTAGCGGTTACGAAAGACTTGTCATGGAAACCGTACATCCAATCCATTAGCAAGCAGGCAGCTCAACGCATTGGTAGTCTCTATCGTGCCAGCAGCTATCTTCCACCACAGACTGTCTGCTATCTTTACAAGTCCACTATTCGTCCTCTGATGGAGTATTGTTGTCATCTGTGGGCAGGCGCCCCACAAACGCATCTTAACCTCCTTGAACGGGTTGAGAAACGTGTCAAGAATCTCATGGGTGAAAAACTTGCTAGCAAGTTGCAGCCGCTCTCCGTCAGACGGGATGTTGCTTCACTCAGTCTCTTCTACAGGTACTATTTCGGTAGAAGCAGCTCTGCAGTAAATGAGTGCGTACCCAAACCTAAGATCTTCTCCAGAAGCACACGCAGAGCTAATGCACTCACATGCTATAATGTGAGCTTAGAACGCGCACGTACTGTGAGTCGCTCGAAAAGCTTTTTTGTTCGCACGGCACAGCTTTGGAATCAGCTTCCCCAGACCACTTTCCCTGACCAATACAATCTTGATACTTTCAAGAGGCGTGCGAATAGGTTTCTGATGGGGGCAGCTTAATCAGATTATAAGATCTGTTTTTTTTTTCTTTTATTTATTTACAGTAATACAATTTATTAGTTTTTCATTGAGTAACCCCTAGCTTCGTTCATGGCTCATAGCTGTGCTAGGGGTGAAAATTCAGTAAAAAAAAAAAAAAAAAGTTGTAGGTTGTGGGTTCACAGGAGGTACACGAATTTGGCTGTTCTCCGTGATGACCCAATTTTCAAGTGTCGACGATGCAAGGGAGATCTTCTCCTGTATCAAGTAAAGATCACTGAGATTAAGATAGGCGAAGACTCCATTGAAATGGTCGATGACTTCTGTTTCGTTGGCGATAGATTAGGTATTTCCAGAGGTTGTTATGAAGCTATAACAGCTCGAGTGAAAAGCGCCTGGCAGAATGTCCACGACCTACTTCCTGCCCTTAACCACCAAGAGTATCTCACTGAAACGCAAGGGTCAGGTGCACAATGATTGTATCAGGATTGTATTGCTGCATACGTCGGAGACATGGCCGATAAAAGTTGATCGCCTTACTTCGCCTCGCATGCTTCATCTACGAGTATATGACCTAGAATCAGCTCACTAGCGCTGGTTTGGTCACTTGCAGAGCTAGTGGAAGGTTTGGTCTCCCTTCCACTGTTCACGAATGCCGAGTTAACTCGGGCTGCTGTGGTGTTCCAATTTCACGAATGATGAGTTAAATTGTTTTAGTATGAAGTGACTTGATGCTCCACTTTCGATATTTTACAATAATTATACTCGGAAAACAGAGAAAGCAATTTCTCCCTCTTTTACGACGATTCTTTATTTGTTACAAAAGCGTTACTCGACGCGTTTCGTCTCTCAGGACAGTCTCAAGGCGAATGGCACAGGTCAGGCAATACGTTTAAATATGAAATATATGATAAATATCTATTTAAACGTATTGCCTGACCTGTGCCATTCGCCTTGAGACTGTCCTGAGAGACGAAACGCGTCGGGGAAAGCGTTTGTAACAAATAAAGAATCGTCGCAAAGGAGGGAGAAATTGCTTTTTCTGTTTTCCGAGTGAACATGAACCTCCCGTTCCGACAAGCTTTGAGAACAATATTTATAATTAATGTAAATCCGTATTCCCTACAAAATATCACGTTGGGCAACTCCAAAGCTTTTTTATTTCGCGGAAAGCCAGAAGCGATTTTTCATTTATCGAATTTCCTGGAATATTCACAAATTGCTTAAGCGACTATGATAAAATATTCTCGAATAAATTCATGGTCCATCTGTGTTAATACTGTAAATGACACTTCAATATTCAAAGAAAACCTTCAAAGCGACGTTCGGGAAAAAAGTATTATCTATAAATAGAACACAGTAAATGCGTTACAAACGTGATTACAAAATAGAAAAGACCTAAATAATTCACTCAAATTTTTCACATCGTCCTTGAGTTATGTCGTGAAGGACAAGCTTCAGATCGTGACTAAGCGACCCAATGCCGAGTAGTTAGCTGATGCTCCTTTACAACATTTTCTAAAAAGATTATGAGGGTGAGGGAGATGCAGATTTCGATGATCTGGTGATTGGATTAGATGTATATTAAGCATTTACTGTACTAATTGGCAGAATTCAATGTCCCTCTTTCTGTTTTACCGTGCCTCCGTCATTGGAATGCGATTCGAGACTTGAGTAAGATTTTAGATAGGATATTCGCGTTATCCTTTCACATTCACTGATTTGCTCATATCGATTAAAGCAGGATCATATTACTCAGAATTGGAAGAAAATAATGTTCACTGCTTTGACTACATATAATGATGATGTTTGGCAACAAGTTTTTCATTAAATTCCTTTGAAAAGAAAGTAAACCATGCATGAAATTCAGCATCTCGTAAGTAGTGGATATTTCGATGTTAAACTAAAACTCTTCTGAGACACAGAGAAATGCCTAAATTAGTTCAACTACTGAGCACAAATCAAAACGAATTAACTCGGGCTCAGTTTCCCATTGTATTATCACCTGCAACGCCGCAGTGATATTGTCTTGCTGACTCGATACAAGTTAACTCGGGCTCAGTGAAATTCGAGAAGTACATAAAATAAGAGCAGCAACCAAAGGGTTGATATAATTTCGTTCAACAGTTGATCAATCTGACAAATTAATCATTTTATTACAGAGCATGGCTGGAATAAGAAAACATCCTCATTATGAGAGTCTTGACTACGGAGAGGACGCATTGGAAGAGGATTATGAAGAAAGCTTGCCACAAATCAAGCATTGCACTATTGGCAATGATTTAAGCGAGATATTACTGAAAGACAGTGTTGCCAGCATGGCTGTCCATCCTAAGGTAAAATACTGTTTTTCGTGGTAAAGTGGAAGCATTGATGAATATTTTTTTATTTTGCAGTTTTTGGTAGTGGGTACATATTGGGGATCGATCTATATTTTGGATCATTTGGGGAACAAGATCCGGAGCAAGGAAATATGCCCGGTAAGTATTTGTTTAGCTGTTTTTAGTAAATATTCCTCTTACTCCAATATTTGAAAGCACTAAATGAAAGAAAACGGAAGCAAATTCAAAAAATGAAGTTGGAAAACAAGTCAGGTTGCTGAAATTCTTGTTATTCTTCTGAATGAGCAATGTTGATGATGATGTAACTGATTATCCACGAACGTAGCTGATAATAGTCCTGAATATCTGAGAATCCTCTTTCATTAATTGAGTGCCTTCAAGATGGTGGATGATAAATACCATCATGAATCCAAAGGTGTCGTTTAAAATTTCATTGAATTTACTCAATGAACATGAATTTCTTCTTAAGAACGAAATACCACTGCGGCATCATTGCAAAAGATGGGATAAATAGCAGATTGCTATGGTTTGAAACCACGGATGACAAAATATTTCATCTATACATTGAAATTACGCACTACTCATTAATGTGATGGCATTGCGGTTCTTCACATATACCACAGGAAAAAGACAAAAAAGCAAATATTTAGAAGAGAATAGCGTTGCGAAAAATATGAGTACAGTTGAAGACTCGAAAAAAATGGTGAACTAATTTGAAATCAATTATATTCAAAAAATCCAAGAATGATAACAATAGTGTGAATTTCTTCATTCAAAATCAATTCAGCGGCAATGTTCAATCTTTCATCGAGTCAATGAGGGTTGCTTTGCATCGTTTGCTGAAGATATTTAGCATTTAAATGAGAGTTTTTGCCAATCAGATTGATGATCATTTTACTCCTGATAATATTTTCCCAACAGTGAAGTCCGTTGAAGCCATGTTGAGCAATATTAAAGTGCACAAATCGTTGGGACCAGATGGCATTCCTAATTGGATTTGGAAAGACTGTTGCAAGACATTGGCCGGACCTACAACATCAATTGTTCGGTTTTCTATCAGAGAAGGTGTCTGGCCTGCAATGTAGAGAAGTTCCGACATCACTGTGTTCACTTAAACAGGAAATCCAATATCAGTAGAATCCGATTTCAGACTAATGTCATTATTGTGTCGTCAGTAAAGTTGTTAGTGAAACAATAATGGTGAAAAATATTTTACATTACGTTCGTATCAATTTAATCACAATCAATTTGGCTGTGTAAAAGGCGACTCAACTGCGAGTATACATGCCATGCTTACTATGATGCATGATCTATTGAGGAATACAGACCATGGCTGTATACATGTAAGTAGAGTTATTTTAATAGATTTTTCTAGAGCATTCGATCGAATTGATCATAACATATTTTCTCGCAAACTACTTGACATGAATGTTCCTGTGTGGCTGTGTAAATGGGTGTCTGGTTTTATATCAGTATGCAGCGCGTGAAATACTGGGTGAATACTGAAGGAACTAAATTTGGATCACTCGCATTTCTACCCATGATAAATGACCTAGCAGCAAATATGAAGTACATGTATATTGACGACTGCACCATCTACGAATCCTTCGATGATACTAATCAGTCATTGCTTGAGTAGGGAGCGAATGAAGTTGCTGATTGGACAAAAGAACACAATATGAGACTAAATCTAAAAAAAGACAAGTGAAATGAGAACAAGCTGAAGGAAACAGCCAAACTGGAATCAGATATAAGTCGATGGGGAAATAATCAACCTATTTCGTCAAACGAAGATTCTTGGTTTCATAATCAATGATGAATTGTCATGGTCAGATCATATAATGACAATAATCAAGAAAGTGCAGATGAGTACTTATTTTTTTTCTTTTCATTTTTTGTACACGAAGCATTCTAGAATATGGCGCTACTGTATGGCATCTCAACATCACAAAAGCACAATCAAACGCTCTTGAAGCCGTTCAGAGAAGAGTCATCAGCATGATAAAGCACATTACAATCAAGTGCCACGATTATAATCGTGAAGGCCTTTTCATGAAGCATGGTTTAGAAGAACTGAGTACCAGACATTTTATCATATGGCAGAGACAATTTCAGAGATTACCGACGATCCTAATGGAAAGAATACCACAGCTCTCGAATGAGACGACATCAAGACTCAGAAAGTCATCTTGTATTATATTTTCTAAAGCTGATAGATATGAAAACTTCTTCCTTCCATCTTGTGTAACGCGTTTTTCGTAACTGTGACTTAGTGTCTTGTTTATCTCCTAATAAATGCTTATTATTATTTTAAATTCATGTCCATATACGAGTATAGAGGAGAGGATACAGTTATCCTCTAAAGTTGTGAAGGTAATCTGCCCCTGATATGAAAAATGTTGCGGGGCAATATAAATGTTCATATGAATATTCGTGTAATCACATTGGTTATTGGACATTTGACACAGATTAAGAGGATAAGCTATTCTATGAATCCAGCGGGCAAGAAAATCGTAGAGATACTCGTTCGCTTCGCGGCCTCGGATTTCTACATTTTCTTGTCCTCCTTACTTCATAGAATACCTATTGTCATCACAAGTGCGTGGAAAATCCATTACTTCCATTTCTACACAATATCATTATGCATTCACGCATCATCCTGATAATGTTCATATTCATCATAGCTTTGATTTGAAACGCACTAGTCAAAATTTTCGTTTTGACATTAGTTTTACATCGATTTAGATCGCTTGTATCTCTAAGATAATGCTGAAAGCTTTTCATACATACAGTGACGGATTCTCCCCGTTTGCAGCATAGTACGACCGTCAATCATATCAGCATAGAACCGAACGGAGAATACATCGCCAGTTGTTCAGACGATGGACGAGTTGTTATCACGGGACTTTACACCAATGAAGAGGACCAGATTTTCAGCTTTGACCGACCAGTTCGAGCTGTTGCTTTATCTCCTAACTTCACAGCTCCGCGGTCAAAGCGGCAATTCGTGATGGGCGATGACCGAGTGAGTGATGATTTAGAAATACGTTTGTAGCTGTTAGATTCATAATTTTCCGCGTTGAATATAGTCCAGGTTGATATCAAAATATTCAAAGAATACACTTTACATCTGCCTTTTCTGTTACAGCTGATGATGGCATCTAAAGGATTATTGGAAGTGTTTGTGAAGAAGCCCAAAACTGAAGTTCTGCACTGTGGAGAAGGTCCTATTCGCAACATTCAATGGTGTGGAGATTTCATTGCATGGTCAAATGATTTGGTAAGACAGCGTTTTAACATACTCTGCCTTCCCCAAACCGATGCTATCAATTGAATATCAGACTTGAGCTTGAACTTATAATGCAAGTAGCCAGTGATTTGTAATCAAAGTTAACTTGATGTCTGCCTCAGTGAGTAGCTTTATTCTTTAGTATTTGAAATTCGTCGAGTGCGAAAGAGGGTGAACAAAGTGAAGGAATATTCTGGTAGATGTATTTTAACAAACAACCTTTAGAATATTGCATTAGAACAACAATAAGCCAAAGGGCCTGAAAGGCAGACTAAAACAAGCAATTACACCTCTTAATTTCAGCGCGAAAGACTAGTAATTTTTTGAAGATTTGTGTGTTGAAGGATGGCTCCTGATGAGTGATGTAGATTGATTGTGGAGATATTCAAAGTGTAACCGTCAGATTTCAAATGCTGTGCAACATTGAAAACATATGCGAATATTTCATAAGTTTACGAAATTACAGAATTTTACGAATGACCGTTCCTACAGGCAAACCAGGCAAAGTCAAAATTTTCTGTCATAACACACAAATTGAAAGAAAGCTATCTTAAAACTATGGGTGGACGAAAATTACAATTGTTATACACAAATCTCGACACCAGTGAGTCACGTTTTACGTTTGTCAGCAGGAAAACCAACCATTTTTGCATTTCGGGTCCTTTAATTTCTTGTATACCCTGGTTGGCGGACCAGGGCATACAGTTCAGTTCTGCATAAGTTCATATGTTTACACAGGATATGTGTGGCACCACGACGTAAATCTTCAACAAAATAGCCATGTTCATGTCCCGTGATACCATATCTATGACTGAAAAATATTGTCAATATTGCAATGCCAACTGCATTCTAATCCATGGTCGTAAATAACCGTCTTCAGGCAACTGATTATTGGCAACTGTAATATTCACAAGCTCAACTTGAAAAAGTTATATCTTCCTTGTAGTCTAGAGTAAAGCAAGTAGACACCAACAGTATTTCTTTTACATTAAAAGAAGTCAGTGAAGCTGCAGAGCAAAACAAACAAAACCCCTTGCCAAATACTGGTACACATGAGTAAAACTGTAGAAAAAACATTGCCAAGCACAAATCGATGAAAGTCCGTAATAATGATAAGGGACAAGTTGTGGTTATCATTTACACAAATCAATATCTAGCGAGGCTTCACAGCACAGTTGATGAATCTTAACAATGTCCTCCAACCCAGTGGTTCTCAATGTGTGCCATGTGGCCTACAGAGAAAACTTTGATTAAAAAAATCTGGACCATCAATTCTTTATTTTAGGAAATTTGGGCCTTAAGGCAATGAACGTTGAGAAGCACTGCTCTAAACAATCAATCTATCCAATGTGCTGAATCTGTATGATCGTCAGCCGCAAAGTCAGGATAAGTAAAGACAGAACAGCCTGTTGTGCAGTCATTCAGCTTGTTCAGGCCATTCTAGATATTTTGGCTAATTTGCACCATTCCGAGCCGTACTGACGGGTCCTTGTAGGGCACAACGTCTACGGTTGCCAAGGAAAAAAACTGTGCTTAATTTGTTTAAGTCTGCGGACAACTTTTTATTCTATGCTCAGGCGAATTTAATTAAGATTTCCGAATTTATCAAATCTCGACAGATGCAGCCACCACGAGATATGCTTCGGCCTGTTGGACCTTATCAGTCGTGGGTAGGTTTGAACCAGCGACGTTGGAGCTAGAGGACGTGCAAGCATGCCCTTCTAGCCACAAGGCCACTGGACCATCTGTTGAGAGCGTGAATTAGCCAGGAAGTTACCGCTTTAACTCAGGCACGTGGAGGACGGATTGCATTCTGCAATCACTTAATACCGCATCCGATATTGAGGCGCATCACGCCGGCGCTAGTGATTACATGTCAAGACAAGTAGCTCAAGCGTCGTTGGCTCAAACCTACCCACGACTGATAAGGTCCAACAGGCCGAAGCATATCTCGTGGTGGCTGCATCTGTCGAGATTTGATAAATCTATCAATTGTTTTGATAATTGTGGAACTTTCATTAGCTAGATATAATCACATAGTACTATATTGTAATTAGATATTGAATTTGTGTCTGAATAACAGGATGAGTTCATCTAAGAGATATTCGGCTATGTACTGAATACAGCACTACTGAAATAGAATTAAATAGAAAAAAATGACGACAATAGAATTAGATCTCAACATTCATTGGAACCTAATGAATACGATTTAGATGCTCCGTATTTCTGTTCAGGATTGAGCGGAAATTGTTCGATACTTATATGCATGTAGAATGTGATGATTCTAATCATGAATTACCACGTTTCATCTTCCAGGGTGTTAAGGTGTACGATACCTCTGAAAAAACACGTATAACGTACGTTCGACGACCTCAAGAAGACATGAAGTAAGAATACCACAATTCCTTCTGAATTATTATTTTTTATATCTCAGGTTTTCTGAATATATTCCCTTTTGATCACGTAATTTCCGAATAATTATTAGGAAATGCTGTTTTCCATCGTGTCAGTTTTGACTTGGATGATCTTGGCATTTTAGACTTCGGCCGGAAATTCATAGATGCTGCATTTCTTGGTGTCCAGATAAAGTCTCATTTCTGATCGCTTGGGGATCTAAAGTGCAACGTGTCCGGATCAAACAACAGAACAACCCAATGGCCCGAGCTCACGGATTGCCAAGTAGATTTGCAGAAATCGGTATGTAATAGGAATTGTTTACTGTACACTAATTCCATCCACTATTTAGAATCACGGGGAATTGAAGCAGTTTTCTATTATGTTTCTATTCAATTTCAGCCCAGAATTTTAGTTATGACTCAGACTTCATCTGTGGCATAACTCTTTTCAAAGGTGATATTATGATTCTCTGTTATCCAAAACCATCCGTCGATGAGAATGACCAGGTAAGTGCTCAACGCTCCGGCACAATTGAAAAGTCACTAAACTCAACTTTCTTAATTCCATGCTTGAACTGCCAATATTGCAATTTCTTTCCACATGATGGGAAATGCTTTCTAGGGTGAAATATAAGGTCATAGCCGTTTTCATAACTTAACCGATCAAAAATCTTAATATGACATTTTTATGGGACTCAATGTTTTCTTTTTTTTCAATTGAAATATATTGCAATTGCAATATTAGTTATATTCAATTGTAATATTAGCAAAACCCTGTTCTCTGAACCGATCATGTTCACAAATGGTTCATAAAAACATGATGTACTTTTCTAAATTTTGATCTCACATAATTCAACTGTGCATTGAAATATTTCAGAACGCTGATAATACGATATGTCTATACCGCGGATTTTACTTTTTCACCTACCAAGATCATAATTATTCTGTCAAAAGTCAATCATAATCATGTTCATCATCAATGACCTCATCACCTTCGTCGTCATCAAAAACCTCAATCACCGTCAACATCAACAAAGACTTCATCACCGTCGTTATCATCAAAGACCTCATCACCATCATCATCAAAGACCTCATCATCGTCCTTATCATCAAAGAATTCATCATCGTCGTCATCATCATCAAAGACCTCATCACCGTCAACTTCAAAAACGTTATCATCGTCGTCATCAAAGACCTCATCACCATCGTCATCATCAAAGACCTCATCACCATCGTCATCATCAAACACCTCATCACCGTCGTCATCATCAAGGACCTCATCACCGTCATCATCAAAAACGTTATCATCGTGGTCATCAACGACCTCATCACCGTCGTCATCATCAAAGACCTCATCACCGTCATCATCATCAAAGACCTCATCACCGTCATCATCAAAAACTTCATCACCGTCATCATCAAGGACCTCATCGCCGTCATCATCAAAAACGTTATCATCGTCGTCATCAAATACCTCATCACCATCGTCATCATCAAAGACTTCATCGCCGTCGTAATTGTCAAAGACCTCATCACCCTCGTCATCATCAAAGACCTCATCACCGTCGTTATCATGAAAGACCTCATCACCGTCGTTATCATCAAAGAATTCATCACCATCGTCATCATCATCAAAGACCTCATCACCGTCAATTCAAAAACGTTATCATCGTCGTCATCAAAGACCTGATCACCATCGTCATAATCAATGACCTCATCACCGTCATCATCATCAAAAACCTCATCACCGTCATCATCATCAAAAACCTCATCATCATCGTCGTCATGAAAGACCTCATCACCGTCGTCATCATCAAAGACTTCATCACCGTCGTAAACGTCAATGACCTCATCACCTTCGTCGTCATCAAAAACCTCAATCACCGTCAACATCAACAAAGACTTCATCACCGTCGTTATCATCAAAGACCTCATCACCATCATCATCAAAGACCTCATCATCGTCCTTATCATCAAAGAATTCATCATCGTCGTCATCATCATCAAAGACCTCATCACCGTCAACTTCAAAAACGTTATCATCGTCGTCATCAAAGACCTCATCACCATCGTCATCATCAAAGACCTCATCACCATCGTCATCATCAAACACCTCATCACCGTCGTCATCATCAAGGACCTCATCACCGTCATCATCAAAAACGTTATCATCGTGGTCATCAACGACCTCATCACCGTCGTCATCATCAAAGACCTCATCACCGTCATCATCATCAAAGACCTCATCACCGTCATCATCAAAAACTTCATCACCGTCATCATCAAGGACCTCATCGCCGTCATCATCAAAAACGTTATCATCGTCGTCATCAAATACCTCATCACCATCGTCATCATCAAAGACTTCATCGCCGTCGTAATTGTCAAAGACCTCATCACCCTCGTCATCATCAAAGACCTCATCACCGTCGTTATCATGAAAGACCTCATCACCGTCGTTATCATCAAAGAATTCATCACCATCGTCATCATCATCAAAGACCTCATCACCGTCAATTCAAAAACGTTATCATCGTCGTCATCAAAGACCTGATCACCATCGTCATAATCAATGACCTCATCACCGTCATCATCATCAAAAACCTCATCACCGTCATCATCATCAAAAACCTCATCATCATCGTCGTCATGAAAGACCTCATCACCGTCGTCATCATCAAAGACTTCATCACCGTCGTAAACGTCAAAGACCTCATCACCATCGTCGTCATCAATGACTTCATCAACGTCGTCATCATGAAAGACCTCATCGCCGTCATCATCAAAAAGGTCATCACCATCGTGATCAAGGACCTCATCACCTTCGTAATCATCAAGGACCTCATCACCGTCGTTATCACCGTCATCATCGTCGTCATCAAAGACCTCATCACCCTCGTCATCATCAAGGACCTCATCACCGTCATTATCAAAAACTTCATCACCGTCATCATCAAGGACCTCATCACCGACATCATCAAAAACGCTATCATCGTCGTCATCAAAGACCTCAATACCATCGTCATCATCAATGACTTCATCAACGTCGTCATCATGAAAGACCTCATCGCCGTCATCATCAAAAACGTCATCACCATCGTGATCAAGGACCTCATCACCTTCGTAATCATCAAGGACCTCATCACCGTCGTTATCACCGTCGTCATCAAAGACCTCATCACCCTCGTCATCATCAAAGACCTCATCACCGACATCATCAAAAACGCTATCACCTTCGTCATCAAAGACCTCATCACCGTCGTCATCATCAAAGACTTCATCACCGTCGTCATCATCAAAGACTTCATCGCCGTCGTCATCATCAAAGACTTCATCGACATCGTAATCGTCAAAGACCTCATCATCGTCGTCATCGTCGTCATCAAGGACCTCATCACCTTCGTCATCATCAAGAACCTCATCACCGTCATCATCGTCGTCATCAAAGACCTCATCACCGTCATTACCTTCGTCATCATCAAAAACGTCATCATCGTCATCATCAAGGACCTCATCACCCTCGTCATCAAAGACCTCATAACCTTCGTCATCATCATCGAATTCATCATTGCCATCATCAAGGACCTCATCACCGTCGTCATTAAGGACCTCATCACCTTCGTCATCATATAAACCTCATCACCATCGTCATCATCAAAGACCTCATCACCGTCGTCATCATCAAGGACCTCATCACCGTCATCACCTTCGACATCATCAAAAACGTCATCATCGTCATCATCAAGGACCTCATCACCGTCGTCATCAAAGACCTCATCACCTTCGTCATCATCATCGAATTCATCATTGCCATCATCATGGACCTCATCACCGTCGTCATCAAGGACCTCATCACCATCGTCATCATCAAAGACCTCATCATCGTCGTCATCAAAGGCCTCATCACCATCGTCATCCTCAAAAACGTCATCATCATCATCATCAAGGACCTCATCACCATCGTCATCATCAAAGTCTTCATCACGTTCGTAGTCATCAAAGACCTCATCACCATCGTCATCATCAAAAACGTCATCAAAGACCTCATCACCGTCGTCATCATCAAAGACCTCATCAACCTCGTCATCATCAAAAACGTTATCACCGTTATCATCAAGGACCTCATCACCGTCATCATCAAAAACGTTATCATCGCTGTCATCAACGACCTCATCACCCTCGTCATCATCAAAGACCTCATCACCGTCATCATGAAAACCTTCATCACCGTCATCATCAAAAACTTCATCACCGGCATCATCAAGGACCTAATCGCCGTCATCATCAAAAACGTTATCATCGTCGTCATCAAATAGCTCATCACCATCGTCATCATCAAAGACTTCATCACCGTCGTCATCATCAAAGACTTCATCGCCGTCGTAGTCGTCAAAGACCTCATCACCGTCGTCATCATCATCAAAGACCTCATCATCATCGTCGTCATCATCAAAGTCTTCATCACCGTCGTAATCATCAAAGACCTCATCACCATCGTCGTCATCAAAGACCTCATCACCGTCATCATCAAAAACTTCATCAGCGTCATCATCAAGGACCTAATCGCCGTCATCATCAAAAACGTTATCATCGTCGTCATCAAGTAGCTCATCACCATCGTCATCATCGAAGACTTCATCACCGTCGTCATCATCAAAGACTTCATCGCCGTCGTAGTCGTCAAAGACCTCATCACCCTCGTCATCATCATCAAAGACCTCATCATCAAAGTCTTCATCACCGTCGTAATCATCAACGACCTCATCACCATCGTCGTCATGAAAGACCTCATCATCATCGTCGTCATGAAAGACCTCATCACCGTCGTCATCATCAAAGTCTTCATCACCGTCGTAATCATCAAAGACCTCATCACCATCGTCATCATCAAAGACTTCATCACCATCGTCATCATCAAAGACTTCATCACCGTCGTTATCATGAAAGACCTCATCACCGTCGTTATCATCAAGGACTTCATCACCGTCGTTATCATGAAAGACCTCATCACCGTCGTCATCATCAAAGACTTCATCGCCGTCATAATCGTCAAAGACCTCAGCACCATCGTCATCATCAATGACTTCATCACCGTCGTCATCATCAAGGACCTCATCGCCGTCAGCATCGAAAACGTCATCATCATCATCATCATCACGAACCTCATCACCGTCGTCATCAAAGACCTCATCACCTTCGTCATCATCAAAGACTTCATCACCATCGTGATCAAGGACCTCATCACCTTCGTGATCATCAAGGAACTCATCACCGTCGTTATCGCCGTCATCAAAGACCTCATCACCCTTGTCATCATCAAGGACCTCATCACCGTCATCATCAAAAACTTCATCACCGTCATCATCAATGACCTCATCACCGACATCATCAAAAACGCTATCATCGTCGTCATCAAAGACCTCATCACCGTCGTCATCATCAAAGACTTCATCACCGTCGTAATCATCAAAGACCTCATCACCGTCGTCATCATCAAAGACTTCATCACCATCGTCATCATCAAAGACTTCATCACCGTCGTCATCATCAAAGACTTCATCGCCGTCGTCATCATCAAAGACTTCATCGCCGTCGTAATGGTCAAAGACCTCATCACCGTCGTCATCAAAGACCTCATCACCTTCGTCATCACCGTCATCATCAAGGACCTCATCACCGACATCATCAAAAACGCTATCATCGTCGTCATCAAAGACCTCATCACCGTCGTCATCATCAAAGACTTCATCACCGTCGTAATCATCAAAGACTTCATCACCGTCGTCATCATCAAAGACTTCATCATCGTCGTAATCATCAAAGACCTCATCACCATCGTCATCATCAGACTTCATCACCGTCGTCGTTAAATACCTCATCACCGTCGTCATCGTCGTCATCAAGCACCTCATCACCTTCGTCATCATCAAGAACCTCATCACCGTCATCACCTTCGTCATCATCAAAAACGTCATCATCGTCATCATCAAGGACCTCATCACCGTTGTCATCATCAAAGACCTCATCACCCTCGTCATCATCAAAAACATTATCACCGTCATCATCAAGGACCTCATCACCGTCATCATCAAAAACGTTATCATTGTGGTCATCAACGACCTCATCACCGTCGTCATCAAAAACTTCATCACCGTCATCATCAAGGACCTCATCGCCGTCATCATCAAAAACGTTATCATCGTCGTCATCAACGACCTCATCACCTTCGTCATCATCACAAACGTCACCATCGTCATCATCAAGGACCTCACGCCGTCATCATCAATAACCTCATCACCGTCGTTATCATGAAAGACCTCAGCACCGTCGTTTTCATCAAAGAATTCTTCACCATCGTCGTCATCAAAGTCTTCATCACCGTCATCATCATCAAAGACCTCATCACCGTCATCATCATCAAAAACCTCATCATCATCGTCGTCATGAAAGACCTCATCACCGTCGTCATCATCAAAAACGTTATCATCGTCGTCATCAAATACCTCATCACCATCGTCATCATCAAGGACTTCATCACCGTCGTCATCATCAAAGACTTCATCGCCGTCGTAATCGTCAAAGACCTCATCTCCATCGTCGTCATCAAAGACCTCAGCACCATCGTCATCATCAATGACTTCATCACCGTCGTCGTCATCAAGGACCTCATCGCCGTCATCATCAAAAGCGTCATCATCATCACGAACCTCATCACCGTCAGCATCAAAGAACTCATCACTTTCGTCATCATCAAAAACGTCATCACCATCGTGATCAAGGACCTCATCACCGTCGTTATTACCGTCATCATCGTCGTCATCAAAGACCTCATCACCGACATCATCAAAAACGCTGTCATCGTCGTCATCAAAGACCTCATCACCGTCGTCATCATCAAAGACTTCATCACCATCGTCATCATCAAAGACTTCATCACCGTCGTCATCATCAAAGACTTCATCGCCGTCGTCATCATCAAAGACTTCATCGCCGTCGTAATCGTCAAAGACCTCATCACCTTCGTCATCGTCGTCATCAAAGACCTCATCACCTTCGTCATCACCGTCATCATCAAGGACCTCATCACCGACATCATCAAAAACGGTATCATCGTCGTCATCAAAGACCTCATCACCGTCGTCATCATCAAAGACTTCATCACCGTCGTAATCATCAAAGACTTCATCACCGTCGTCATCATCAAAGACTTCATCATCGTCGTAATCATCAAAGACCTCATCACCATCGTCATCATCAGACTTCATCACCGTCGTCATCATCAAAGACTTCATTGCCGTCGCAATCGTTAAATACCTCATCACCGTCGTCATCGTCGTCATCAAGGACCTCATCACCTTCGTCATCATCAAGAACCTCATCACCGTCATCACCTTCGTCATCATCAAAAACGTCATCATCGTCATCATCAAGGAACTCATCACCGTTGTCATCATCAAAGACCTCATCTCCCTCGTCATCAGCAAAAACATTATCACCGTCATCATCAAGGACCTCATCACCGTCATCATCAAAAACGTTATCATTGTGGTCATCAAGGACCTCATCACCGTCGTCATCAAAAACTTCATCACCGTCATCATCAAGGACCTCATCGCCGTCATCATCAAAAACGTTATCATCGTCGTCATCAACGACCTCATCACCTTCGTCATCATCAAAAACGTCACCATCGTCATCATCAAGGACCTCACGCCGTCATCATCAATAACCTCATCACCGTCGTTATCATGAAAGACCTCAGCACCGTCGTTTTCATCAAAGAATTCTTCACCATCGTCGTCATCAAAGTCTTCATCACCGTCATCATCATCAAAGACCTCATCACCGTCATCATCATCAAAAACCTCATCATCATCGTCGTCATGAAAGACCTCATCACCGTCGTCATCATCAAAAACGTTATCATCGTCGTCATCAAATACTTCATCACCATCGTCATCATCAAGGACTTCATCACCGTCGTCATCATCAAAGACTTCATCGCCGTCGTCATCAAAGACCTCATCACCGTCGTCATCATCAAAGACTTCATCACCATCGTCATCATCAGAGACTTTATCACCGTCGTCATCATCAAAGACTTCATCGCCGTCGTCATCATCAAAGACTTCATCGCCGTCGTAATCGTCAAAGACCTCATCACCATCGTCATCGTCGTCATCAAAGACCTCATCACCTTCGTCATCATCCAAAACCTCATCACCGTCATCATCAAGGACCTCATCACCGACATCATCAAAAACGGTATCATCGTCGTCATCAAAGACCTCATCACCGTCGTCATCATCAGAGACTTCATCACCGTCTTAATCATCAAAGACCTCATCACCGTCGTCATCATCATAGACTTCAGCATCGTCGTAATCATCAAAGACCTCATCACCATCGTCATCATCAAAGACTTCATCACCGTCGTCATTATCAAATACTTCATCACCGTCGCAATCGTTAAATACCTCATCACCGTCGTCGTCAAGGACCTCATCACCTTCGTCATCATCAAGAACCTCATCACCGTCATCACCTTCGTCATCATCAAAAACGTCATCATCGTCATCATCAAGGACCTCATCACCGTTGTCATCATGAAAGACCTCATCACCCTCGTCATCATCAAAAACATTATCACCGTCATCATCAAGGACCTCATCACCGTCATCATCAAAAACGTTATCATTGTGGTCATCAACGACCTCATCACCGTCGTCATCAAAAACTTCATCACCGTCATCATCAAGGACCTCATCGCCGTCATCATCAAAAACGTCACCATCGTCATCATCAAGGACCTCACGCCGTCATCATCAAAAACCTCATCACCGTCGTTATCATCAAAGAATTCTTCACCATCGTCATCACCATCAAAGACATCATCACCGTGATCATCATCAAAAACCTCATCACCGTCATCATCATCAAAAACCTCATCATCATCGTCGTCATGAAAGACCTCATCACCGTCATCATCATCAAAAACGTTATCATCGTCGTCATCAAATACCTCATCACCATCGTCATCATCAAAGACTTCATCACCGTCGTCATCATCAAAGACTTCATCGCCGTCGTAATCGTCAAAGACCTCATCTCCATCGTCGACATCAAAGACCTCAGCACCATCGTCATCATCAATGACTTCATCACCGTCGTCGTCATCAAGGACCTCATCGCCGTCATCATCAAAAGCGTCATCATCATCATCATCACGAACCTCATCACCGTCAGCATGAAGGACCTGATCACCGTCGTTATTACCGTCATCATCGTCGTCATCAAGGACCTCATCACCGACATCATCAAAAACGCTGTGATCGTCGTCATCAAAGAGCTCATCACCGTCGTCATCATCAAAGACTTCATCACCATCGTCATCATCAAAGACTTCATCACCGTCGTCATCATCAAAGACTTCATCACCTTCGTCATCATCAAAGACTTCATCGCCGTCGTAATCGTCAAAGACCTCATCACCGTCGTCATCGTCGTCATCAAAGACCTCATCACCTTCGTCATCATCAAAAACCTCATCACCGTCATCATCAAGGACCTCATCACCGACATCATCAAAAACAGTATCATCGTCGTCATCAAAGACCTCATCACCGTCGTCATCATCAAAGACTTCATCGCCGTCGTAATCATCAAAGACCTCATCACCGTCGTCATCATCAAAGACTTCATCATCGTCGTAATCATCAAAGACCTCATCACCATCGTCATCATCAAAGACTTCATCACCGTCGTCATCATCAAAGACTTCATCGCCGTCGCAATCGTTAAATACCTCATCACCGTCGTCATCGTCGTCATCAAAGACCTCATCACCGTCGTCATCATCAAAGGATTTCATCACCGTCGTAATCATCAGACCTCATCACCGTCGTCATCATCAAAGACTTCATCATTGTCGTAATCATCAAAGACCTCATCACTATCGTCATCATCAAAGACTTCATCATCAAAGACTTAATCACCGTCGCAATCGTTAAATACCTCATCACCGTCGTCATCGTCATCATCAAAGACTTCATCGCCGTCGCAATCGTTAAATACCTCATCACCGTCGTCATCGTCGTCATCAAGCACCTCATCACCTTCGTCATCATCAAGAACCTCATCACCGTCATCACCTTCGTCATCATCAAAAACGTCATCATCGTCATCATCAAGGACCTCATCACCGTTGTCATCATCAAAGACCTCATCACCCTCGTCATCATCAAAAACATTATCACCGTCATCATCAAGGACCTCATCACCGTCATCATCAAAAACGTTATCATTGTGGTCATCAACGACCTCATCACCGTCGTCATCAAAAACTTCATCACCGTCATCATCAAGGACCTCATCGCCGTCATCATCAAAAACGTTATCATCGTCGTCATCAACGACCTCATCACCTTCGTCATCATCAAAAACGTCACCATCGTCATCATCAAGGACCTCACGCCGTCATCATCAAGGACCTCATCACCGTCATCATCAAAAACGTTATCATTGTGGTCATCAACGACCTCATCACCGTCGTCATCAAAAACTTCATCACCGTCATCATCAAGGACCTCATCGCCGTCATCATCAAAAACGTTATCATCGTCGTCATCAACGACCTCATCACCTTCGTCATCATCAAAAACGTCACCATCGTCATCATCAAGGACCTCACGCCGTCATCATCAAAAACCTCATCACCGTCGTTATCATCAAAGAATTCTTCACCATCGTCATCATCATCAAAGACATCATCACCGTGATCATCATCAAAAACCTCATCACCGTCATCATCATCAAAAACCTCATCATCATCGTCGTCATGAAAGACCTCATCACCGTCATCATCATCAAAAACGTTATCATCGTCGTCATCAAATACCTCATCACCATCGTCATCATCAAAGACTTCATCACCGTCGTCATCATCAAAGACTTCATCGCCGTCGTAATCGTCAAAGACCTCATCTCCATCGTCGTCATCAAAGACCTCATCACCGTCGTCATCATCAATGACTTCATCACCGTCGTCGTCATCAAGGACCTCATCGCCGTCATCATCAAAAGCGTCATCATCATCATTATCACGAACCTCATCACCGTCAGCATGAAGGACCTCATCACCGTCGTTATTACCGTCATCATCGTCGTCATCAAAGACCTCATCACCGACATCATCAAAAACGCTGTGATCGTCGTCATCAAAGACCTCATCACCGTCGTCATCATCAAAGACCATCACCATCGTCATCATCAAAGACTTCATCACCGTCGTCATCATCAAAGACTTCATCACCTTCGTCATCATCAAAGACTTCATCGCCGTCGTAATCGTCAAAGACCTCATCACCGTCGTTATCGTCGTCATCAAAGACCTCATCACCTTCGTCATCATCAAAAACCTCATCACCGTCATCATCAAGGACCTCATCACCGACATCATCAAAAACGGTATCATCGTCGTCATCAAAGACCTCATCACTGTCGTCATCATCAAAGACTTCATCGCCGTCGTAATCATCAAAGACCTCATCACCGTCGTCATCATCAAAGACTTCATCATCGTCGTAATCATCAAAGACCTCATCACCATCGTCATCATCAAAGACTTCATCACCGTCGTCATCATCAAAGACTTCATCGCCGTCGCAATCGTTGAATACCTCATCACCGTCGTCATCGTCGTCATCAAAGACCTCATCACCGTCGTCATCATCAAAGGATTTCATCACCGTCGTAATCATCAAAGACTTCATCATTGTCGTAATCATCAAAGACCTTATCACCATCGTCATCATCAAAGACTTCATCATCAAAGACTTAATCACCGTCGCAATCGTTAAATACCTCATCACCGTCGTCATCGTCATCATCAAAGACTTCATCTCCGTCGCAATCGTTAAATACCTCATCACCGTCGTCATCGTCGTCATCAAGGACCTCATCACCTTCGTCATCATCAAGAACCTCATCACCGTCATCATCAAAAACGTTATCATTGTGGTCATCAACGACCTCATCACCGTCGTCATCAAAAACTTCATCACCGTCATCATCAAGGACCTCATCGCCGTCATCATCAAAAACGTTATCATCGTCGTCATCAACGACCTCATCACCTTCGTCATCATCAAAAACGTCACCATCGTCATCATCAAGGACCTCACGCCCTCATCATCAAAAACCTTATCACCGTCGTTATCATGAAAGACCTCAGCACCGTCGTTATCATCAAAGAATTCTTCACCATCGTCATCACCATCAAAGACATCATCACCGTCATCATCATCAAAAACCTCATCACCGTCATCATCATCAAAAACCTCATCATCATCGTCGTCATGAAAGACCTCATCACCGTCGTCATCATCAAAAACGTTATCATCGTCGTCATCAAATACCTCATCACCATCGTCATCATCAAAGACTTCATCACCGTCGTCATCATCAAAGACTTCATCGCCGTCGTAATCGTCAAAGACCTCATCTCCATCGTCGTCATCAAAGACCTCAGCACCATCGTCATCATCAATGACTTCATCATGGTCGTCGCCATCAAGGACCTCATCGCCGTCATCATCATTATCATCACGAACCTCATCACCGTCAGCATCAAGGACCTCATCACCGTCGTTATTACCGTCATCATCGTCGTCATCAAAGACCTCATCACCGACATCATCAAAAACGCTGTCATCGTCGTCATCAAAGACCTCATCACCGTCGTCATCATCAAAGACTTCATCACCATCGTCATCATCAAAGACTTCATCACCGTCGTCATCATCAAAGACTTCATCGCCTTCGTCATCATCAAAGACTTCATCGCCGTCGTAATCGTCAAAGACCTCATCACCGTCGTTATCGTCGTCATCAAAGACCTCATCACCTTCGTCATCATCAAAAACGTCATCATCGTCATCATCAAGAACCTCATCACCGTCATCACCTTCGTCATCATCAAAAACGTCATCATCGAAATCATCAAGGACCTCATCACCGTTGTCATCATCAAAGACCTCATCACCCTCGTCATCATCAAAAACATTATCACCGTCATCATCAAGGACCTCATCACCGTCATCATCAAAAACGTTATCATTGTGGTCATCAACGACCTCATCACCGTCGTCATCAAAAACTTCATCACCGTCATCATCAAGGACCTCATCGCCGTCATCATCAAAAACGTTATCATCGTCGTCATCAACGACCTCATCACCTTCGTCATCATCAAGGACCTCACGCCGTCATCATCAAAAACCTTATCACCGTCGTTATCATGAAAGACCTCAGCACCGTCGTTATCATCAAAGACTTCTTCACCATCGTCATCACCATCAAAGACATCATCACCGTCATCATCATCAAAAACCTCATCACCGTCATCATCATCAAAAACCTCATCATCATCATCGTCATCATCAAAGACTTCATCATTGTTGTAATCATCAAAGACCTTATCACCATCGTCATCATCAAAGACTTCATCATCAAAGACTTAATCACCGTCGCAATCGTTAAATACCTCATCACCGTCGTCATCGTCATCATCAAAGACTTCATCGCCGTCGCAATCGTTAAATACCTCATCACCGTCGTCATCGTCGTCATCAAGGACCTCATCACCTTCGTCATCATCAAGAACCTCATCACCGTCATCACCTTCGTCATCATCAAAAACGTCATCATCGTCATCATCAAGGACCTCATCACCGTTGTCATCATCAAAGACCTCATCACCCTCGTCATCATCAAAAACATTATCACCGTCATCATCAAGGACCTCATCACCGTCATCATCAAAAACGTTATCATTGTGGTCATCAACGACCTCATCACCGTCGTCATCAAAAACTTCATCACCGTCATCATCAAGGACCTCATCGCCGTCATCATCAAAAACGTTATCATCGTCGTCATCAACGACCTCATCACCTTCGTCATCATCAAAAACGTCACCATCGTCATCATCAAGGACCTCACGCCCTCATCATCAAAAACCTTATCACCGTCGTTATCATGAAAGACCTCAGCACCGTCGTTATCATCAAAGAATTCTTCACCATCGTCATCACCATCAAAGACATCATCACCGTCATCATCATCAAAAACCTCATCACCGTCATCATCATCAAAAACCTCATCATCATCGTCGTCATGAAAGACCTCATCACCGTCGTCATCATCAAAAACGTTATCATCGTCGTCATCAAATACCTCATCACCATCGTCATCATCAAAGACTTCATCACCGTCGTCATCATCAAAGACTTCATCGCCGTCGTAATCGTCAAAGACCTCATCTCCATCGTCGTCATCAAAGACCTCAGCACCATCGTCATCATCAATGACTTCATCATGGTCGTCGCCATCAAGGACCTCATCGCCGTCATCATCATTATCATCACGAACCTCATCACCGTCGGCATCAAGGACCTCATCACCGTCGTTATTACCGTCATCATCGTCGTCATCAAAGACCTCATCACCGACATCATCAAAAACGCTGTCATCGTCGTCATCAAAGACCTCATCACCGTCGTCATCATCAAAGACTTCATCACCATCGTCATCATCAAAGACTTCATCACCGTCGTCATCATCAAAGACTTCATCGCCTTCGTCATCATCAAAGACTTCATCGCCGTCGTAATCGTCAAAGACCTCATCACCGTCGTTATCGTCGTCATCAAAGACCTCATCACCTTCGTCATCATCAAAAACCTCATCACCGTCATCATCAAGAACCTCATCACCGTCATCACCTTCGTCATCATCAAAAACGTCATCATCGAAATCATCAAGGACCTCATCACCGTTGTCATCATCAAAGACCTCATCACCCTCGTCATCATCAAAAACATTATCACCGTCATCATCAAGGACCTCATCACCGTCATCATCAAAAACGTTATCATTGTGGTCATCATCAAAGACTTCATCACCGTCGTAATCATCAAAGACCTCATCACCGTCGTCATCATCAAAGACTTCATCATCGTCGTAATCATCAAAGACCTCATCACCATCGTCATCATCAAAGACTTCATCATCGTCGTAATCATCAAAGACCTCATCACCATCGTCATCTTCAAAGACTTCATCGCCGTCGCAATCGTTAAATACCTCATCACCGTCGTCATCGTCGTCATCAAGGACCTCATCACCTTCGTCATCATCAAGAACCTCATCACCGTCATCACCTTCGTCATCATCAAAAACGTCATCATCGTCATCATCAAGGACCTCATCACCGTTGTCATCATCAAAGACCTCATCACCCTCGTCATCATCAAAAACATTATCACCGTCATCATCAAGGACCTCATCACCGTCATCATCAAAAACGTTATCATTGTGGTCATCATCAACGACCTCATCACCGTCGTCATCAAAAACTTCATCACCGTCATCATCAAGGACCTCATCGCCGTCATCATCAAAAACGTTATCATCGTCGTCATCAACGACCTCATCACCTTCGTCATCATCAAAAACGTCACCATCGTCATCATCAAGGACCTCACGCCGTCATCATCAAAAACCTTATCACCGTCGTTATCATGAAAGACCTCAGCACCGTCGTTATCATCAAAGAATTCTTCACCATCGTCATCACCATCAAAGACATCATCACCGTCATCATCATCAAAAACCTCATCACCGTCATCATCATCAAAAACCTCATCATCATCGTCGTCATGAAAGACCTCATCACCGTCGTCATCATCAAAAACGTTATCATCGTCGTCATCAAATACCTCATCACCATCGTCATCATCAAAGACTTCATCACCGTCGTCATCATCAAAGACTTCATCGCCGTCGTAATCGTCAAAGACCTCATCTCCATCGTCGTCATCAAAGACCTCAGCACCATCGTCATCATCAATGACTTCATCATGGTCGTCGCCATCAAGGACCTCATCGCCGTCATCATCATTATCATCACGAACCTCATCACCGTCAGCATCAAGGACCTCATCACCGTCGTTATTACCGTCATCATCGTCGTCATCAAAGACCTCATCACCGACATCATCAAAAACGCTGTCATCGTCGTCATCAAAGACCTCATCACCGTCGTCATCATCAAAGACTTCATCACCATCGTCATCATCAAAGACTTCATCACCGTCGTCATCATCAAAGACTTCATCGCCTTCGTCATCATCAAAGACTTCATCGCCGTCGTAATCGTCAAAGACCTCATCACCGTCGTTATCGTCGTCATCAAAGACCTCATCACCTTCGTCATCATCAAAAACCTCATCACCGTCATCACCTTCGTCATCATCAAAAACGTCATCATCGTCATCATCAAGGACCTCATCACCGTTGTCATCATCAAAGACCTCATCACCCTCGTCATCATCAAAAACATTATCACCGTCATCATCAAGGACCTCATCACCGTCATCATCAAAAACGTTATCATTGTGGTCATCATCAACGACCTCATCACCGTCGTCATCAAAAACTTCATCACCGTCATCATCAAGGACCTCATCGCCGTCATCATCAAAAACGTTATCATCGTCGTCATCAACGACCTCATCACCTTCGTCATCATCAAAAACGTCACCATCGTCATCATCAAGGACCTCACGCCGTCATCATCAAAAACCTTATCACCGTCGTTATCATGAAAGACCTCAGCACCGTCGTTATCATCAAAGAATTCTTCACCATCGTCATCACCATCAAAGACATCATCACCGTCATCATCATCAAAAACCTCATCACCGTCATCATCATCAAAAACCTCATCATCATCGTCGTCATGAAAGACCTCATCACCGTCGTCATCATCAAAAACGTTATCATCGTCGTCATCAAATACCTCATCACCATCGTCATCATCAAAGACTTCATCACCGTCGTCATCATCAAAGACTTCATCGCCGTCGTAATCGTCAAAGACCTCATCTCCATCGTCGTCATCAAAGACCTCAGCACCATCGTCATCATCAATGACTTCATCATGGTCGTCGCCATCAAGGACCTCATCGCCGTCATCATCATTATCATCACGAACCTCATCACCGTCAGCATCAAGGACCTCATCACCGTCGTTATTACCGTCATCATCGTCGTCATCAAAGACCTCATCACCGACATCATCAAAAACGCTGTCATCGTCGTCATCAAAGACCTCATCACCGTCGTCATCATCAAAGACTTCATCACCATCGTCATCATCAAAGACTTCATCACCGTCGTCATCATCAAAGACTTCATCGCCTTCGTCATCATCAAAGACTTCATCGCCGTCGTAATCGTCAAAGACCTCATCACCGTCGTTATCGTCGTCATCAAAGACCTCATCACCTTCGTCATCATCAAAAACCTCATCACCGTCATCATCAAGAACCTCATCACCGTCATCACCTTCGTCATCATCAAAAACGTCATCATCGAAATCATCGAGGACCTCATCACCGTTGTCATCATCAAAGACCTCATCACCCTCGTCATCATCAAAAACATTATCACCGTCATCATCAAGGACCTCATCACCGTCATCATCAAAAACGTTATCATTGTGGTCATCATCAAAGACTTCATCATCGTCGTAATCATCAAAGACCTCATCACCATCGTCATCATCAAAGACTTCATCATCGTCGTAATCATCAAAGACCTCATCACCATCGTCATCATCAAAGACTTCATCGCCGTCGCAATCGTTAAATACCTCATCACCGTCGTCATCGTCGTCATCAAGGACCTCATCACCTTCGTCATCAGCAAGAACCTCATCACCGTCATCACCTTCGTCATCATCAAAAACGTCATCATCGTCATCATCAAGGACCTCATCACCGTTGTCATCATCAAAGACCTCATCACCCTCGTCATCATCAAAAACATTATCACCGTCATCATCAAGGACCTCATCACCGTCATCATCAAAAACGTTATCATTGTGGTCATCAACGACCTCATCACCGTCGTCATCAAAAACTTCATCACCGTCATCATCAAGGACCTCATCGCCGTCATCATCAAAAACGTTATCATCGTCGTCATCAACGACCTCATCACCTTCGTCATCATCAAAAACGTCACCATCGTCATCATCAAGGACCTCACGCCGTCATCATCAAAAACCTCATCACCGTCGTTATCATGAAAGACCTCATCACCTTCGTTATCATCAAAGAATTCTTCACCATCGTCATCACCATCAAAGACATCATCACCGTCATCATCATCAAAAACCTCATCACCGTCATCATCATCAAAAACCTCATCATCATCGTCGTCATGAAAGACCTCATCACCGTCGTCATCATCAAGGACCTCACGCCGTCATCATCAAAAACCTTATCACCGTCGTTATCATGAAAGACCTCAGCACCGTCGTTATCATCAAAGAATTCTTCACCATCGTCATCACCATCAAAGACATCATCACCGTCATCATCATCAAAAACCTCATCACCGTCATCATCATCAAAAACCTCATCATCATCGTCGTCATGAAAGACCTCATCACCGTCGTCATCATCAAAAACGTTATCATCGTCGTCATCAAATACCTCATCACCATCGTCATCATCAAAGACTTCATCACCGTCGTCATCATCAAAGACTTCATCGCCGTCGTAATCGTCAAAGACCTCATCTCCATCGTCGTCATCAAAGACCTCAGCACCATCGTCATCATCAATGACTTCATCATGGTCGTCGCCATCAAGGACCTCATCGCCGTCATCATCATTATCATCACGAACCTCATCACCGTCAGCATCAAGGACCTCATCACCGTCGTTATTACCGTCATCATCGTCGTCATCAAAGACCTCATCACCGACATCATCAAAAACGCTGTCATCGTCGTCATCAAAGACCTCATCACCGTCGTCATCATCAAAGACTTCATCACCATCGTCATCATCAAAGACTTCATCACCGTCGTCATCATCAAAGACTTCATCGCCTTCGTCATCATCAAAGACTTCATCGCCGTCGTAATCGTCAAAGACCTCATCACCGTCGTTATCGTCGTCATCAAAGACCTCATCACCTTCGTCATCATCAAAAACCTCATCACCGTCATCATCAAGAACCTCATCACCGTCATCACCTTCGTCATCATCAAAAACGTCATCATCGAAATCATCAAGGACCTCATCACCGTTGTCATCATCAAAGACCTCATCACCCTCGTCATCATCAAAAACATTATCACCGTCATCATCAAGGACCTCATCACCGTCATCATCAAAAACGTTATCATTGTGGTCATCATCAAAGACTTCATCACCGTCGTAATCATCAAAGACCTCATCACCGTCGTCATCATCAAAGACTTCATCATCGTCGTAATCATCAAAGACCTCATCACCATCGTCATCATCAAAGACTTCATCATCGTCGTAATCATCAAAGACCTCATCACCATCGTCATCATCAAAGACTTCATCGCCGTCGCAATCGTTAAATACCTCATCACCGTCGTCATCGTCGTCATCAAAGACCTCATCACCTTCGTCATCAGCAAGAACCTCATCACCGTCATCACCTTCGTCATCATCAAAAACGTCATCATCGTCATCATCAAGGACCTCATCACCGTTGTCATCATCAAAGACCTCATCACCCTCGTCATCATCAAAAACATTATCACCGTCATCATCAAGGACCTCATCACCGTCATCATCAAAAACGTTATCATTGTGGTCATCAACGACCTCATCACCGTCGTCATCAAAAACTTCATCACCGTCATCATCAAGGACCTCATCGCCGTCATCATCAAAAACGTTATCATCGTCGTCATCAACGACCTCATCACCTTCGTCATCATCAAAAACGTCACCATCGTCATCATCAAGGACCTCACGCCGTCATCATCAAAAACCTCATCACCGTCGTTATCATGAAAGACCTCATCACCTTCGTTATCATCAAAGAATTCTTCACCATCGTCATCACCATCAAAGACATCATCACCGTCATCATCATCAAAAACCTCATCACCGTCATCATCATCAAAAACCTCATCATCATCGTCGTCATGAAAGACCTCATCACCGTCGTCATCATCAAAAACGTTATCATCGTCATCATCAATTACCTCATCACCATCGTCATCATCAAAGACTTCATCACCGTCGTCATCATCAAAGACTTCATCGCCGTCGTCATCATCAATGACTTCATCACCGTCGTCGTCATCAAGGACCTCATCACCGTCAGCATCAAAGAACTCATCACTTTCGTCATCATCAAAAACGTCATCACCATCGTGATCAAGGACCTCATCACCTTCGTAATCATCAAGGACCTCATCACCGTCGTTATTACCGTCATCATCGTCGTCATCAAAGACCTCATCACCGACATCATCAAAAACGCTGTCATCGTCGTCATCAAAGACCTCATCACCGTCGTCATCATCAAAGACTTCATCACCATCGTCATCATCAAAAACATTATCACCGTCATCATCAAGGACCTCATCACCGTCATCATCAAAAACGTTATCATTGTGGTCATCAACGACCTCATCACCGTCGTCATCAAAAACTTCATCACCGTCATCATCAAGGACCTCATCGCCGTCATCATCAAAAACGTTATCATCGTCGTCATCAACGACCTCATCACCTTCGTCATCATCAAAAACGTCACCATCGTCATCATCAAGGACCTCACGCCGTCATCATCAAAAACCTCATCACCGTCGTTATCATGAAAGACCTCATCACCTTCGTTATCATCAAAGAATTCTTCACCATCGTCATCACCATCAAAGACATCATCACCGTCATCATCATCAAAAACCTCATCACCGTCATCATCATCAAAAACCTCATCATCATCGTCGTCATGAAAGACCTCATCACCGTCGTCATCATCAAGGACCTCACGCCGTCATCATCAAAAAACCTTATCACCGTCGTTATCATGAAAGACCTCAGCACCGTCGTTATCATCAAAGAATTCTTCACCATCGTCATCACCATCAAAGACATCATCACCGTCATCATCATCAAAAACCTCATCACCGTCATCATCATCAAAAACCTCATCATCATCGTCGTCATGAAAGACCTCATCACCGTCGTCATCATCAAAAACGTTATCATCGTCGTCATCAAATACCTCATCACCATCGTCATCATCAAAGACTTCATCACCGTCGTCATCATCAAAGACTTCATCGCCGTCGTAATCGTCAAAGACCTCATCTCCATCGTCGTCATCAAAGACCTCAGCACCATCGTCATCATCAATGACTTCATCATGGTCGTCGCCATCAAGGACCTCATCGCCGTCATCATCATTATCATCACGAACCTCATCACCGTCAGCATCAAGGACCTCATCACCGTCGTTATTACCGTCATCATCGTCGTCATCAAAGACCTCATCACCGACATCATCAAAAACGCTGTCATCGTCGTCATCAAAGACCTCATCACCGTCGTCATCATCAAAGACTTCATCACCATCGTCATCATCAAAGACTTCATCACCGTCGTCATCATCAAAGACTTCATCGCCTTCGTCATCATCAAAGACTTCATCGCCGTCGTAATCGTCAAAGACCTCATCACCGTCGTTATCGTCGTCATCAAAGACCTCATCACCTTCGTCATCATCAAAAACCTCATCACCGTCATCATCAAGAACCTCATCACCGTCATCACCTTCGTCATCATCAAAAACGTCATCATCGAAATCATCAAGGACCTCATCACCGTTGTCATCATCAAAGACCTCATCACCCTCGTCATCATCAAAAACATTATCACCGTCATCATCAAGGACCTCATCACCGTCATCATCAAAAACGTTATCATTGTGGTCATCATCAAAGACTTCATCACCGTCGTAATCATCAAAGACCTCATCACCGTCGTCATCATCAAAGACTTCATCATCGTCGTAATCATCAAAGACCTCATCACCATCGTCATCATCAAAGACTTCATCATCGTCGTAATCATCAAAGACCTCATCACCATCGTCATCATCAAAGACTTCATCGCCGTCGCAATCGTTAAATACCTCATCACCGTCGTCATCGTCGTCATCAAGGACCTCATCACCTTCGTCATCAGCAAGAACCTCATCACCGTCATCACCTTCGTCATCATCAAAAACGTCATCATCGTCATCATCAAGGACCTCATCACCGTTGTCATCATCAAAGACCTCATCACCCTCGTCATCATCAAAAACATTATCACCGTCATCATCAAGGACCTCATCACCGTCATCATCAAAAACGTTATCATTGTGGTCATCAACGACCTCATCACCGTCGTCATCAAAAACTTCATCACCGTCATCATCAAGGACCTCATCGCCGTCATCATCAAAAACGTTATCATCGTCGTCATCAACGACCTCATCACCTTCGTCATCATCAAAAACGTCACCATCGTCATCATCAAGGACCTCACGCCGTCATCATCAAAAACCTCATCACCGTCGTTATCATGAAAGACCTCATCACCTTCGTTATCATCAAAGAATTCTTCACCATCGTCATCACCATCAAAGACATCATCACCGTCATCATCATCAAAAACCTCATCACCGTCATCATCATCAAAAACCTCATCATCATCGTCGTCATGAAAGACCTCATCACCGTCGTCATCATCAAAAACGTTATCATCGTCATCATCAATTACCTCATCACCATCGTCATCATCAAAGACTTCATCACCGTCGTCATCATCAAAGACTTCATCGCCGTCGTCATCATCAATGACTTCATCACCGTCGTCGTCATCAAGGACCTCATCACCGTCAGCATCAAAGAACTCATCACTTTCGTCATCATCAAAAACGTCATCACCATCGTGATCAAGGACCTCATCACCTTCGTAATCATCAAGGACCTCATCACCGTCGTTATTACCGTCATCATCGTCGTCATCAAAGACCTCATCACCGACATCATCAAAAACGCTGTCATCGTCGTCATCAAAGACCTCATCACCGTCGTCATCATCAAAGACTTCATCACCATCGTTATCATGAAAGACCTCATCACCTTCGTTATCATCAAAGAATTCTTCACCATCGTCATCACCATCAAAGACATCATCACCGTCATCATCATCAAAAACCTCATCACCGTCATCATCATCAAAAACCTCATCATCATCGTCGTCATGAAAGACCTCATCACCGTCGTCATCATCAAGGACCTCACGCCGTCATCATCAAAAACCTTATCACCGTCGTTATCATGAAAGACCTCAGCACCGTCGTTATCATCAAAGAATTCTTCACCATCGTCATCACCATCAAAGACATCATCACCGTCATCATCATCAAAAACCTCATCACCGTCATCATCATCAAAAACCTCATCATTATCGTCGTCATGAAAGACCTCATCACCGTCGTCATCATCAAAAACGTTATCATCGTCGTCATCAAATACCTCATCACCATCGTCATCATCAAAGACTTCATCACCGTCGTCATCATCAAAGACTTCATCGCCGTCGTAATCGTCAAAGACCTCATCTCCATCGTCGTCATCAAAGACCTCAGCACCATCGTCATCATCAATGACTTCATCATGGTCGTCGCCATCAAGGACCTCATCGCCGTCATCATCATTATCATCACGAACCTCATCACCGTCAGCATCAAGGACCTCATCACCGTCGTTATTACCGTCATCATCGTCGTCATCAAAGACCTCATCACCGACATCATCAAAAACGCTGTCATCGTCGTCATCAAAGACCTCATCACCGTCGTCATCATCAAAGACTTCATCACCATCGTCATCATCAAAGACTTCATCACCGTCGTCATCATCAAAGACTTCATCGCCTTCGTCATCATCAAAGACTTCATCGCCGTCGTAATCGTCAAAGACCTCATCACCGTCGTTATCGTCGTCATCAAAGACCTCATCACCTTCGTCATCATCAAAAACCTCATCACCGTCATCATCAAGAACCTCATCACCGTCATCACCTTCGTCATCATCAAAAACGTCATCATCGAAATCATCAAGGACCTCATCACCGTTGTCATCATCAAAGACCTCATCACCCTCGTCATCATCAAAAACATTATCACCGTCATCATCAAGGACCTCATCACCGTCATCATCAAAAACGTTATCATTGTGGTCATCATCAAAGACTTCATCACCGTCGTAATCATCAAAGACCTCATCACCGTCGTCATCATCAAAGACTTCATCATCGTCGTAATCATCAAAGACCTCATCACCATCGTCATCATCAAAGACTTCATCATCGTCGTAATCATCAAAGACCTCATCACCATCGTCATCATCAAAGACTTCATCGCCGTCGCAATCGTTAAATACCTCATCACCGTCGTCATCGTCGTCATCAAGGACCTCATCACCTTCGTCATCAGCAAGAACCTCATCACCGTCATCACCTTCGTCATCATCAAAAACGTCATCATCGTCATCATCAAGGACCTCATCACCGTTGTCATCATCAAAGACCTCATCACCCTCGTCATCATCAAAAACATTATCACCGTCATCATCAAGGACCTCATCACCGTCATCATCAAAAACGTTATCATTGTGGTCATCAACGACCTCATCACCGTCGTCATCAAAAACTTCATCACCGTCATCATCAAGGACCTCATCGCCGTCATCATCAAAAACGTTATCATCGTCGTCATCAACGACCTCATCACCTTCGTCATCATCAAAAACGTCACCATCGTCATCATCAAGGACCTCACGCCGTCATCATCAAAAACCTCATCACCGTCGTTATCATGAAAGACCTCATCACCTTCGTTATCATCAAAGAATTCTTCACCATCGTCATCACCATCAAAGACATCATCACCGTCATCATCATCAAAAACCTCATCACCGTCATCATCATCAAAAACCTCATCATCATCGTCGTCATGAAAGACCTCATCACCGTCGTCATCATCAAAAACGTTATCATCGTCATCATCAATTACCTCATCACCATCGTCATCATCAAAGACTTCATCACCGTCGTCATCATCAAAGACTTCATCGCCGTCGTCATCATCAATGACTTCATCACCGTCGTCGTCATCAAGGACCTCATCACCGTCAGCATCAAAGAACTCATCACTTTCGTCATCATCAAAAACGTCATCACCATCGTGATCAAGGACCTCATCACCTTCGTAATCATCAAGGACCTCATCACCGTCGTTATTACCGTCATCATCGTCGTCATCAAAGACCTCATCACCGACATCATCAAAAACGCTGTCATCGTCGTCATCAAAGACCTCATCACCGTCGTCATCATCAAAGACTTCATCACCATCGTCATCATCAAAGACTTCATCACCGTCGTCATCATCAAAGACTTCATCGCCGTCGTCATCATCAAAGACTTCATCGCCGTCGTAATCGTCAAAGACCTCATCACCGTCGTCATCGTCGTCATCAAAGACCTCATCACCTTCGTCATCATCAAAAACGTCATCATCGTCATCATCAAGGACCTCATCACCGTCGTCATCAACGACCTCATCACCTTCGTCATCATCAAAAACGTCATCGCCGTCGTCATCATCAAAGACTTCATCGCCGTCGTAATCGTGAAAGACCTCATCACCGTCGTCATCGTCGTCATCAAGGACCTCATCGCCTTCGTCATCATCAAGGACCTCATCACCGTTGTCATCATCAAAGACCTCATCACCCTCGTCATCATCAAAAACATTATCACCGTCATCATCAAGGACCTCATCACCGTCATCATCAAAAACGTTATCATTGTGGTCATCATCAAAGACTTCATCACCGTCGTAATCATCAAAGACCTCATCACCTTCGTCATCATCAAAAACGTCATCATCGTCATCATCAAGGACCTCATCACCGTCATCATCAAGGACCTCATCACCATCGTCATCAAAGACCTCATCACCTTCGTCATCATCAAAAACGTCATCATCGTCATCATCAAGGACCTCATAGGCGTCGTCATCAACGACCTCATCACCTTCGTCATCATGAAAAACGTCACCATCGTCATCATCGAGGACCTCACGCGGTCATCATCAAAAACGTCATCATCGTCGTCATCAAAGACCTCATCACCTTCGTCATCATCAAAAACGTCGTCAAAGACGTCATCACAGTCGTCATCATCAAAATCCTTGTAACCCTTATGGCTCACCGATTTTTTTATAGATGGGATTAAGTCATCGGAGATCGTCGTTGTTTTGACTTTTTGGGTTTTGCTCTTTGTGAATATAACTGAAGTGGAATCTTTATTTCTTTTGCAGTCATCTGAATTATAAGAATGATTATCATAATAAGCATTTGACTATTTTCAGGAAAGTTCAAAGGCCATTTCGACAGGATTGAGGTTGGTTCTCATCAAAGCGGAACAGGATGCTTTCGAGGAAATTTACTCTTATCCTTTGGCTCTTCGTGGAACAGATTCGGATCTTTTACGAGGTCGTTATGATCTCTTCCAGCTGACGTCATTGCTTTCAGAAAATATTCATTTCGTTCTCAGTCCATCAGAAATGGCATCGATTCATCCGACTGACTTAGATGATAATGTGCGCTGGCTCCTTGATCGTGGAAAGTTTGAGAAAGCGCTGCATATTGCTGAACACTCAGGAAAACAATTGAAATGTTACAACAAGACGGTAGGATGTAGAGAAGTATTGTTAAGTAATGATAAAATTATTGAAATTTGCAATTTTTTTAGAAAATAGGAAAATCGTATATTGAATATCTTCTTCTTCGTGCAAACTACGAAGCAGTCTCTCACCTTGCGCCCTCAGTCCTTGTCGACGATAAAGAAGGATGGCAGGAGTTAATTGATCGTTTTTATCATGGAGGATATCTTCTGTCCTTAGCTGACAAGTTACCATACGATGAGGGTTCACAGGATAAAACAGGTAAAGAAAGATATTGTATGGATCATAATACTAGAGGAATGGAAAAATGTAAATCATTCAAAATGACGAAATTTTGGAAAAAAATAGAAACACGCCAAGAAATGTCGTACGTTCTTTAAAAAATTCTTCTTATTTGATGTTGTTCTGCTGTAATCTATAGCAGGGTTGCCAACTGGTGGCTATTTTTCTCAAATAATTTAAAAATAGTTACCAGTTTTTTTGCTTATTGCACCATTTTACAGACAATGTAGTGGTCATCCCATTAATTAGTCGAAGCTCAAGTAAACCTTATTAAATAGCAAAACGTCTTTGATCTTCTGCTCTTCAACCATGATCGATGGCTATCGTTGGTGGTTCAATTTACCTCATATAATAGCGGTTGACGAGTCTCTTCCACTTTCCACCACTTTCTTAGGTCTTGATATTCTGACGCACATGATTGCCTCCAATGATGTTCTTAACGATGCAGCGAAGCTCCTCATCTACCGAAAGACGTGCAATCCTCATTCGCAATATAGATCTGTAGCGTGGTTGATACCGATCTCCCGCATCACTTCTTCGCTGCTAGCCAATAATGTCCAACTTATTTTCTTGATTCGTCTGTAGCATCAGAGCTCAAGCGCAGTGATCCTTTTCTACACTGAATTCGTGAATGCAACGCCTTCATACCAATATCGCAGCAGAGACTACACTTGGCTTTGGAAGTTTCTTCTTCGTCGGCATGTTAAGATTGTTCCTGAGTAGTTCTTATGTTTCCAGAAACTTGAATTGGCTCTTGTGATTGCTGCTCTGACATCTACATCATGCTCCATCGTTGATCCACCCTTCAAGGCATTGGAAATTTCTCACTTAGTCGATCCTTCTTCCATCAATTTGCATGTGTCGTTTGTTCTTTGTCACCATGCATTTAGTCTTTGTAGCATTTATCTTAAGCAACAATTTCTTGCCTACTTCAACAACTTCTTTGACTTATTTATTTAGATCCTCGTCACCATCAGCCAACAGGTCGGCATCATCGACCTAAACTTATTTTTGGTTCATTTCCTTTCTTGAGATTCCATTCCGAGGTAGCTAGAATTTTCTTGGAAAGCCTCGTTCACGCATGTGCTAATAATAGAGGCGATAAAACTCATCCTGCCGTCCTCCTCTTTTTCATCATAATTGGATGCTCTCCTTGTTAGCCCCTTTTCCTGAAACCTAGCTGCTTGTTACTATATTTGTGTTATCAGCTCTGCCCAACACAGTGTGGCAGACTGGCAGGATTTCTCTTGTAAGTTATTGATTTTTTTCTTACTCTACACTTATGTTTACACAGGCTTTTTTCATTACCTACCATTTGAATACTATCAGCACTTACATTTCTGTTTTATTCTTATTTTTCACATTGGTTTTACTTACTGAATAGCGCGATTTGTGATTTAATTAATTGTTATTAATTGTGCTTCGCCTAATGTTAGCCCTTGCTAATTTGATCATCTCATATCAGACTGACCAACACATATCACGCTACAAAGGATCACTAATGCATACAGCGACCGAAACGTTTTTGAATTGTGATCTACATGATGACGTCAATCAGTCCGTAGACTCGACCAGAAAGTTTGAAGCTATGACCCAGATGTTTCTACCACTGGTTCTTACGCGTATCTAGGTCAGAACTATTGCATTTGTCGACTTTATTGGGAGTTGTTTCCTCATTTAGTTTTGCAGTGCATCTGAAATGAAAGCAATTTCAATTTTTATACACACTTCATTGACGCATTTCTTTCAAATTTATAATCGAGTTTTAAGTTCGGTGTTAATTATTGTGAGCAAAGTATTCAATTAGTGAAAGAATGTGGCACCAAGACAGCTAGCACTATTTGGTGCACATGTGTTGCATTTTTGTGTAAATGACGTAATGAAAATAATAAAGCTGAATAAAGGATGTGATTGAAATGTAAAAATCGAGATAGCGCTGTAATGAGATCTTAATAATGCAAGATTTGGGATAAATCGTGAGTTGGTGGGTCTGTTGTCACTGTCTTCGATTTCAGATGGAGCCACGAAAGGAAGCAAAAAAACCAAAGTTCTCGATTCTTTGTATTACGAATTGGTTCTCAATGAGTGCATCAGATTTGATGCTGGCTTGCTCCTTAAACTGCTGAAGAAGTGGCCTTCGACCATATACGACCGGGACACCATACTCAATGCACTGGCGAACCGATTGAAACACTGCAGTGATGCGGATCCGTCAGTTCAGGTAAAATATATGCCGAGGCAAACAATGAATCTCCTTTGAGTAGGTTATGGCCAGACATTAAAAACATATTTTTCGTAAAGAGCCACATTTTTTTGATGTTGAATTATTCGATTATCGGTAGCGATATAAGTGTTGAAGGAATATCGATACAACTACCCAAAATTTGAAATTCATATTTTTGGTGGCCGCTGAAATATGGCGCTGTTCGCTCCAATAATCGAATATTTTAAAATCAAATTGGGTACTCCCAAAATATTGATAATGATTGTCCTGCACTGTTTTTTTGTGCTTTCAGGTTTTCCCGCGCGTTTCAAATTTATCTGAACCTTGTAAAATTGCCCAATTGCCACACAAATTCAAGTAAACTCACTTCGGGATATTTTTTGTATACATGCAGAATTTATTCAATTAGAAGGAATAGCGTGAATCGGCGATGTGGATGCATCTGAAGTATATTTCCTATGAGCTAAGCGTTTGTGCGGTCACTGTTTATCATATCGGTCATCTGCTCAGTCGTTATTTGAGATGGTCTCACGATTTCTTAGGCCATTTTTCATCATCAATAACGCTGTTGTTGAGATTTTACATGACCAATAGTCTTGCACATCACTCAGGCTATATTTGACGTGCAGAGATCGCTCGTACTTCATATTAGCGCCTCTTATTCTTAAAGTGCTTATTCGATTTGCTTGAAGTTTTGTTGTCAGTAAAAAGTACTCATATACTAGCAAGGACTGTTTGATGGCGATTAATCAAGTTTTGCAATTCAGTTACTGACAAATTTGGAAGACTTGGGAGATAACCTATAAGTGCCTACCTACCCAAGTAGCACAGCCCAGTCGGCCCCAACATGGGAAGATACCGTTTTGCCCAATGGCCCCGTGGGCTACCCGAATGGTAGCAGGTGCCGGCCACCATCAGGAAATGGCCGTTTTAGTCTAGTTAATCCCACGTAAGCCCACATGCACCGGCGTGTAAACGACGTTGGCCCAGCAAAAAATAGCCCAATGTTGCCACAAAATACCCGTCATCAGCGCGCATGCATTTACCGTGCACACAGCGGCTCCACACCGAGCCGACGCCGAAATGAGGTTCTACCCATGAAGTGCCGACGCGGGTGCGTCAATCTTGCGATTTGCTTTTCTGCAATACCGCATTTTTTCCATTCCCGATTATCTATCTGGGCCACAGCAACAATGCCGTGACACTAGTTATGGCGATACATCCCCGTTTCTCTGGCTCAAAATATGGCGGGGGATGTGTACATCAATAGCGTAGCTATTATATGTATCGCCATAACTAGTGTTACGGCATTGTTGCTGTGGCCAAGATGGATAATCGGGAATGGAACTAATGCGGTACTGCAGAAAAGAAAATCGGAAGATTGACGCACCTGTGTCGCACTTCATGGGATAATCAAGCTGACTGCAATTCAAAAATTCCTTCCTGATTTAATTGGTTAAACTTACGAAGCGGATAGCTGTGCTGTTTGTGAGATAAAATACAATTCTGAAGTTCAAATGTGTATGTTCTCATCATAAAAAGGGGACTGAAACAATCGCATAGTCACACAAGTATTAAAATCTGATACAGAATTACATGATATGAGACTTGTCAAAATGAACACGCTGAATTTTATTTAGACATCAAACACAGAGATTCTAGAATAAATTATTTATGTGTATATACAGTCCTTATTAGAAATATCTGATGACCTAGTTATCTAACAACCAACATAATCACTTAAAAATGAAAGAAATAGCTAAATAGCTATGAGCATGACTGCAGTTGGCCATCCTTTCTTGCATTAGCATAAATAAATTGACACTGCCATCAGTGCTGCATCGGAGAAACTCGGAGGCTTTTGCAGAAAAGGATCAATTAGCTCTTCAAAGGCAATCCTCCATCTGAAAAATCCAACCTCTAGCAGACAGAAAATTTCAAAATGCCACTAAGAACTAACTAACTATACCCAAAAACAGCGATTCATTTCTATAGGATATGACGGACAACTAGTAAGTATTTTAATGTTTAGCTACTACAGTCTTGCTCAGCTACAGTTATTTTTATTTGTTATAAAGTAGTTAGAAGAGAGCTATTCAATATTTCCATTAAGTACTGCATCTAACTATATCGTATGATTTCTAACAGAAAAGGATTGATTAGACTTGAATAAAAAACCTTTTACAATAGCACAAATGTTGTGAAGAGTGTTCAATCTCCTCTCGACGTGGCGTCATCTACTAAAAGCCATCTATATAATAAATTTCATTTTAACAAGTCTTAGAATTACTGTCCGGTAAAGAATAATGAAGCGTGGTAGGGAGTAAAAAAATTACGGATGAACCGTTGAATTTTGAATGAGCTAGAGACTTGATATGAAATTGAAATTAAGTTCGAGCATATTATCAATGCCATTTAAGCAATGTCTTAGCAATAGTTTTAAGTAACACATTTCCCACTTATTACAAGACAAAATGAAATTGACGTGACTTTTTTACAGAAGCTGCAGTTTAAGATTGCAAAATAATAACAGCTACGCGGTAATGATAGTAAATTTACGACTATGTCTCAACTGCAATTACAGGAAAGATAATTGATCTGGATACGAATCATGATTATCAAGCAACCTGGAAAAATCTGAAAGGCAGATAATAATTATAATATTAGCAATTCTTGGCAATTTTTATTGATCTGGTAAAGAAAGATTCTGATATCATTTTCCTTTATAGTTGAAATCAATGAAATATTATTATTCTTCAGTCTGTCTACGCACAAAATCAATAAATTATGACAAAATATATTTCGTCGATCTGGTCTCATCAATTGAGATAGAAAGAAGTCATAAGTAAAAATTTTGGAAGTCAAATGCTAAATCATTTGAAATCTCTGTACAAAATTACAAACCATCAATGTCAATGTCGACATCTACCAAATATACACATATACTAAAGTTCATTGATTCTTGTTGTACTGACAGAACTACGACAATCAATGAGCTGTGGTGTATGTGTATATTTGTTAGATATCGATATTGACAGTTTGTAATTTTGTAGAGATTTCGAATGATTTGGCATTTGACTTCCTGATTTTTTCATATGATTTCTTTCTATTTCAATTGACTAAGTCAGATCGGCGAAATATAACTTGACATAATTTATTAATTTTTGTGCCCAAAAAGACTTAAAAATTCATTAATTTCAACTAAAAAGAAAATGATTAATGAAGATGAATTTCTTCATTTTCTGAGTCATGGGTACAGAGGTGATAATACCCGGAATACAATCTAAACAGGAAGCATAACGAACTAATCTCCGATGAAATTTGTCATAAAGCTTCATAGCCTGAATGAACATTTTCATAAAAATAAGTTGAATAAAACTTGAAATTCAACGGTTCATCAGGCGATGTGATCAATGAAACTATAAAAAAAGCTACTGGCGCGCGTAGCGCATCTATGAAAGTGAAAGTCAGAGAAGACCACTCAATAGTCCGAGTCCACTTAGTCCGAGTCACATAAATCACTGTGACTTAACTGCGCTTGGGCCTCCGCCTCCTTCATCTAAACTCTCGTTGTCGCCGCCCACCTTTGCCGTCCCTTGTACCACGCATATACCTGCTGGAGATCTCCTCAAAATTCTTGGAAGTTATCGTTGGAAACTGCTGTTTCTTCACAGAATCTGTAACGGAAATGGCACCATTTTACACCCACATAGCTGCTATGTCACTGAAATGGTGTCGTTTTTATATTTCAAGATAAAAGTTTACAACATCCGGTGGATATGACGATCCCAGTTGATTAAAATTCATCGGAGATAATGTATTCGCAGATATGTTTCAGTAGACAAGATGCCATCATCAGTGACCGTGACAACGATCAATAACAATGATGCAATATATGCAGGACTTAAAGGAAAGAAAAATCAATGCAAGGAAGGTGGTTGTGATTTGTTACAATTATTCATAAAATAATGCGAATGAAGAAATGACTTCATGTAGAATGGTTGAACAATTTTTGTGTATGGACTGCGCTAACTGACCCCCGTTCAGCGTGGACAAGGACGAAAAACGGGGAAGTAAGTAAGGAGAGAGTACATTGAGCACCTTGAAACTTTTGTATTGTGCGCTATATGAATACCGTATTTTCATAAACTAAATTTTCAATAAATGAGTACTTTAAAATTGCCTTTGTCGGGATATCAATATGAAACGATTTTAGAAGGGAGTCAACCTTTCACGTATTTGTTTATCCAACCAGATAATAATAGACCTGCTTCACTATGAAAACTACCCGCAAAAAGAAGAAATGAGCATGGGAACCTCCATTGAACCTCCTGTAGTTGAATTCTCATTAGACATTATAGGAAGCAATGTCGGTTTTTACATTAAGTACATTGATGACATTTTAACTGTCTTTTCGGTCTGCAACCGAAACCCACACTTTTTTAAAACGGTTTAATGCTGTTGATTCATCACTTCATCTTACCATAAAAAAGAACCGATAAATAGCTCAATTAATTTTCTAGATATGATAATTTTTATAAAAATGGCAAATTTGAAACCAATGGTACAGAAGAAACAAATACATTATTGTATACTCACAACCACTCCTACAGTCCCTATTGTTATTAGAACAACGCGATTAAAGCATTGTACAATATATCTCAAAAACTGCCTCTCAATGGTCATACGCGGCAAACTTGCATTTTTTACGCAGGCCGAGTAAATTTATGCAGGTAAACTATTGCGCATATGTAAAGAATGAAAGCACTGTATACATAGATAGAATTTCAATGTGATTACAACTTCCACGTTTAGTTGTTGGAGTGACCCCATGAGCCTGATAGCTTTCAGATGGTCATCGACCACCATAATCATGCCTCGTGGAAAAGCGCCCGTCTAAATACAAATTGCTTTTTTGCTATTAGGTCTACCATCATGATAATGGAGTCCCTACAACAATTGAAAATTAAAAGACCCTCATTTTCAAAGAAATTCCACGTTTAGACTAGACGAATTTATGTATCTTAAGATGTGAGAGATTGCATCCATTACTGGACCAGCTGGCATCATTACTGGGACAAAAGAAACATACTTGTGGGACAGCACCTCGAAAGGGAGGCTCAATTCCGGTGCAACAAAACCTTTTTGTGACAGGGATTTCTTGCAAATATGCTTTGACGGCTTCAATGAATTTGGCTGAAAAATTACTTCAATTCATTTTATATAAATTTCTTTTGACCGAGTGAAACTGCTTTTGAGAAGCTGATAAATTTCGTAGAACAGTACAATAATCATGCTTTGTTTACTATTTATACATATACAATCATTTCTACTCTGGCTACAAACTTATTGAAAATACATGTATTATGCAAGTAACTGAGAAGCATTATTTGCACAATTAAAATTGCTAAATGCTAATCAAATAAATGACGGTAATTTTCCAATAATGCTTCCACAGTCTTTTTCAATTATCAAACAATAATGAAATATTAAAAATACACAAAACCGAATACAATAACGAAAACTGAATGAACTAGATAAACGAAAATTAAAATTCTGGGATGGAATATCACAAAACATTATAACTGAAGACTTCAGAAATCAAATAACCACTAGTGATGTGCATCTAATCATGTTAACATGCAACAAAGCAGACATTATTTCAGGGATTGTTTTTTAGTCTTGACATCTTAACTTACCGAAAACTAGCTGTAAGAATGGGCCTTTCAATCCAAACTTAAATCCTTTGGATCCGCTCCTCCCATCTAAGTTGCACTGCAACTGTACGTTGTGCGATAACAGCGTGTCGAATATTCTTTTCACCAATTCAGATTCATTCCTTCCACCGATAACGGAGAGACGACGGACCTAGAATAAATTAGGCTTAATTAGATAGTTTCAGCGACCGAATATTTCCTTGCTACCGTTAATTAAAATATTTACGTGTCTATTAAGTTCCCGCACTGGTCATATTTTATGGAAACGGCAAAGCTCTTCAATCTAATAAGCATTATAGTTAAGAATCTTTATCATTGTGCAATTTTAGAGCCTAAAACCAATGTTCTAGCAGATGTCATTGACACTGATTAGCACGAGCTTTGTAAAGCAAATTGAAAAATGATTCTTATGGAAGAGCCCTGGGCAGTTGAAATGAAATAGAACACGGGTAGTCTACTTTTGCTACATCTCCCAAGATGCCTAGGATCGCCTAGACCGCGATTTCGATTCAACGACATAGTATATAGTAGTTGCTTTATAATTCCAAGCATTTTTAATGAACGGTCGAAGAAAATTTCTATGTCTTATAGGCCGGCCCCTCCGCATTTACAGTTCTACTAATGAGAGATTTCATTGCAGAAATTCCATATCTGCGAGGTCAATACAGGGAAAGTTGAATGTAAGATAACCAGAATAAGTAGGCCTACTTTTGATTTTCCAGCTGGCAAGTATGCAATTAGGCATATCTGTAGGAAGATTTTAAAATCAAGCAAGTCATAACTGTGTATATCGTACATTTAATAGTAAATTTCACAAGAGTAAAAGAATTAATGAATGAGTAGATTGATTAAAATCAATATGCGTCTGGAAGCCGAAAGCAATATGATCTAAATAAAGAATGGAAATGCTTTTTATTTTGATGAATCTGGGCACTCTTGATTTACCGCAATAATAGACACCATTACAAGTTACCAGCTTCAAATTCTCGAACTGCTCGAAGTCGATTTCATCAAATTCAAGCTATTATTTCATATCGACCAGATTTCATTTCAATTATCATATACCAATGCAACGAAATCTAGTACTACTACTTACTTATTTCATGCTCACCTCTCTCAAGGCCCGACAGGGTTTCAAGTCGAAATGAGAGATTCAATAATAATTCCCTTTTCGGTAACAGTCAACAAAATTTTTGAACACTTGGCCAAATCAGTGATGAGTTGATGTTATGACCAACCGCGATGATTTATCCACTGTCGTCCACGGAGTTTGAGAATTTGGAGAACCTGAAATAATTTTTTTGAGCCGAGATTTACTGTGTTTAATGTCGGCAATATGGATCAATCCTTAAAAATATGCACAAGTAACTGCGATGAAGTAATAGTGCATGTTCATCACACAGTGGCAGAACATTGTGTCAGAAAAAAATGTATACGTAAATGGGATGTCTTGAAGCAAGCCACGAAAATGAAAATATGCACAATGTAAATAGAATGATTAAATATTGAGTTCCAAATTCAGTTAAAAAATAGAATAGACCTGAATAGCTGGCATTTCATCCAATATCAGGAATCATTAGAATCCCTAGTTCACATATGTCAACATCGACACAGCTCCCTATTTAAAGTCGCAGTCATACCCGGGTAAATTCGAGATTTGCAATTAAAAAGTTAGTTAAATTTCGACAAAATAACTATAACTTCGACTAAACTATAATTTCGAGAATCAAGGTAGAGCCTAGCTATCCATAAGATGGCGTAACTTTTATACTAATATAGAATTTCGTCATTCGACCTAATAATAGTGATAGGAGACATAACTTTTGTTGAGTATACCTAGCATTTCAGCGAATTTTCTCAGCACAGTGGATGGCGATTACACCTACTTTTAATGATAAATCAAGAATATCAACTTTAAATTTCAACAACAATTTCCCTAACTCCTAAACTAAAGAATGGGGGCATATTGATACCTTTTAGAAGAGAGATATTCGGCCACTTAATATTTTACTAGAAAAGCGGATTCTACACTTTGAGAGCTACTTAGCGAGAATATGATTGACCGGTGGGCGGCATTTCGGTTCTCTTTCACTCTGCGTTTTAAGGAACCCTCTGCTTTTCCTATCACCAATCCAGAAAAGATTGGTGTCAGCCGATCTCACTCTCTTCCACCACTGTGACAAAATATGATGGGGAAAGCATCAGATCGCAACAATTTCTTTCTTCACTACTTCTACGCGTAGAAGTGCACCCCAATGCCGATAAGACGAAATCTCTAGACCTAGGCTATAGAGGGTAGCCTAAAAGTTGGCGCTGAAATTTGAGACTTTGCGCCCCTCAACCAGTCTTAATTGAGTTTCTAAAACATTACAATTAAAGGATTAAGTTACATCCAAAGGTTGTAAGTCATTGATCGTCTTGTGAAGTTCGCATATTGACATCATGTGCAACATAAAGTAAATGTATGATCTACATAACATTTAAACATATATACATGCCATTTGAATATGATGAAGTGAACAAAGGTAAATATCATTCAGACTGCTTTAATAATTACTTCAAAGAATCTAATAGGCATATCAGATCCCGCGGAAATTAAATTGCTTAACTAAAAACCACGGCGATAAGAATGTTATGTTTCACAACATTGCCTGCAGGAAGTCCGAAGTAAATTCTTACTAGATAAGGCATAACTGCGGCAAAATATGATGCGGAAAGCATGTGAATTTTTAAAATACTGCTATCTAAACATCCGTGACAGAACGAATAATAACAAATCTAGCAGAAGACATAACTTTTTTTCGGTAAATGTTATTAGCACTGTATCTTTTTGTACATTCAACAAATCTTAACATCATGATGAAGCTGAATGATAGCTCACACTGTTTGACAGTTCTCATGGAAAAATTCGGTCCTCTTCATGCTAAAATCCTGCATCAAAGAAAACTCTCAATTATCTTTCGGAAAGCCTACTGGCCACAACTGACCACTTAAGAAATTAAATTCAACACGAAAACTGCATATGAAAATGGTTCAACTTTTTTATGAAATTATTTATTAAACGGCTTGTGTGATCTGCACAGCAGTTAAACATAAACACGAAATTTAAACATGACGGAAGTGAACAAAAGTAAACATCATTCATGTTGCTTTAATATATACTTCAAAGAATCTGAATCATACATCAGACAACGCGGAAATTATATTGCAAGCCTAAAAAAACAACGCTAGGAATAGGTTAGAATCACAGAACCTAATTCTGTGGTTAGAATATTATTCCACGAGAAGGAGAGAAATGACCACAGCGTACGACAACCACAGAACTAGATTAGGGGAAGACTTCCCGCTTTCATTCATTCACCGTTACTTGCACTGAAGCCGCGATTTCTTGTTTACATCGACGGCCGCTGAAAATACTTGGGCAAGAAATTGGAGTTAGCCAGCAGCAAAGCATGAAAGACCAGTAAATTACAATGTTTTGCTTGAATTACATCATGCAATATTGTGTTCAATTGCTAAATTAACAAATGTGCGGTACCTTAGGCATGCCACAGGTTGAATCGATATTTGAAGAGATCAAAATTTGACGGCCACATTTTTCTTTTATCATTGAAGTACTAAATTCTTGATTGACATGTTTTGACAACTTGTAGGAGTCTTCTCAATTGAAGTAAATAATATAAGTAATATAACTTATAATTTTGTTTTTGACTGATATTATTCAGAGGATATATGTGTCATGTTGTGTTCTTCGCTGCTAAAATCGAGCGATAAAATTTTTAACATTATCATTTCATTTGTTTCTGTGTAGTAATTCCGATCTTCTCAAAACTTGACTGAGTAAAATATAGAGAAAGAAATTCATTCCCGTTAAAAACATCTCATTCGTATGTAGTGCTCGCTTCGTTTACAGCGATTATGAAGATAACTTGGTACCTCGGGGAAGGCAAGGTGAGAAAGTCAGTTTCAGACGAAAACCTCTTTTGAAAAATAATGCAGTTCCCAGTGTTTTTTATGGTTATCCGTCCTAATTGAACACGACACTAAAAATACCTCGTCGTGCACCTCCAGATCGTTCCAACATCTCATGTCCCAATTCTTTAACGGCTGTCCTGCATTGCAAGGTTTTCAGGACTTTTCAATATTCAATCAGCTGTAGAAGTGTAAATAGGCTAATGAATATAGCCTATCCCAAAGCTCTTCCGTGACTTTTCATGAATTGACACAGTGAAGCCACATGTAAAGTTTGAACCGCCAATTATTATTTGTTTTAATGCTACGACCTAAAAGTGCTTCACCTGCCTGGACCCTGTTACGGAATCTGTCAAGTTCTCTCTACAATCCGCGCTCCCTTAGAATATTTATTGATGTGTGAGCTTTGCTAGCACTGCATGATGATCAGCTGTTGGTCTGATGAATGAAACTGCACTATGTTGACGTTTCTTCTAGCGAAACTGTTCTCAGATGAACGTCACTTGTGAGGAGTAGGCCAAAATGAGACAGCCGGCGTGACGAATTCCCGCTATATTGAAGCAGTTGATTTTGAAGATGACATGGCCAACAGTTAGACGACAAAACTGGCCGAATTGGTGTGCTTTTAGACAGAAGATGCAATATGAAGATTCCATCCTGGTGTTAGGTCCACCTGCAGATGCTTGCATCATATGATGTAGGTGCTCATTCTGACACCTGCCTGTGAGAAAGAAATTCCGATCACTGGAAAATGTTAAGTGGAGATGTCACCATCAGGAATTGTGAGTACGTTTCCGAAAGAAAAGGAATGCATATTGTGATCATATTCTAGAAGCAGAGTACAGGTACGGTAGCATGATGAGGTGCACACGCTAATACAAACATATGAACATATTTTGAATCTATGGATTTGTCATGTAATTATGCTTTCGGTACAAAAGTTTTGCTGCATTCATAGAATGCGATTTAATTGTCATCATCAAACTCAATTTTTCCCATTGAAGTGCTGATATGGATATGCTAAATTGTACATCATTCTTTCTAATAACTTGCAGATGGCAGACCTAAACGGGAGTTTTAAACTGCACTTTGAATATGTGACGGATCATTTTCAGTTTTCAAAATAATGTTACTAAGCAATGGTGTGCTTTGAAAGTTATGACTTTATTAAATTGAGTTGATTAGTTTGCATCAAAGTGACAATAATACTTTAGAGTAATGATTGTCCGGGAGACCCTGCTGAGCAGGTGAAGCAAAATTTTTTCTAGGGCAGGACAACCGTTAATAGGCCAACCGAAGTGAATTTTTGATGCGTCTCATTTGCTTAAGTTAATGAGAAATCTATTGCATGACTATCAAATTCTTACTTACAAAGATTCTGATGGTGCATTTCATAAAATTGAATGGATTTACATTGAAAATCTTCATGAATTGCAAACAAATGATTCATATATTCTCGCAAAAATTCTCGTATTCATTACAAACGGGCACTTATGAAGGTGTTCCTTTCATAGAAGGAACGTTCATCTATAACTGCAAAAGCGCTTAATCACATATTTGAGTTGATGAACTTCCACAGAAACTTCTTGCAATTTTATCAAGCTGCAATTACGATGACTGACTATGCAGATGAATCAGAACCCGTACTTACTGCGTGATTACTTATATAAATGGAAATGGTGTAAATGTCTACTTTTTATCATATGAGCTTCTAATCACTTTTATCAATGAATAATTGCCGCGACTTTAATAGTATCCGCCAACTTCTTGCCGAAGTATTTTTTAGACACAAAATACACCCCAGTATATTTCTGACACGAGACAATGACTTGCTTACCGGCTTCACGTGCTGTTGATCAGAGCAGGCCGTCTTCGCTATGGCGACAACTGAAGTCTCGTTTACTCATTCAATTAGTTACTTTCACCAAGTAAAATTTCATCACGTGATAGCGTTGGATGAAAAGCTGCATGAATATTATGAAAATCCAGATTTCCCTTTTCACGTTGCGCAATGTCATATTTCAGACTCGTGGAGCGTCTGCCCAGGTTTCTCTTAGCCTAACTAATAACTTTCTCGTCTGTATCAAACAGGTCGACCATCTGACAAGCTTCATTACGCAATTTCTACACAAAGTGACGTTATGAGTTTGTCAATGAAATTCTCTTTCAAGACAAACTACCACAAGTTTGGAAGACAACGCCCAGCGTACTCGACCTAGCTTACTGTACAATAACCATTACATGTACTTGTTGTATTATTCTTACTAGCAGCAGCACAAAGCTCAATCAATACTTGCCTCCGCACCAGTCAGTCGGTAATGATGTATAATAGCGGATTAGGAAGTAAGTCTGACAAACGTTTTCCAAGAATCCACAGGCTTGCAGAACCGAAATATATCTATTTGAAATATGAGCACTTAAACAAAATATACCCAAAGCTTCTAAATATGCCGTAAGTTAATAGAGTACCGTTGTGCTTCAAAAATGTCTTCATAAACAGAAAATGAAGGGAGATTTCAGCGTCAACAAGTAGCCTCACTCTGTATGATGTAAGGGTGAAACAAGTGTATTCCGTTAGTACTCACAAAATACGGGAATATAGAAGAATAAAATATCTGTTCCATGATAATGTTGCTGATTGATTGGGGACACTGATCGATATTCAAATCCTGCATTACCATACATGCTGTGCAATCGCCACTTATAGCATTATTCATATGATGACAATTATGGCTTACTACATGTCATAACGTTTATCGTTATGGAAATTTCTGCATAAACGGCTGGCTAAATTTATAAGCATCGGCGCGCTACTGGCGAAATTGTGTCTTATGGGGCAAATATTTAGAGATGCCGTCAGTCGCCGGTACGGTGAGGGTTTTATTGGGCATGGGTTACCTCAAGTGGTGCCCTCACCTTGCCAATCCTCAAAAAAGTGGTGCCCACGACAGCCCATATGACCCATTCCTGAGCCAGCGTGGGGCCGTCAGAAGCGTGTTACTAGGGTACTCTCCTTCCAAAAAAGTTCATTGGCTCTTGATTCGATTCATAGATAGATGTAAAGCTGGTTGAGTTAAGGTTATAGCATCACTCTTCGACTACCATGCTAATCTAGTTATTATAACTAACGAAGCCACTCCATTCCCATACGAAGTCACTAGAAACCTCATAAATCTGAAGAATCCCATCAAAAACTAAGATATGAGTTGCAATTAAAGTGGAAGGAAAATAATTCTTGACAACCTCTAGCTACAAATATTCAAGAATATTCATCTTTAGCTCTTCAAAGCTTAAGCTTTCCACAATTGCCATCAAAAACACTCTGCACTTCGACTCGAGTCAATTCAAAAATAGAATCGGTCGAAAAGGAGCAGTTTTATTTTGACGTGCAGTACTATGGCGATCAAAGTGAAAGGATCGAAAACGATATACGTAAGGAAATTGAAAAAAACAATTTTCCATCTGAAAGCGATTCCTGTTTTTCGTACGAGAACTTTATGCTCGGATGAGGTGAAAGACATCGTTCCTCTTAGTCCGGGAGCTAGCGTGAAGTTGTGCAGGGAACGAGGTAGTACATAAAACTTTCACATAGCATAGTACACCTCTAACCTACTGCAAAACTTCGCGTCTGCCGGATCAGATCATTTGCTTTTCAGAAATAGAGAGGATAACACAATCCTATGTATTTCCAGTGGTAAAATTGTGACATTTAAGGTGTTGACTCCATTTTTTCGAATTTTTGCTCATAAAAGTTACACAAATTGGTATTTTGTTGAACTGGCTATTATAGAAATCATCTACAGATCATGATCTTTCAAATGAGCTATCATTCAGTGACAGAGGATGAAGTAAAGTGTACAAACAGACACTTTTCGTTAAAGTATATCAACAATTTTCCTGAAATTTCTATGTTAAAATTTGCAGTTACACCAACGAAAAGTGTCTGTTTGTACACTTTACTTCATCCTCTGTCACTGAATGATAACTCATTTGAAAGATCATGATCTGTGGATGATTTCTATAATAACCAGTTCAACAAAATACCAATTTGTGTAACTTTTATGAGCAAAAACTCGAAAAAATGGAGTCAACACCTTAAATGTCACAATTTTACCACTGGAAATACATAGGATTGTGTTATCCTCTCTATTTCTGAAAAGCAAATGATCTGATCCGGCAGACGCGAAGTTTTGCAGTATGTTAGGGGTGTACTATGCTATGTGAAAGTTTTATGTACTACCTCGTTCCCTGCACAACTTCACGCTAGCTCCCGGACTATCTTGCCAACAAAACTGTGACGACCTATATGTTCAATTGTGCTTGCGGAGCAAGTTGCGTGGGCAAGAGCGAGCGTGGCCTTTCACGGCGTCCACCCGAACATATTCTCAAATGGTTATTCTCCTCTAGTGATAGACCGAAATCTAAGAAGGCTCCTCAATAAGCGATAACTCGACATCTGCGCCGTTGTGACAAGAAGGTGGGTGGTTTGCATAGCGATGAGCAAGGATTCTCCGTCCTCACTTGCGCCCGTACTAAGTTGTACTTGTCGATCTTGGAGAGCAATTCAAAAATGTCAGAAATATGACTTTGAAAAGTGTGAGGTGATGTCACAAAGGTGATTTTGATAAGTCTGTCTTTTTGGATGATCTTGTCCATTGCACTGAAACTGTTGGATGCATTTCTATGTTAAGTTGATGAGACAATAATTCACACTATACACTTTCATGTGGCATCTGGCAAGGTTAAAGATAGGCATGACTTGTTTGTTGAAACCATTTTTAAATGCACTTTTTTGGTTAGAAAACATGTTTGCCTATTTTCTTAAAAAATTGTTACAAATGACATTTGATGTAAGATGATTTATTTATGCAACATAATAAATATTGGCCTCCATAACATTTTCTAGACTTTCATAAGTGTCTTTTTGGTTTTCACATGGATTTGAGCATGTTAGCATTTCTTTTGAGTAATTTGAACATTCACATGGTCCTGCATCAGGGCATTTGAGCGGTCATATTTTCCCCGTTCCTTCGATCTTTCGTTCGGCCTTTCAGACCCGTTCGTTCGTTCACCTGTCAAATGAGCTGTCACCACCGCTACGTTCGTTCATGGCATAAAGCACCCGCTCAATCGTTCTTTTTAAGTCAAAACAAAGTTCAATTGTGATGGACTCTATCTACGAGTAGTACTCGTATATAGTGCTGTCGAAACTCGTTAATAGAAAATTAGTATCTATCGGTGACGGTCTGAAATTAGCCTGCGACTAACGATGGATTGTCATTACCGAGGCCTCAATTGTTTCAGTTAGACCATGTTAAATTTTGTTGAGAGTTACGATTGAAGTAGACTTCAACTGAGAGTGAAGGTCCCATTTCTATTAACGAGATTCGGCTGTACTTATTTCTAGTGACTTCTTTATGTATCAGTATTCACTATTCCGTTCCTGCCTGCTGCTGATAGACAACACTCACAGCAGTCAACTTACCGTCATTTGTGCTTTCATCACCACATAATCCACACTCTTTCAACGATATGTCGAGCCCAACTTAAACATATTCCTAGTTCTATCGGTAGCCAGCTTTACCAGTTTTTCTTTTTGAATGCGCCATTCTTCAAGAACGTCGTTAAAATGATAAATAGAAAACAAATGAAACAGACAATCAATCGAACATCCTCTTCTACATCTCATGATTGTGTAATGCCGTGACTCGTGTGACAGTAGAACTAAAAATACATTCTTTAAGGTTAAAACATTCAAGAAACGAAGCTCGATAGACTTCCGAATTTTCTTAATCTTTTCGAGAAAACGCTTTAAATCGATAATATACGTGTATATTATATGCACTGTACAGTGTGCATGTATACATCGCATACTCATTTATTTGTATTTATTCATATATTCATTTATGATAAGGGCTTATAGGCAGTCTTGAAACTGCAGTGTAGATAAGGAAATTTTCATCAAATTAGGCTACTATCTGGAATCTTGTACAGTTAATATGATATCATCTTTAGTTTTAAATCTTATGAAATCTTGCTAAGTTAATTTCTTTATTATTTATGATTTCATAATTATTTATGACATGTGTATGTTAACTTGACTGTACAGTAGACCTGTTTACCTTTTTTGTATGATGCAAAAGCGATGAGCGACTACTGATTTCTTCTTCACTAGTTATTTCTAATTATATACCTGATATATCTGGGCGTTGAATGAAGAAAATATGTCTGTCAAAACGAGCGTTGAAATTTCCGAGTCTTGCAGAATACGCTTTTGTCACTTGACTGTCATTTCGAAAATAGCGACAGATTTTTAGTTAACTGATTTACTCCTGGCATCATATGTTCTCGTGTACTCTGAATACTAATCACATGTTACTTCATATGATTTGGGGTGTCAAAATTAATTCATAAGAACATATGCATATTGAATTTCCGTTCAACAACGTTCAATCAAGTAAAAAACCCGTTCGTCCCGATCACTGTTCATCGGCTTCTCAGAAGTACCGTTCGATCATTCGTTCATACCGTCAATCGTTCGTTCAGACCGTTCGTTCAAATGCCCTGTCCTGGATATATCAAATGTGAATAATGTCTTCGATGTATAGAACCTATATACAAAACCTAGGAATTAAAACAAAAGACTAAAGCAAATAAAAGGAAAGAAAACACTTCAAGAAGTCATGCGCGCTCAGTCCATCAGGAGAGCTCTGGCAACTGACCATGCCAATGTCACACCACTTAAGTAAAGTACCTCATTGCGAATCAAAGGGTAACGGCCATTTCGAGATCCAAAGATAAAAGTTCTTAAGTAAGAGTGCTACTGATTACATGTAGAAAGCAAGACTACAAAGTACGAAAATTAGGTAAAGAGAAACGAGAAACTCAACTCAGGAGACAGTCCCAAGATTTGCTAAGTGCATGCTTCACTTCGCTCTGCGAAACCATCTTCTTGGTCCAGAAAGCATTGTCACTCACTTACTACCACACACTCTCTCTGTCAAGCACTTCGGCTTTCTCCACGTTGATTCGATGACCAGTCAACGCCTCTCACCTTGGTTATAACTGTTTCATCCTCATAGCTCCACATGCATACGTCTTGACAAGTGATTCCATACACTACTCCAAGTTCAGTAGCTGGAGCCGCTTTCTTTCTCACTAGTAGGGATCAAAGGGCTGTCTCAAGCTTCATCGACACCTCGACATTCACCTCTCGAAGGACAGATACCAATTTGTTTGAAGCTTTCCGAAAATGAATTGAGCATCGTCTTCGATCTTCCTCCGAAGTACATTATTTTCTCTCCTAACGAAGTCTCCCCACCATCTCCGACTTCTCTTTCATCTTAGTAGTTGTTGCTAGTGCGACTACTATGTGTTCTCTCTGAGCTAAGAGCTCAGTTCTGGAACAAACTCCATGTGCTCGCATTGATAATGAACGCACCACACCCTTGAAAACATGAGGAGGATGAAACGAGCTTCGAGCTGCATGAGTGATCTTTCCGTACACTGAAAACTTCCATTCTTCTCCACTCCTCCTCACTGCCACGTTTTGGAAGGCGAGAGGACCATTCTCCTCCCTTTCCACCTTGAAGTTAAGTGAGACAGTATTTCTACTGTCTAAACATGGCTTGCAAGAGAGGCGAATTCGAATGTCTAGAATACTTTCAAGAAATCTGCCGGCAAGTACAAGTAGTGTGAACTTCTAAGAAAAACGTATTATTGACATTACATGATTGCATGTACTCTATTTCATGCATCAATACGTTTTTAAGGTTGCCGACACACCGAAACGATGGAAAATACTGGAATAAAAAGTATTAAGAATAAATAAGACCTAAAAAACCAGAAACATGTTTTTTGCTTTGAGGCATGTAAAAATACTTTGTTTTCAAACTCTTCTGTATAGTAGATGTGCAGAGGTTATGAACGTCAACATGAACCTGAAGACATTTTGTAAACCCGATCCGAGCTTGATTCGGGTGCGATCTGTTCTAGTTCGGGTCGAGTTTGCACAGCCAAATTGTAGAGGAATGGTCGATTACTATGTCAAGAAATTAATGGTGTCGTTAGAGAAAGATCCATAATTAAGCTAAAAGGTTTTGCGTCGGATGCCCTTCCTGACGCAAACCTTTTCATGTGAGTGGTACCCATCGCCTTATTAGCTTTTAAAGTTGTTGCCCACTAAGGCACAACGAGGCTGCGAGGCGGTGATGTGCTGGAGAAAGGTATAATGTTTGGATAAATGTGACTTTTGGGTTCTTTTGTTTGAAAATTTGGTGCATTTAGGTTCTAGAACTGTTTAGGCATTTTAGGTTCGAAAATAATCTTCAATGTGAGATGGCATAGTTTCTTGCGAACAATGTTAATATGATGCAGAGAGTTTATTGTACTGAATCATTTCAGACTGTGTTTAATTTTCAGTTTTCTGCTATATTCGAATCATAAGATAAAATAATAGACGATCGCTGCAGTAATAATTTTTGTTATTTCTCTTTTTTCAGCCCCTGCAGCTTTGTCTCGCAAAACTACATGAATTTGTTGGCCAATTTGAAGATGCGACCAAGTTGTATATATCGATGGGTCATATCGAAGCGTTCGATTTGATTGTTGATCACGACCTTTTCTCCTTTATAATGCGGCAAGGCCTCGTGGCAGACCTTATGAGATTGGATACAATCAAAGCCGTCAAACTTCTTGTTGACCAAATCGATCAGTGTCCAACAGAGAAGATTGTGCGACAGTTGACACCATACCAGGAATTACTTTTTGAGGTGAGTTGACACCGCTAACCCAGTGATTCTCAAACTTATCGCCTTACCCTTGTTAGAGGTCTTATTTCCGGCGACACCCTCGCAAAATCATTGATTTTCCTGAAATGTCAGTAACCTGACTCTGTAGCCATGTAGTCATCAACATCATCAATCCAGTTTTACTCCAGTTTTGTCCGCGACAAACAAGGGTGGTTGAATTCACTCCTTCCCCAAGAAATCGCGTTCACGCCTTTCCATTTTAATCGATTCGGGGCGTGGGTCTTCTTTCATCAGGCCTATATTTTTCATGTGTCCTCAACCTTCTTTCTCCACGTACGTTCGGTCGTGGTAGTGGTGGTGTTGTCGACGAACCCTTCCCTGCTAACGCGAGGGGGTTCAGGGGGCTTTCAGTTATCGGGGTGGGTCAATCTCCCACATGGTATGAGAGTTATGTGTGATGGAGAAGAGAAGTTATGTATTATATTATGAATGTGATTTGTATAGGGCACAAGGGAAAATATTGGATTCACCAGAATGTTGAGATTATATTATATTTATTATCATTATATTATGTATTATTGTATTGGAATCCTGATTCTCATACATTTTCAGTCGACTGTGACCTATGATATAATTTCTACATTTCTTTGTACTTTGTTAATGACGTAGAATTCCCCATGGTTGGCGGCAACCTTATGGTTGGAGACACCGCTTTAGTACTATAGTGTGGCACGGTATCCTAGTTGAGAATCACATGTACATGTATTCAATCTTATGTGGAATATACTCCACATTATTAACAAGATGTGATGTTTTGTAGGGAATGCTTGACGTGTGCGTCATAACAGAATGTACGTAATATACCATGTACACATGAAAACTTTAGTTGAAAACTGTCTTTTCAGTATTTGCACGAACTGTTCAAGCGAGATTCAAATCTTTCCAAACCATACCATACACGACTCATAGAACTACTGGCTTTGAAGTACAAGAGTACTCAAGACGCGAAGCAGCTGCTACATTTCCTCAAGAACACGGATTCCTACGATCTTCAGAATGCTTTGAAGATTTGCACAGCGGAGGACATAACCCCTGCTCGTGTCTACCTTCTGGGTGAGTATTGACGATCACTTAATCATCTGACATTTTCAGCAATAAGTGGGTACATTTTCAGTTCGCGTCGGACGCTCACGGGACGCTCTGCGTCTCATTATTGAACGACAACAGAACTTGGAGGAAGCAATCAATTTCTGTCGTGAGAATTATGACCGTGAATTGTGGGACGATCTCATTGACCTGTGTCTAGATTCAGCGCGCAGGGAAGAGTTTGTAGGCCAATTGCTACGTGAGGCTGGTATGGATGCAGATCCGCGCCAGATCATCCGCAAAATCAAGCCTGGACTACGAATACCAAACCTACGAGACGCTATCGTTAAACTTTTGTTCGATTATCATGTGCAAATTGCCCTGCGAGGTAAGAGCTAAACGCAGTATCATTGAATAATGGCTACCTTTCGCTTGTTTATGAATATTGTTTCAGTTTACATACGATGAATTTTTCAAGAATTTTTGTGTGCATGTATACAGCATCATCCCGTTATAATGTACATGGTATATTACGTACATTCTGTTATGACGCACACGTCAAGCATTCCCTACAAAACATCACATCTTGTTAATATAAGAACATCCTGGCTATAGCGTGCACAAGTCGTAACAATAATTTTGAATGTAGATGAGTTGTAATTGACACTCTGTAATCGATATGCATTCTTGTCAATTCCTGCTCGATGAAAAGCTTCGCTTTATTTCTGTGAACATGCGAAGAGTAGAGAAAGCAGTTACTAGTATGCTACCACAAATAAAATTCAAAAAATTGAGTGGAGTATTAAATAAAATTCAAAAGAACCACAAGTCTGCATGTATATAAAATGCTAGAATTATGTTATAAAAAACGTGTTTTGACAGTAGTATCAAATATTGATAATGTAATTGCACGATCTTAACGTTTTAAGCCAACTTAAACGAGAGAATGAGTTTGTAATTGCATGTTGATAATCATGAAGATTACAGAGTGCTAGTTCGAGTATACATAGAATGAAAAGACGTCCTCAGACTTGAACAGTTTAAGCACGGAAAATCATTAGCATCCGTAGAAGCTATATATGGGCCCGTCGGCACGGCTAGGAAAGTGCCAAACTAGCTGAAAGCATCTAGAGTGGCAGAGCAAGTCATGTTGCATAGTGTTAGTATTATTTGTTCTTATATGTTATTATTATCATTCAAAAAAAATAACTGTAAAACTGATTAAGTATGAATAAGCTTCGCTTACATGTAATCAGGATATGCACAAAAAAATCATCGAATGATGATGTGTGTTGGCCTAAGATTACGATTACAATTAACTAAACGGTAACATGTTTATAAAGTTAGTTTGATAAAACTGTTACATAAAAGATACGAGCATACTTCTTGAAAACGATGGCATGGAAAACCGGATAAAATTGATGAATCGATATTTTTGCAGGGTTTCGGTGAAATTTGCAACTTGATGTTATCCACTTTGTTCGCTAATTCTGTTTTCCGACTTGAGTTTAGACCTCACTAACATCAAATCATCCGAACTTGAATGCATTTTTAGATAATTCTAAATTGCAAATGCAATTCCTCCTATGCTGGAGCTTGTGATAGCACTAAACGAAATGACTTGTTGAATCTTATTCTTATTGCTTAGTCTGATCAGATTTTATTTAAGATCTTGCATTTCCTGACCAGAAAGTATCAGACCTAACAAGTCCTATATTTTGCAGAATAAGATATTTTCAGATCTTACCAGTTGATAATTGAAATTTGAAAAGTCAATTAAAATTTAAAACTTGAAGTCCGAATATAGTGCGAAGATCAGACGACATCAATGGTTTTGTTTGTTAAATGACCTTGATGGAACATCTGTGCAGTGGATGTATATAGACAAACGCAAAATATGACACTTTTTCCACTTAAAAGATTTCTAAAAAATCACAAATAAGATCTGATAAGATTTGCTAATAAGACTTAGCACGACTGATACTTTCTGGTCAGAGCATGTAAGATTTCCTTAGTAAGATTAGCTAATTTTAACAGACGGAAAATAGCTGCGCGTCTTGGTGGATTTCGTCTACTGAGGATCTCACCGTCAGTATATCATTAAAGCAGGAGAGATTCGAACAAAATAAATAAAATGGCCCTGTACGTTCATCGCTGTTTTACTGAAGGATTCTATGTATTATCTTTCAGAGGGATACAATACAATCGTGAAGAAAGATTGGCACAATCTGCTCATTAAGCAGATCCATTTGCAACGTCGTGCTGTCAGTATTAATTCGCCAAGCCAGAAATGTCCAGCCTGTTCCGAAGTCATTTTAAGCAAGCGCAATCCATCAGATACAGTTCTTTTTTATTGCTCTCACGCTTTCCATCAGCATTGTTTAATTGGTTCAGAAGATCACAAAGGCCGGATGTCCTGTCCAATGTGTTCAGCTATCAGATAAGGATAGTGCTAGACAATCGACATTCATAATTTGATTTATCGATTGACTTCGTAATCGTATACAAATCAATCATTTTGATCGTTCTCATGGCGTCTTTTGATAATTCATCCAAATTAATTTTTTACATTTTGGTGCTCTTCGATGTGAAGATGTTAAGGTACAAATCATAACTATTTGATTATTGTTGACTATTGTATGAAAATCTATTTATTTTTCAAAAATTTGTTTTTTCTCGTTCTAACTGTCGAAAGTTATTCGAAGCTATTCGTAAACAAAAAGTCCTTTGGAATGAGATTTTCTTTTCAAAAAATGTTGTATGCTTACAAAAGATGAGATAGTCAATCATACGATGATATACAGTGGCCAAGCATAGGGTGAGACACAACATAATCAAGCATGCATTGAAATACAACATGTACATGCACACATGTATTTACTATTTCTTCATCTCCCCCAGATTGCAACAAGACAAAGCGCGATGCAATCGAAATATACAGAACTATAAAAGTGCATGACATGCAGCCTAAGTTAAGCATTACGTTAGGCATATTGTCCTGTATGAGCATCATAAAAGCGCTTTTGTTGCCGCTGACGAGAGGATCGCTACAAAGGCGGAACAGAAAATTCACGTGAATGAGAGAAGGACACGGGTATGCTTGGTTCATAGAGAGTAGGCGAATGTGTCTTATTAATAAGCATAATTTGTTGCGTCTCAGATCTAGCGGAGGATTCTCCTTTCAAGTTGGATGCCCTTGGACTGGTTCCGGATTCTTATGCATATCGATGGTTGCTTGACGTCTGAGTTGGGGATGTTGACTCCTCAGCGATAGGTGCAGGAGGCATACAATACGGCCGAGTAGTTGGGAAAGGAGATGTGTCTGGGATTAATTCATGCGACTTCTATTTCCGAAGGAATTGACGGTTCCGCAGCGGACAAAATTGCGGAAACATTGTAATTAATTGTGCAATTCTCATATATTTTTGACAATAAATTGCAATTAATTACAATGAAATTATTGCAATTTCCTTGGTTTTTTTGCTATATTTATTGCAATTCTTGTATATTCCACGAACAATTTATTGCAATTATTGTATATTTTTCCCACAATTAATTGCGACTTAAGCGTACTCTATAGAGATTGAATTCTCATCTTACAACAAAATGCAATGTACACGAAACCATCCTCGCATCTCTGTGTATGTTAGAGCAAACAATGTGAACTTTTATGACATGTAATTTGAAATTCTGTATACAGTTGATACAATATCATTACAGCAAAATTCATTACAAAAATCATTACAGCAGCTTATTCAACAAAAGTTTTAGATTGCAGGAAGCACATAGTCGGCAAGAAAGCCTTGCGACGCAACGAAGTTCGGCAGAAGGGTACAGAGACGCGTCCTGATGATAGATAGGAAGGAGCAAGTTTCGAAATAAAGGTTTCTTGCCTATATAAATTGTCAAAAACATTCATCGCTCTCGACCTCCGCCTTGATTCCAGATTCATAAGAGAAATGTGAGCACTACTTTTGATCTTGAGACACCGATCTTGTTTTACTTGTAGTCTCCTTGATTCCTCTGAGTTGAGCCCAACAGAAGCTGGACAAGCATATTCTAGAAGGCTTCGTATAAGAGCAGAAAAGATAGTAAGAAATTGCTCATCGCTTGTTACGGCCTTCATCCTTCTTAGGATATACAATCTTTGAGCACATTTATTCTCAACATACTTTATATGACTCTTCCACCCAAAGGATCGATCCAAGACAATCCCAAGGAATCTGACACTTTCTTGAAAGTCGATGCAGGGGAAGAGAGTCTCAATGTCACAGCACTCTTTGAAGCAACCACGATAGTCAACCAAGCCTTTTGTCTTCCTCACGTTTAGCTTTAGACTGTTGCTAAGATGCTTTTAGACTGATGCTGAAGGTGGTTTTACGAAATATTGACGGTTTTCTCTGTACATGCGCGTTTCGTGACTTACAGGTAAATTGATATTGCTCCTGTGATCGACCATGAAGCACAAGTAGTAGGCTATACGGTCATGTTGTTTTTCGAAATAGAGTTAAATGTCTAACCGGGTACTTTACTTTTTCCTTGAGTGTATATATACAGTATATATTAATATATATATATATATATATAAATACGAAATGTGCTCTCCTGCCCCACCGAGAATTGTACTCTCCTGCCCCACTTGTACATGAAGGGACCAGGGCCTACAACAATCGTCGGACCAGGCATTTGGAGGTGCTCTGACTGTCATATATCTTCATTCATATCAGTACATATCACAGCACAATCATATTCCGCAAAAGCTAACTCTAAATATGAAAATTGAGGGCCTACAGCAATCGATCGTCGGACCAGGCATTTGGAGGTTCTCTGACAGCCATAGCACTTCTTTCACATCAGTACATATCAATGCACAATCATATTCCGCAAAAGCTAACTCTAAATACGAAAATTGAGGGCCTACAGCAATGGACGGACCATGCATTTGGAGGTGCTCTGACTGTCATATATCTCAGTACATATCACAGCACGATCATATTCCGCAAAAGCTAACTCTAAATACGAAAATTGAAGGGACCAGGTCCTACAGCAATCGTCGGACCAGGCATTTGGAGGCGCTGACAGCCATAGAACTTCTTTCACAACAGTACATATCAATGCACAATCATATTCCGCAAAAGCTCATACGTGGGGCAGGAGAGTCAGTGGGGCAGGAGTGCACATGGGGGCAGGAGCGTAGAGTTGTGGGGCAGGGGCGTACATTTCATATTCGTCCGTGGGGCAGGAGAGTACAAGTGGGGCAGGAGAGTACAATTCGGTGGGGCAGGAGCGCACATTTCGTATCTATATATATACTTATCTCCTGTCTCAGCTCCACTAAAAAAGTCGAATTTTTCAAATGCGGAGTTGAGTATGAAGATCAACTCGAGAGGTGCCAAAACTTCGGCTCAACCTTGGAAATGCACTAAAATACATTGGGTTGATGATTGGAGCTCATGAAACATCACTTGTTCTGAATATTTGACATTTTTCCTAAAGGCAAAAATCGCAGATTGCCACTTTATTTGGCAAAATTGGACGATGAAATTTTGTGGAACATCGCATTTTCTACCAATGTTCATGCTCCTATAACATTTTTTCACCGAAAGTGTCATCAGAAGAAATTCATAAAATAATATATATCGAAGATTATATATATCTCCGATTTTCAACCAAGAAAATAGGGTTGTCGGGCATACTAGAATAAGCGAGAAATATGGATGAGGGTCGACATGATCGTCCAAATTTTTTTTGAGTTTATGACGTAATATTATGTATCATTAGGCGCAGAAACCGAACATGTAGCTCGTTTTGCAATCTGAGCATGATAAATGGTCCTAATCATGACTTGAAATCGAAAATTTTGTATATAAATCCTGTCTCTGCACCATCAAAGATGTAATATTTTTGCATATTTCTCCAAAACAATGGTTCTGTTGTTGAGTTCGGAAGTGCACATCAATAATAGCATAGTTTGGGCAGATATAGCCAGATTTTTTAGCTAGTATGGTGAACTATTCTCCTCTGTACATTGAAAAAACACTAAAAGGAAGGGATACATTAGTTTTTAAAAAAAATGGGAGTACGGATGTACTGAAGGGTTGCATTGAGCGCGAATCAGTCAAAACATCTGCAACATTGTCTGAAGGATCAATCTTATACAAAAAAGAGTCTTCATCAGCCGACTGATCTCATTTAGTGGATATCATGTAAAAGTTATATATATTTAACGTGGTCTCTGCACCACTTTGCATCAAAATGGTAAAAATTTATTTCTGGAAAGTTTGTTTCCACATCAGCTTGATCCATGGATTACCACAATTATATTTTTAAGTAATCATGTCAATTATTTTGCTCTTAATTTGACAAACAGAAAGATAAACAAAATATCCGAGTTTAGTGTGTTGGACAATAAAATCGAGAACATCAATACATGGAGCCCAAAGGCAATATGAAGATAAACTACATTGATTTGGGAGTAAATGTGCATATCTAGGAAAGCCAATTGTTGCTTCACTTTCTTTCCAACGTAAAAAACGCTCTTTGGAAGCATTGTCAGATTTACACTGTGTTTGTTTAACTTTTATACAAATTTATTACAAAGCCGTTTTGCTTATTTAAATTTTCGCAAATATTTAGCACCATGTGTGCTAAAGTGACAGATCTCTTATATGATACCTTTCCCTTGCTGTTGCTCATTCTCTAATCTATCAATATAAATAGTTGCTGTGTCAAGTTGACAAAGAACTCATGCTTTATCTAAAATAATACTGAAATACAGCGTGACTGGTGAGTCAAATCCGATTGTACGCAATTAGGAAAATATGCAAAAAGTCATAACTCAGTATTTCCTTTTACGTTCAGAACATGTCATCACGTCATGTTGGATGCCTTTTTCAATGGCAATGTAAAATTCAACTCATTCTGTCATGTAGTCGACCTATTTACTGCTGCAGTATTAAATGAAAGAATAGAATTAGAAGACACTAAAATACAATCAGTCACAACCACTTCATGAGATAATGGTGAACAGTCTTGCAAAGTTGGAGGTGAAATGTTCAGTCTCTGGTTGTGAGAGCAATGAAAGGGTCCAAACATGAATTCCCATGAAGTGTGCCATTATATTCTTTCACAACTATTTGATCGAGAGGCTGAATCAGCAGGGTTGTCGGTGGACATGGTAGTCCAGCACAATCCCAAGAGGAATTTCCACTGGGATCTTAACCCAACTCCAAGCAAGAATCCTAGCATCAAAAATGTTGTCAATGATGCTTCTACAGTGATTGTATTGGTTGTCTAAAAACATGGGCCTATAACCCAGCCTACATGCAGGCCTCGGTGTAGACCTACATTCCTACTTCTAGACCTACATTTCAGAGAATTGAGAGGTTCCTTTAATTTTGTTCTAAATTTAACTAAGGATATGTGTCGCAGCCCATCATATGGAATAGGAGATACAGTAATATCTATTTATACATCAATTATATATGCATGTTCAATTGTTGAATCACACGTGTACACTTGTGCGGTGTTTATTTACCTAACCGTCGAAAGTCCTCTGACACGTCCTCACAAGCCATGCATCGTAGCTTTTGTACTCTATCTCATTTTGTAAATGCAAATAGATTAGATTTTTTCTGTTTTGAGATTTGTATGTAAAACAATATTTGATACATACGCTCGTACAATGTTGGACCTTCATGGTAGTGTTGACATCTTCTTTCTGCTTTTCACTTTTGGCTACCCATTAAACGGACCAGACACGCAAAAGTGCTTACGACTGTGAAACCTTGTCGTTAGATAATTCGTGAGAGAGAACATATTTCCTAAGAACTCTCATGAAAGCAGTTGAATTGAAAACAATTGACTTTTTCAACCCATAGGCCTATACTTCGAAGACTTGTATTTCTTAAGTTATTTCATAATTCGGTTTTACATTTTTCCTTAAATTCACTGTTCACTTCGTGTGAGTTTGGTTTGTCTGCTGTTGCATGTAATTGGCATTGCTGCATGCCACGTGTCTAATAAAATGTAATTACGAGTAAATGTAACTTTGGGTGATAACGGAAAATAGAAGAAATTACATGCTTTTAAAGGGAATGTACTCGTACTTGAAAGGAATAAGATGAGCCTTCTAAAATTGCTCATTTGATGATAGGTCTGCATGTTATACTCCCAGATTACATTGTAGTGATAATCTTCTCAGCTGCTGTATCAGCGCATTTCGATTTATGAAAAGCTCAAGTAAGTGGACGTATATCATCAGCAGGCGTTTGTAGAATTTGTTCTGTAACTAGAGAAGCGTTTCCTAGTTGCACTCCAGTTCTTTCATATGTTACCAAACGTATAGGTTACCTGTTCGTTCTCTCAAAGTACACGAATGTTAGCACTATCTCAAATTTGGCCTACTCGAAAGTAATGGAAACACCACTCGTGACTCTGTTGACATGTGTATGATTGCAAAAGCCTTTGTCTTTACCGATGCCTACAGACGAGGTTTCACATTACAGAAAATTAAGATTATCACCACTGAATCGAGCCTTTGATCAGCTCTCATTTTTTCGACAACATTTGGCACAATTTCATTCAGCTTACACTTCTACCTGATATTGCGCTATTTGTTGGATGAAGCAATGTTTTCTGCGGTCAACAACAGACAACTTTTAAAAATATATTTTGTTGCATTAATGCTGGGGAGTTTTCAAGTTTGGATTTAAAAGAATGCTTGTCTAATCAGCTCCGAGAATATGTACCGTAATTTCCGGCCTATAAGGCGCACAAGCCGAGTTTTAGGTAATTTCGTCTTTTGACAACAGATAAGGCGCGCTTCGTGAATAAGGGGCACATATGTAGTTACAGATATTATCGTAACCAGTAGGAAATAATGTTTGTTAGAAATACTGGTACTACCGGCAGTTAAGAAAAAGCAACAACTTCTTTTAAGTAGACAATTTGATTTAATAGGTCTATCTGAAAAATTACATAAGATTGTGATCGTTATGATAGCTTGGTCTGAAAAATATTCCAACATTAAATGTTCAGTTAAACAACTGGGCATATAAACAACTAACAAAATCAGTCATGCCAGTATTCTTGACTCACTCAACACAACACTCGGAAAATCCTGAGAAGTCGGAGTCTTATGTGTCGGAGATAAACAATTGCTGTAGGTGGGAACGTCATTGTTCGCTTCAGTGTCTGAACCTTAAAAATCTATTTTGACCATAGACAAGGCGCACTCCGTAGATAAGGCGCACTAGCTGTTTTCGAGTAAAAAAAGTCGCGCCTTATAGGCCGGAAATTACAGTACCCATCTTTTCAATGGCAGGCTTCAAATTTGTAACATTCCCATGCTCAGGTATTGGTTGAGTCATCATTTCCCTCACTTGAGATCAGAAGATTTTTAATATCAGATCAGAGGAGGACTTCTCTCGTCCGCACCAGTTGACAATAAACAAAAACATTTTCTTTGCGCCGTAGGAATGCTGACGCCTGCGTCCGACAAATGGATCAACAGGAGCAGCTCATCAATGATGACACGACAGTGAGTGATAAGAGGGTCAACAACATGATATCTCAAAATAACAAAACAGACCATCACTCATTACTTCATTTATTTAAGCAAACCACACTGTTTTCTAAACCAAGTGTCTCGGCTGACCAAGTAAATCAATTTAGAAATTAGTTATCAGTTTGCGATTAAATTTGATGAGAATAGTCTATACAAAACACGCAGGAATTTTTGTGCTGTGCAACGATTTAGGAAACGGTCTGTATAAAAAACCTTAAAGCATCCTTAATAACAATAAATTCTTCATTTACTGAGGATGACATTGGTGGCATGAATCAATCAATAAATCCGCAAAACAAATCATTGATTACAAAAATCTCTGCAGAACTTGTTCGAAGTAGGTACTTGCACATATGCATAGTTGGCCTACTCGTTCTCGTAATCGAGAACCCTTTTCACTGCCTCCCCAGATATTGTACGGTCTGCATTTCCCGAAATCAACAGAGATTTCAACGGATGTTGTACTCGTTACTGATATTGGAGATACACCAGGGCTCATGCTGGGTGTATGTATATGCTCAGTCTGGGCATATGTGCGTCGACGCTAAGGGAAAATTGTTAATTCCAGTTTCACTAAAGATTGTCTAAATCCGCGCTGGATCCAGGGATTGATAGAATTCTGTTTGCTACCTCTTTCAGTTGAAGAATTTTGCTAGTTGCTTAGTTTCTTCAGAATAATGTGGGGTGCGGTCTCTGCTGGGCTTGTCCAAGAAAGTAAAGGTCCGGACGCCGAAGTTTTTTACCAAACAATTCTGATGCGCAAAATCAAATTTCACAGCTCTACTGGCGACTTCAATTAAAATTAGGTTTACGTTCACTCTCACTTAATCTTTATCTAAGAAAAATTTCCAGGAATTTTCGATTCAATCTCAGGCTTCCATGCCTATTTCTAAATCCGAACGCGATACCAAGAGTTTCTTTATTTTCATTATTCTCCGCTTTTCCGAAAATCATTCTCCATTTCTCATTTTTCCACCTTATCTTTTATTTCCTCTTTATTTTTAAATTATCATTCCTTTTGCAAATTTTGCTGAATTTTTTTCATTGTCCCGGTAATTTCACAATTGCATGCTTTCAGGTCAATAGATCAGAAAGAAATAACGATGTGCGATAATCTGAATCACAAGTTTCAAATGAATGTAAACTTGATTTCGAGGATGGAATGAAAGAGGAAAACAAAACCACAAATTCATTTAGGCTTACTCATAATAAGGTGTAGACCTGAAGAAAAAATTGGGCCTATAGTGTTCTATAGATGTCATTGCATTATTTTAGCATCATGCTTCCAAAACATACCTATTAATTATCAATTGAAGCACCTTTCAGTAATAAAGAATAAATTCCTTCCATAATGGGCTAATATGAAAAATATGCTCAGATTTTTCTTAATTTTTGCATGTCATTTTTTTCGTGGACAAGACCTGGTAGTGCTAGCTTATTTAATTTTTGGTGGCCCAATCCCAATGGGAATCCCAATACCCAACGGGAAGCCTGTGAATCAGTCATGCTTTATGAAATAAATGTAATGAGTGTGATAGTTAAGTTAGAGCTGAATTGCTAAAGAAAGTTTTTAATTTTTAGTTTGCAAAAAGGCCGAATAAATAATGCAACTATGGCCTTTATTTAAAATTTAAATGTGTTTTACACAACTTAGAGGGATGTTTTGTAATTGCAAGTTAATCAGCGGATTTACAATTCCAGAAAGGTTTCAAATTCATCATTCATCGGCAATCAGTGTATTTGTATCGGAGTATAAAGCTCCACTCCAGTGCTTCGGGAGTAAGCATACAAGCATTGACTACCTGAGCCCTGCCACACTGCATCTGTACGTATAGGAAAAGCAAAGAGGTTTTTAATATTCACGGAGGCATTGTCTGTAATAAATGGTGGTATTTTTGTTGTAAATGCAACGGGAGATGCTACCACAAGAGGTGGTGCCGGAACAGGTGCTACCGACGGTTTGCATCAGGCATCTGCTTATAACTTCGCAGTGAACACTCCTCCTCGAAAGCGGAGAAAATGTTTCAACGCGGCTATCTGCCGAATGGACGACATTTAAAGATTAACTTTGTTATTTGTTAAACTCAATATAAAATGTAGATTCCCAAATCATACTTTTGTAAATCAACCGACCTATTTTCTTAGTGAAGACAAACTTTCAGAAGACAGTATTTAAACGTACATTTTTAACAATTCCAATATCATATCTCATTCGAAATGATGTCAGTTTAGAGGTATTTATGTACAACAACATTGAAATCGAAGGGAAAGCATCACATAATTAAAATTATAATATTGTGCTATTGTGATTAGAATGTTAGAAAAAGTGTCAAGTATTAAAATCCAAAAGTTCCATGCAGATCTTCTTTGATTCGGCCTTACAGCAAACTTGTTTTCTTTAGTTTGTAGATAGTTATCATTCCATCGCTCATTTTATAGTTGCTTACAAAAAAGAAGATTTGATTTAATTTGATAATATTGCCATGGTAAATGCTTTCCTGTAGGTAACGTTATCGGAATACTAAGTAGTTGCGTGAGTCTGAACAGAATTCGTTTATATGTGGTGCAGAGACAGGACAAAAAGGTGCAGAGACATGGAATACTGGAGCAGAGACAGGTGTTGTTTCAAAAAGAATCCGTTTTGGTGGTGCAGAGACATGATATATGGTGCAGAGACATGGGGTTTTGGAGCACAGACAGTATGTTGTGGAGCAGAGACAGGGGTGAATGGTGCAGAGACAGGACTTAGATATATGAATTTTTTGAAAATTGGAGCAGAGACAGGGGATGTGGTGCAGAGACAGGACATGTGAGTGGTGCTGAGACAGGAGATAAATATATATATATATATATATATATATATATATATATATATAGTATTATAATGACTATATTGCAATATAGTCATTAGGGTATTTTTATTACAATTTTCGTATACTACAGTGATATCAATTATAATCAACAAAAAGTAGCAATGATATGAATGTTTTCATTTTTTATCCTGAAGAAAGCAAAAATCTTTGTAAAGGAAGCAACACTGAGATGAATCGATGATGATAAATGTACGATGAAAATTTCGCAAACGAAAAATACAAAAATTGCAATTTATATATTCCATCATTTTATTACAATTATCGTGTAAAATGACAATAAATTACAATTAACGCATAAAATCATATATAAATTGCAATGTTTCCGCAATTTTGTCCGCTAGTGCGGTAACCTAGAGGTAATGATCATTGTCTTTGCTTTCCGCACTACGCCGTTGCGGTCCCATCGCTTCGGAAATTGTCCCGTTTGGTTTTGGATAAACACTTCATCACCAACAGACAACGGCTCCAAAGGTTGAGCGTGCTCACTAAGATGTTCAGATGATTTGACGCACTCCCTACTTTTGAGAGATCGTTCTTTGAGCTCCCAGGCAGTCTTCCATTGATCTGCAATTTGCGGATTATCGAAAGCTGGGATATTCTTAGTAATGAAGGGAAGAGATCGAATCTCGCAAGCGACGTCCGAATAATATATTTCAGCGGGCGACAAGTGGCAGCCGGGATCAGGCGCATTAGTACGAAGCATGAGAAGGGCCCTGACCATTGTCGTCAGATGATATATTGTTCATTAACATTCGCTTGACTGTTTTAATAGCCACTTCTGCTCAGCCATTAGAGGATGGATGATACGCTGACGAGATGCGATGAGCGTTTAATCGTTCTCTTATGTGCATTTTGAACATCGTTAGTTTATGTTTGGGGTGGATTATCCACCTCATGCTGAATTTCTATTGAAAATATATTTTATGATGCCTTTCTTTTCTATAATTGCTTTTCTTAATTTCGCATGATAAATCCACCTGAAATGTGTAATCAGTTAAAAAATTACTCTCATATAAGTAGATGTACATAGAGTAAATATATAAAGTGATGTCGACTCAAAAAAGCAACTGCATGCGTGAAAATTTTTAAATGAATAGATTCGGTCATTTTCGGAGATTACGTTCCCGTGGTCCAAAAAATTATTTCAGGAGTTTTTTAAAATTTGAAAATTTATATACTACCGACATGACGCCCCTATATAAGTAGTATGAAACATGTTTGACATCAAAATGAATTAATATTTGCTAATAAGCAACCTAGCTAGATGGAAATCAAGCTGATTATCAAGGGAATCTCATGATCCGTACTATAATGGAAGTCTTCATGAAAAAGTCGCGATATTATTCGTGCTTTCTTGGCTGAATAAATTCATGTTTCATTTCTTGAATCTAAATAGTGATGTGGAGCCATTCACATCTTTCAAAGTTAATTGAAATCATTGTCTGTGATTATGTGATTTTGCTCTGCCAGTGGCAGGTTTCCTGTGGTATGATCACTCTTAAGAAAATACTCTTGAGGTTGAGCATGAAAGTAATAAGAACACATCGAGTTGCTAATTTAACAAGCATTAAATCTCCAAAACTGTAATGACACTGAGAATCTGTAAAATACCATAATTCCTTCTGCATTGCAATCATGATCAGTCAACTCCGTGGCAAATTCTCCAAAACTTCAGAAATTTGCATTTCTCACATTTGGTAACAATTAGCAACTATTTCCCCCTCGAGTTCATTTAATACAATCGAATGTGTGTACACATTGAGGATTTAACCCTTTCGATCCTATGACGACACGTTGTCGTCACGCTTACATGCGCTATGACGACAGCGTGTCGTCATGAGAAATTTTGCTAACTGTTTAGGCGTGAAGTATTCCAGTTGCTTGTAAAACACGTTAGATGTTGTCTTTAGCGCAGATTATGTGCAAACCAACTATATTTAATAGAATTAACCGCTGTAATGGTACATGTACATGTAGTAGGTTACATGTACACGTACATCAAGTCTATTGAGGGCAAGTAATGCATTAGTTTCATGCTGCTGCGATCAGCTGTGTCTTGTGTTTCTGCTGTCTTTACATGATCTGATTGTCGGCAATACAACTCAGCGGTTGCAGTGCGATGTCACCTGCATTCAGTCGAGCCACACATGAAGCATATTCAAAGTATTGATTGATGGTGATTGTATAATGACGTCCGGTAAAGATTGCGCGTGGCTGATTCGTTGTTAGGTAGAGCAGCTTGCACGGTATATTGTCATTTGTCACAACTAATTTCTGATCATTCTTTCAATGGCAGCGGCACCATCAAGTAGTACCAGGCACTCAACACGCCGAGTGCAGCCAGTCCGTCGCTATGGTTTTGATTCCGATAACAGTGAAGACGATTCGGAAAATGAAGATACGACTTTTGATCCTCCCCATATTACAGATGAGTCGTCTTCTGATACCGATTCTGATAGCAGTGAAGATCTAGAAGCGAGTGCCGAAGATGGGTGGACTATCGTCGAGCCGACAGATGTCAGTGATGCAACTAACTTTGTGTTTCTTGGAGAGTGGGGCTGGACAGATACGGAGATTGACAGTACCGAATTTACTGTGAGAGATTACATAATCAAATTTCTACCAGACAATTTGTTTGAAACCCTCACAAAATGGGTGAATGACCGTGTCCTTATTGAAAATGTTCGAATGATGGAGGAAGAGCAAGAAGAAATGCACTGGAAAAATGTTACTATTTTAGAAATGAAGACATTTGTTGGTATTACTCTTCTAATGGGCATCGTAAAGAAACCCACAATCAGATCTTACTGGCAAACCGAAGAAATGATGACAACTCCCTTCTTTTTGCAACCAAAGTGTCTGAGTCGTGACAGATACATCGCTATTCTGAGATTCCTGAGATTCTCGGATCCATTTGCGGTGGACCCATCCAAGAAGGAAAGCAGACTTAGTGGTTTCTTCTCTATTGTGAATGATCTTTGTTCTCAGTACCGACCACTTCAATCTCTGAGTTTGGATGAAAGTCTTGTATTATTCAAGGGAAGGCTTTCAATCAAGATGTTTATTCGGACGAAAAGATCCAGGTTTGGTGTGAAGTTATTCATTCTTGCAGATAGAACGGGATACATGATTTATTCTCAAATCTATGTTGGCAAGGATACCTGTTATGAAACCGGCGAGCCTGGTACTGAGGCGCTTTCGAATAGTGAAAAGATAGTCGTTCGATTACTTTCAAAGGCTGACATGCTTGACCGGGGATACGTCCTGAATATAGACAATTGGTTTACAAGCTTGCGGCTGATAGAGTACCTTCTTTCGAGAAATACGGGTGTTCGTGGAACAGTCAGACCGCAAAGAGGAATTCCAAAAATTCTTATTCAAAAGAAACTGCAACCTGTGTCATCGGCATTCGCTGAAAAGGACCGAATAATAGCGGTAAAATTCTGTGACAGAAAGGATGTTTATCTGATGTCCACGTGTGACAATGCTTCTCTGGTGCAAAAAGAAATGATTTCCAAGGGCAATGTTCGAACCAATGTGCTCAAGCCATCAATTGTCGAGAATTACAATCAAGAAATGGGAGGGATAGATCTCACAGACCAAGTTATTCGTCAATACAACTGCGCTCGCAAATCGCATGTCTGGTACAAGATCGGCCTGAATTGCATTCTTCGGCTACTTTTCAATTCATGGGCTGTATACAGAAAAGAGAAAGAAAGCAACGTGAGTTTCTTTGACTTCCTAAGGGATGCCATACGAGTCTTGACAGATTTGCAATCAACACCAAAGGGAGCCAGAAGAAAAAGACGACCATCAGAGGAACAGCGCACGACTACACATGTGCAAAAAAGAATCCCATCCACAACTGGCAAGAAAAATCCATTGAAGCGTTGCCGTGTCTGTTTCAGCAACGGAATCAGAAGAGAATCACGATACATCTGTGATTCGTGCCCTGAAAAGCCTGGGCTTTGCCTGGGTGACTGTTTCAATAAGTTTAGACATGACTAATGTCCCACCAAGTGAAAATTTGATGATTTTTGTATTTTTAAAAAATATAAATTTTTTGGATAATTTCGACTGTTTTTGCATGTTTTCTGATGTTAGGGGACTATTCGATCTATTTGGCATCTTATTTAGTGTTGGTTGGGGTCAGGACAACACTTTTTGGTCGAGTAAACAGCATTTGAAAAATCCCGAAATTTTAGGATTTTTACAGGCAGCTAGGGGAGGAAGCCATAGATGCGAAACAGGATCGAAGGGGTTAATAAGCGCGGAGTTACCACTCTAGCTAATATACGTGTTATACCCTTCCGGATTGGGAATCGACCTCGGTCCAAGAGGAGAGGCGATCAGCTGATAGTGATGAAAATTTTCCGGAAAATTTTGAATCAAAATTTTCCGTGGAAAATTATGGAAAAAATTGAAAAATTTTGGAAAATATTGGAAAAGTGTGGAAAAATTTGGAAAATTTTGAAAGTTGTAATTTTTTTGATAGGCCCTATAATTTGATCGCTTCCACTGCCGAGGCAGCTGCGTACCAATAAATTGGGTCTAAAACTCTTGATTTCATCATTATTTCGATTAAAACAATCGTAGCAATACGATTTCCGTCCGCGGATTTTTGAACATTCCTTTGCCACCGCAGTGGCGTGTACTAAATTGTTATCATTTTTAATTATCACACAGACACCTTTTGGGATAACGTGAATCTTGCTTTACAATAGGGGTATAATTTCATGCAATGTGAAAGATCTGGAGCAATAATAATGCACTTTATTTTGGAGTTCGCTTATAGCTTGAAAGTTAAGCTTTATTATGCAGCGTTGATCAATGACGCAAATTCTCCATGTGTTGATGAACATGTGATGAAGTATATAAGGCACATAGTCCACGCAGCATTCATGAGCGACCATATTGGAAGATATAAAGACTGCAAACTCGTGAGATATTTGGAAAGTAAAAAAATCTGTGATGAGTAAAAGAATATCTATGATAGCTTCAAACTTCTGGCGCATTGTCCGATATCTTCGTTGAGGATGCACATCCTCCATTTAGTTCAGATGGTTCAGATAGTTCCAAATCGATTTCAGATCTGCCCAAATGAATTTCAGATATGATCCAGATGAATTGCAGATCTCCGGTTGAATTAAAGATATTTTCAAAGTTGAGCTTGTGACAAATATATGAAATTCAGCTAGAGAAATCTGAAATCCATCTTATGTCTGAAGTTTATTTGGAAAGATCTGAAATAGACATGGAAAAGGTGCAGTTGGTACCAAAAGTTAACATACAGGGATGATAGAGAAGTTTTCGGACTTTGAATATTACATAGTCTTTTCAAACGGCTATAATAAGTCTCCAAAACAAAGGAAAAAACGTCAATCACCGATAAATAAATTTCAAAATTTTCCAATGGAAAATTTTCTATTTGCATGACTATCAGCTGACACCAAGTAATAGAATCCTTTATGGAGAAAGAAGTCGTAGGCGATGACTTCGAAAGGAGTAGTCGGTATAACGGGTTCTTTGGGCGGCAAACGGGCCTGGGAGGGAGCGATTCTGTTGCAGTCATGACAATTATCACGAGTTGCTTGAATCTGTTGAGAAATCCCGGGCCAATACTTTTACCTTCACACGTGTATTCATCGCAGTGACGCCTTGTTGTGCGGCATGGAGCGATTGGAGAACTTCGGAGCGTGTGGAGGAAGCAGGGATGCAGAGTCCTATCATTTTGATAGGACTCTGACTCCGGGTGGCAAGTATATATAGCCTAGTTTTTTGAAAAAAATTGGCAACCTACATCATTATAGGTTTACAGGTTTCCTTGGGTGTTTTGTAAAGAGTCCCAATCGGTGAACCATCTTCATGGTGCCACAGAATGGTGTTAGCGCGTAAAGCAGATGGCTCTCCGAGACGCACCGTCGATTTATCACCTTTAAACGCCAACTGTCTGCGGGAAACGCACCACATCAAACTTCCATTCCAACTAGAAAGCTGTCCCTCCTGATATATGGAAGTCGGGCACAGATGCCTGGAATGGTTTCCATTCGGTACCAATCCGCCCTCAAGATCGACATTATACTACTTTCATCACTCCATGGGGCCGTTATCGGTACAAGGTAGCTCCACAGGGTTTTCTTGCAAGTGGCGATGGATATGCTAGGAAATTCGACGAAATTAGCACGGATGTCGAACGAAAGTCGAAATGCGCTGACGACACAATCATGTGGGACAACGACTTGGCTGTCCACTAGTGGCGAGTGATCGATTTCCTTGATCTCCTTGATAGCAATGGTATCATCTTCAACAAAGCCAAGTTTCAATTCTGCCAACGAGAAGTCGACTTTGATAGATTCCGGATTACGAAGAATGAGATCAAGCCCCTCGAAAAATAGATCGAGGAATTCCCAACTCCCACAAAGGTTATCGATAGATGATCTAGGCATAGAGTAATTATACGAGTATTAGGTAGAGTGGAAACTGCATTTATTAAATCCCCAATGGGTATACACTTTTGATCATAGAGTAGGGATATATAGGTAGAGTAGTGATGACTACTTCCGGAAAATTTTCCAATTTTTTCAAAATTTCCGGAAAATTTTCCAATGGAAAATTTTGAAATTTTTTTTCGGTGATTGACGTTTTTGCCTTCGCTTTGGAGACTTATCATAGTCGCTTGAAAAGATTATGTAATATTCGAAGACCGAAAACTTCTCTATCATCTCTGTATGTTACCTTTTGGAACCAACTGCACCTTTTCCATGTCTATTTCAGATCTTTCCAAATGGATTTCAGATTTCTCTAATTAAATTTCAGATATCTGTCAGAAACTCAACTTTGAAAGGATCTTAAATTCAACTAGAGAATCTCCAATTCATCTGGAAATGTCTGAAATTCATTTAAGAAGATCTGAAATCGATTTGGAACTATCTGAGCCATCTGAGCTAGAAATGGAAGATGTGTAGTTTGTTCTCAACGAAGATATCGGACAATATGCCAGAAGTTAGAAGCTATCATAGATATTCTTCTCCTCATCACGGATATCTTTAGTTTCCAAATATTTCACGATCGAGTTTACAGTCATTATATATCTTCCAATATGGTCGCGCATGAGTATGATGCTGCGTGGACTGTGTGCCAATGCTTCACATGTTCATCAACACATGGAGAATTTGTATCATTACAATCAAGGATGCATAATAAAGCTTAACTTTCAAGCTATAAACAAACTCCCAAATGAAGTGCATTATTGTTGATCCAGATCTTTCACATTGCATAAAATTATACCCTATTGCAAAGGAAAAAAATTCATGTGATCCCAAAAGGTGTCTGTGTTGTATTAAAATATGCCAACAAATTACCGCAATTAAGCCAGGCAAAGGAATGCTCAAAAATCCGCGGACTGGACTCGTGTTGCTACGATGGTTTTAATCGAAATGATATGATGAAATCAAGAGTTTCAGTACAATTGATGTGTATGTGCCTCGGCTGTGGTATAAAACGCAAAAATTATATCACAAAAATTCAAAATTTTCCATTTTTCAGGTTTGTTTTATTCGAAATGATTATCAAAATCACCAGTTTTATAGACCCATTCTATTGGTGTGTAGCTGCCTCTAGTGATGAAAATTTTCCGGAAAATTTTGAATCAAAATTTTCCATGGAAAATTTTGGAAAAAATCGGAAAATTTTGGAAAATCTTGGAAAATTTTGAAAGTTCTGATTTTTTGTGATAAGCCCTATATGCTTTGACCGCTTCCACAGCCGAGGCAGCTACACACCAATAGAATGGGTCTATAAAACTGGTGATTTTGATCATTGTTTTGAATAAAACGATTTTGAAAAATGAAGAAATTTGAATTTTTGTGATATAATTTTTACGTTTTCTATCACAGCCGAGGCATAGACACATCAATAGAATTGTTCTAACACTCTTGATTTCATCATGTCATTTAGATTAAAACAATCGTAGCAATGCGAATCCCGTCCGCGGATTTTTGAGCATTCCTTTGCCAGCAGTTGCTTGTGGCAATTTGTTGCCATTTTTAATATTATAACACAGACATCTTTTGGGAGAACGTTAATTTTTCCCTTTACAATAGGGCTATAATTTCCTGCATTGTGAAAGATCTGGAGCAAAAATAATGCACTTTATTTGGGAGTTTGTTTGTGGCTTGAAAGTTAACCTCTATTATGCAGCCTTGATTGCAATGATACAAATTCTCCACGTGTTGATGAACATGTGAAGCAGAAGCACACAGTCCAACACAGCATTATACATGAGCGACCATATATTGAAAGATACATGTATATAAAGACCGTAAACTCGTGAGATATTTGGAAACTAAAGATATCTGTGATGAGTAGAAGAATATCTATATGATAGCTTCTGACTTCTGGCGTATTGTCCGATATCTTCTTAGAGGACAAACTACACATTCCATTTCTAGCTGGTTCAGATGGTTCAGATAGTTCCCAATCGATTTCAGATCTACTTAAATGAATTTCAGACTTTTCCAGATGAATTGGAGATTCTCCAGTTGAATCTAAGATCCTTTCAAAGTTGAGTTTCTGACATATATCTGAAATTCAATTAGAGAAATCTGAAATCCATTTAATGTCTGATATTCAGTTGGAAAGATCTGAAATAGACATGGAGGGTGCAGTTGGTTCCAAAAGTTGACATGCAGGGATGATAGAGAAGTTTTCGGTCTTTGAATATTACATAGTCTTTTCAAACGACTGCAACAAGTCTCCAAAACAATGGCAAAAACGTCAATCACCGAAAAAAAAAATTCAGAATTTTCCATCGGAAAATTTTCCATTTGCATCACTAGCTGCCTCGGCTGTTGAAGCGGTAAAAGTATAGGGCCTATCACAAAAAATCAGAACTTTCAAAATTCTCCAAAATTTTCCGATTTTTTCCAATATTTTCCGGAAAATTTTCATCACTAAGGTAGAGTCTCGACTCAAAAAAGTATATGCATATAGTGAAAAATTTTGTATGAAAAGATTCAGTTTTTTGCGGAGATTACGCTCCCGTGGTCCAAAAAAATATTTCAGCACTTTTGAAAAAAGTCAAAATTTGCCAATTTATATACTACCCACTACTCTTCTATATAAGTAGTATGAAACAAGTTGGACATCAAAAGGAATTAATATTTGCTAATAAGTATCCTAACTAAGCGGAAATAAAGCTGATGATAAGGAAATTTCATAAACTGCATTATAATGGAAGTCTTCATGAAAAAGTCGAGATCATATTTTGCTTTCTTGGCTGAAATTTCAATTCTTATCTCAATTTTCACCGGAATAATTTTGTTACCTACTAAATTCATGTTTCATTTCTTGAATCTGAATTGTGATGTGGAGCAATTGGCATCTTTCAAAGTTAATTGAAATCATTGTCTGTGATTATGTGATTTTGCTCTGCCAGTGGCAGGTTTCCTGCGATATGATCACGCTCAAGAAAATACACTTGAAGTTGAGCATGAAAGTAATAGCATACCCATCGAATTGCTAATTTAGCAAACATTTAACCGCTTCGCTGCTAGATTAATTAAGTTAATGTCACTCTATGTGCGGGAGAAATTTTGTCTATCAAACATGAACATGAGTTCAAAATTTATAAATACTACCATTGTTCTACTAGTGCAGTACATCTAATGCAGCCTACCAATTAGATATATGAGAGATTTAAAATACTTATCGGATTTCAGTATGCACAAACATGTTATTCTCTCTTGAAGTCATGCAAGGTATGGTGGTGTTTGAAGCACTGGCCAGGACAGAGTGCAGGTTGCGACGGACATTTAGGACAGTAAAATGTAGTTTCCTTTCTTCTCATTGTGGAGGAATGCGTATACGAAGTGCATACACGACACTTTTTGCTTGGACAAGATTTATTCTTTGTAGATGGTATCCGGTAGATAAAATGTCTCTCAATCAATCGGACGGCGTTGTCATTGATTGATGTAGACAATTGGAGATTATCATGATCAACTGGTTGAAGAATTTCATTTATCACTTCAAGGAGGAATTCCACATACGTTTGGTCACCGCCATCATACGTAAATAGATAATGAGCATTCAATGTTGCATGCTGAAGCATATACAGCACAAATTTCTTTGTCCATTTCATTTACGTGCGGATCTATATGCATTGATCAATTGATCAGTCTTGTCGACACCGCCCATTTGCGAATTATACTCAGCTATCGTAACAGGCTTACTGACATCAACCAAACCTTCCCCTCTCACTCTAGCTCTCACATTTCGAACGCTATGATCATGCACCGTTGTGATCATGTAAACATTTTTCTTGTCTGAGTATTTTATCGCCAAAACGGGGCCGTTGCGATACGCTGCCACTTCACGAGAACTTTTTTCTAAATCCGTATTCACCAAGTGTTTAGGAAAATATTTCTTGTTCTTCATCGCAGTACCACATCCTCCTATTTGAAGCTTACATAGCTCGATTATACAAAAGAGGACTGCTATATAGACGATCTGTATAAAGAATATAACCTTTCTCCGTGTACCACTGAACAAGAAGTATGACAAGCTTTTCGAGTTTTCCAAGTTCAGGATAATCTGAATTTGTTTGGATTTCTTCTCTACCAAAATATATTTTGAAATTCAACGTATACTGATCGCAGCATGATTTTTATATTTTAATTCCGTATCGAGAACGTTTAGCTGGGATGAAGACCTTGAACCCCAGATTGCCGAGCCATTTCAACAAGGACTCGTCTAGGCATATGTGTTGCGTAGGGGCGAACATTTCTTCAAATTGTCGCTGCAAGGTGTTCATAACTGGAGCAATCATATGTTTCTTTTTATCAATGTCATCTGCATCTGGCAGAGTACTGTTGTCATTGAAATGCAGAAACTTCAGAAGGAGCTCAAATCTGTCACGACTCATCAACTTCGGGAACATAGGAGTTGAAAGAAGTTTTTCGTGTCCAATAGCTTGCTAAGGTTGGTTTCTGGACTATTCCCATGAGCCACATCATTGCCAAAAATTTTCGCATTTCATTTTGTGTGGTTTCACGCCATGCTCGGACTCTCGAATTCCGTTTTAGCTCGTGTGCTTCAATATATTGCCGTGCATATAGATTGGTCTGCTCAACCACGATCTCGATGAGCTCGTCGGTGATAAACAAGTTCAAATAGTCAATGTTTGTGAAACCTGTAGTGTCAACTTGTATTCCAGGCTCGGCAACAAAATTCAGCATACGAGGAGAAGTTCCATCAGCAGTTTTCCAAGCAGGAGTATTTGACAGCACGAATTCAGTTGTCGTTCGCTGTTCATTCAATTCAACTGCATCATCTACGTCTGATTCTTCTTCAGATGATGAACAGGAAGTTACAGACTCGTTATCCGAATCATCATCAGACAAATAAGAACGATTGAATATCGCACCTGTGGCTACACTAAAAGCCCGACGCTTTGACATGCTGACACATAATGAAATAACTACTGATCGAGTCGTCACCAGAGGATTTTTGTTACTTTTTAACCAATGAAGCGCAATCGATGATGAATGAATAACAATATGTATGAGACACGTACTCAATATCAACACACGCTCGTGCGCCGTGAGAGATGACGCTGTGTGCTATTATAACAATGAACAACGCGCGATAGCTTGCTAAGGTCAATGCAGTTTCATGAAATTCAGACGGGTACTACCCGTTGGCAGCATATAAAGTAAAAGAAACGCCGACGGGTATTCGGCAGCACATAGAGTGACATAAGTGCCGACGGGTAATACCCGTCGGCAGCAGTTAAGCGGTTAATCTCCAAGGCAGTCATGAGAATCTGTAAAATGCCATCATTCCCTTTGCATTACAGTCATGATCATTCAATTCCATTGTAATTTCTGCACAACTGCAAAAGTTTGCATATCTCACATTTGGTGACAATGCCACCTGCATCTCCCTTGAGTTCATTTAATACAATCGAAAGTGTATACACATTGGGGATTTAATAAATGCGGAGTTACCACTCTACCTAATATGCCTACTCTATGCTTTTGATTTTATTAAATGAACTCGAGGGGATATCGTTGGTAATTGTTACCAAATGTGAGATATGCAAATTTCTGAAGTTTTGGAGAATTTGCCACGGAGTTGACTGATCATGATTGCAATGCAGAAGGAATTATGGTATTTTACAGATTCTCAGTGTCATTACAGTTTTGGAGATTTAATGCTTGTTAAATTAGCAACTCGATGTGTTCTTATTACTTTCATGCTCAACCTCAAGAGTATTTTCTTAAGAGTGATCATACCACAGGAAACCTGCCACTGGCGGAGCAAAATCACATAATCAAAGACAATGATTTCAATTAACTTTGAAAGATGTGAATGGCTCCACATCACTATTTAGATTCAAGAAATGAAACATGAATTTATTCAGCCAAGAAAGCACGAATAATATCGCGACTTTTTCATGAAGACTTCCATTATAGTACGGATCATGAGATTCCCTTGATAATCAGCTTGATTTCCATCTAGCTAGGTTGCTTATTAGCAAATATTAATTCATTTTGATGTCAAACATGTTTCATACTACTTGTATAGGGACGTCATGTCGGTAGTGATGCAAATGGAAAATTTTCCAGAAAATTTTCCAATTTTTTCAAAATTTTCGGAAAATTTTCCGATGGAAAATTCTGAATTTTTTTTTCGGTGATTGACGTTTTTGCCATTGTTTTGGAGACTTGTTGCAGTCGTTTGAAAAGACTATGCAATATGCAAAGACCGAAAACTTCTCTATCATCCCTGCATGTCAACTTTTGGAACCAACTGCACCCTCCATGTCTATTTCAGATCTTTCCAACTGAATATCAGACATTAAATGGATTTCAGATTTCTCTAATTGAATTTCAGATATATGTCAGAAACTCAACTTTGAAAGGATCTTAGATTCAACTGGAGAATCTCCAATTCATCTGGAAAAGTCTGAAATTCATTTAAGTAGATCTGAAATCGATTGGGAACTATCTGAACCATCTGAACCAGCTAGAAATGGAATGTGTAGTTTGTCCTCTAAGAAGATATCGGACAATACGCCAGAAGTCAGAAGCTATCATATAGATATTCTTCTACTCATCACAGATATCTTTAGTTTCCAAATATCTCACGAGTTTACGGTCTTTATATACATGTATCTTTCAATATATGGTCGCTCATGTATAATGCTGTGTTGGACTGTGTGCTTCTGCTTCACATGTTCATCAACACGTGGAGAATTTGTATCATTGCAATCAAGGCTGCATAATAGAGGTTAACTTTCAAGCCACAAACAAACTCCCAAATAAAGTGCATTATTTTTGCTCCAGATCTTTCACAATGCAGGAAATTATAGCCCTATTGTAAAGGGAAAAATTAACGTTCTCCCAAAAGATGTCTGTGTTATAATATTAAAAATGGCAACAAATTGCCACAAGCAACTGCTGGCAAAGGAATGCTCAAAAATCCGCGGACGGGATTCGCATTGCTACGATTGTTTTAATCTAAATGACATGATGAAATCAAGAGTGTTAGAACAATTCTATTGATGTGTCTATGCCTCGGCTGTGATAGAAAACGTAAAAATTATATCACAAAAATTCAAATTTCTTCATTTTTCAAAATCGTTTTATTCAAAACAATGATCAAAATCACCAGTTTTATAGACCCATTCTATTGGTGTGTAGCTGCCTCGGCTGTGGAAGCGGTCAAAGCATATAGGGCTTATCACAAAAAATCAGAACTTTCAAAATTTTCCAAGATTTTCCAAGATTTTCCGATTTTTTCCAAAATTTTCCAATATTTTCCAAATTTTAATTCAAAATTTTCCGGAAAATTTTCATCACTACATGTCGGTAGTATATGAATTATTAAAAACTTAGTTTTTTCATAACTGCTCAAATAATTTTTTGGACCACGGGAACGTGATCTCCGCAAAAAACTGAATCTTTCCATATAATTTTTTCACTGTATACAGATACTTTTTTGAGTCGACACTGCATGCACTCTACCTACTCGTACTGTGCATGTACTTACTCTATGGATCTATAGGTTTGGACTTATCAGTCAAGTGGGTCAATACAGACGTCTGTCTGAAGTCATGGCTCCCTTTCAACCTCTGCTGTGACCAAAAAATTCTATTGGACTGCAGAACTCGATATATCATTCAAACGCTCCAAAGGAATAATTGTAAACACCATTATTGAGGGCGTTGAGATTTTTGACCCAACACGCGGCACCTAGCTGCTTGCGTCCGGATTGGTCAAAAACCGGTATCGGATTTTTTTCTCTCGCAAAAGCACTGTAATTGTCACAAACTCGCACCGGGATGCTGTCGAGACGGTTGGAAGATAACCCTTGCCGCATTGAGTAGGTATATATTAGGTAGAGTGGTAACTCCGCATTAAATCCCCAATGTGTAACTTTCGATTTTATTGAATGAACTCGTGGGAGATACATGTGGCATTGTCACCAAATGTGAGAAATGCAATTTTTTGCAGTTTTGCAGAAATTACAACGGAATATGACTGATCATTCTCAAACGATGATGAAAGTCATCCCAGTAGCCATTTATAGTAGAATATAATGTTTACTAATTTAAATTATTAGTTAAAGTAGTCCTAATGAGGACTGATGGCGTTCTCCAATCCGCAAGTGTACAAAGGCAATGCTACTGTAACCATTGGATTAATCAGTTCTTAAAAGAACTCAATGTAGCTTTCTCGTGGCAACGAATTAAAATTGATCAGCTTTTTGGCCCAATATCTGGTAAAAATGGAAATCTTAAGACTTGTAATACTACTCATTCTTGCTGTTAATATACTGATACCATAGATTCAAAACAGACGTCTAATATACTGTACCAACTACAGATGCTGATAGTGGAAATAGAATAGGACAATGGTCACCATAGGTTAAGGAAATTAAAAATGGATATTATAAAACAAAAGGAAACCGATGAATAAAAATTGGAAAAGTGGAGGTAAAATATGGAAATACAACGATGCTACTACACCGATTACAAGTGAACTATATCTGACACTACACAAAGCAATGGTAAGAGTGGATAAGTGGAAAGTGGATAATGGAGGTAAACAATAGAACTACAATGACACTCTACTACACCGAAAGAAATGAAACTATACACACTATACCTAAGACTACACATGGAAAATACTATTTCTTCACTTGAATTTGTTATCGCCAGTTCCTTCATCCGTCTATAGTACTTCATATAATTCCACACTTCTTCATTTGAATTACAATACATCGACCACTACTTCAGCTACCGATTGAGGGATATAAAACATAATACTGCAGTCCGTCAGTCATCAGCAGGTACTCGTCTAGTTGTGTTTCGACCCCTAACCTGAACACTCAAACCCAGACGAGCGGGGTCCCACACATAGTGGCTGACAAAATACTGAATAGGTAATGATATGTCGCAAAGATAAATCAGACATCATTCAATTGTTGCGTTTCCCACATGTAAACTGATCCTGTCATTAAATTCATCCCATTAATAAATACAGTATGCTTTTTTGCGATCCGCACATGTAAACAAATCCTGTACATCAATGACATCATGGCAATAATGCAGAAGGAAATGATATTATTCTACAGATCGTCCGTGTCATGGCAGCCTTGGGTAATGTTTGTTAAATTAGCACGATGACCTGCTATTGCTTTCATGATGAACCTCAAGAGAATCTTCTTATTAAGGGAGATCATATCACAGGAAACCTGCCACTGGTAGAGCAAAATAACAGAATCAAAGACAATGATTTCAATTAACTTTGAAAAATGCAACAAATGGGGCCACATCACCATTCAGATCCAAGAAGTGAAGCATTAATTTAGTAAATCATAAAATCATGCAGGTGAAAATCGAATTTAAAACTTGAAATTTCAGGCAAGAATGCACGTATGATAGACTGCGACTTTTTCATGAAGACTTCCATTAGGCTACACTGCGATTCTTGAAATTCCCTTGATAATCAGCTTGATTTCCATCTAGCTAGGTTGCTTATTAGCAAATATTAATTCCTTTTGATGTCCAACATGTTTCATACTACTTACACTGTATATATACACTTTCATTACTTATATATATTAATGGGCCTGTGGTCGCATCTACTCAGTGCCGATGCCGTCGGTTATGACGGTAATTTGATGGCAAAAACTGAGTATAATAAAATCATTATCACAGGAGAATGAGGAGAGCTACCCGGTATCTAAAATATGCAGACAAATGATCGCATCGCAAAATTATTTCGTCAAGCACGTTGAGCTCTTGAAAACATCTTTGTATATTTCAGCAAAATTGTCCCCCTACTGCTCTCTTGGCTGAGCCCTTCATTTTGACCATTTTTTGGGAATAGGCCGATGCTATATCTCCCGTTCATTCGAATCATCAGCCTATCCCAAAGGTATATGATCTTCTTTCTTTAGTCAAGACCTACGCATCGTGTTGGTAAGTATTTTAGTGATGCCAGGATACAGCAGGTATTGAAAAATTCAGTTTAGACTATCAAATAATTTAATATCAAATGGAACAGAGTATGGCTGCTGCATGGGAATACTGTCTCAATCACTTGTGTACTGAAATTATAAACACAGGAATTAATAATACTGATTGTCACATAACCATTCCAACTGCTCGCTCATACATATGATAGTCAGATGAGGTTGGGGAAACACAATCAAAGAGTCCACGGGCTGCGTCGGTTGCCTTGGCGTAGATTTTTCGGGCGTCCTTTGTGATGACTGGTGGAATAACTGCTTGAGAACTTTCTATTCTAAAGTTTGAAGTCACCGACTGAAGGCCATGCAGGGAAATGGGTGATGCAAATCTAAAACGGCAAGCAAAGTTGAAATTCTATGGAGAATACTACCTCGAATATTTCACTTACTTTTCGTATATTAGGCGATCAGGTCTGCTTATAGCTGTCAGTCCAAGAGATTTCATGGCGCTCTGAGAAGCGCTTAGCTTCATGCTGCCACAATATGCACTACCGTCCATCGTCACGCCCTCCCAGCTGGTAGAGAGACTGTCATCAGAGTTAGTGCGACTAGCAAATGACGAGCCTTCACTGGATGAGGCTCGATCAGCTTCCCAGCGTGGCTGGAAATCAGTGATGAATATAACGTTTCATGCATCCCTACACTCAAGTGTCTTTACATGATGATCAAGACTTTCTACAGGTATCAAACAAAACGTTCATCTAGATGTTTCTATGTAACCTATAAGACATTATTGTCATTATTATTTCTACAGATGGATATTTGAGACATGCTCAATTATAAGAGACAATATCAATATAGGCCTATTTACCAATTACTTCTCAATAAAATGGTATCTAGCCACTAAGGTGGTGGATTTTCGGTTTCAATCAAATTTTCAAATGGCAACACCGTGAAAAATGCAGTCTGGCAGTAATTCTTTCCTCCATTGCAGTTTATTTGCAGATCATGCAGTGAGAAGGTTCGTCTGTTGTCCCAACATCAAGCTAACAACAAACGTCTATGGAATTCAATTTTATTGCAAAAGGGAAATGCGAAGTATTTTTTAGATATTCATGACTTGGCAACCTTGCAAGGTTTCTAATAACTGTTCACATTATTCTGTGGTTAGGAATTTTTCGTAGGGACAAGGCAACTAATTTCGAAAGTCTCTAAATTTAGGAATCTGCTATCGAGCATATCCATGCTTCAGCATCATCCAGGTCTAATTACAAAAACGAGAATGCTGTTGAATATCCTATCTATGCGCAACACATTTCGATGTCAAGGTCCAACGCAAAAGTTCACACCAAATACATAGAATGATACATAGGCTTCAAATTCGTAAAAAGTCGACTAGTGCGGACTTAAATGACACCAAAATGCCAAACCAAAAGATAATAGCTTATATATAGTTCCAAATATTATTATGGCAGTTTTTGAATGGCCAAAAGATAAGTCATATCATTAAAATTATTATATTATATGTGTATCTAAAGAACAATTCGACGCGCGATTATAACGGAATAAGAAAAATAATCGAAAGTTATTTAAACCGAATAATTATTTCGCCGGTCTGGCCGCTTCAGCTGTATCATTTACAAAAGATAAATTTAAAGGTGTAACAATAATATCAAAGTCAAATCACACTTCATGGCCAAGATATCTCTCTCACATAAGTTAGAAGTATGTCATGCAGTTAAACGTAGAAATCTTGTAGGCTGGAAATTTCTGTAATATCGCTGATCCAGGTAAATTCAGTGGATGAAATTCTTGCTTTGCGTTAATTAATTTTTCATTGTTTGCGTGTCTTATTTCTACTGATTCTGCTATTTGTCTTGTAAATGCCTCGCTGTTATATACTTCGATAATATTCATTTTGAATTTCGTTATTTTGTTTTCATGTCTCTCTTTACAATGTTTCCACAAAACTGAGCGATTATTTTTATGTTTTGATTGTTGCATATGTTCTTTCCCTCTAATCTTGCCATTTCTTGAAGTCTCACCAATGTATTATGAGTCACATTTTTCACATTTGATTTCATAAGTAACTCAACGTTGGTTGCAAGGACCTTTGCCTCCTGATTGACATATAGAACAGCATCGATCTTTACATTTTTGACTTTTTAGTGGATTTGATTTTTGCAATTTTCTTTTTAAAGAAGTACCAGCTTTTTCCACAACTTTTATTTTCTCTTTGCTTTTACGTATTTCACGTTCCATGATTCTTCTTAATTCCGAATTAGGTGATGATGGCACAAATGATACTGAATCAACGTTCCCTTTTCTGAACCACTTTGACTTTTTATTTTGTTAGTTCTTCACTTCATTCTTTCATGTCTTTTCCAGCTTCTTGGTCTGTACATTGGTTGATTACCTGATTCGTCTTTCTTTACAATGTCGTCATATGCTTTTAATGCTGATAGAATCAATTCTACTCTGAATTTTTGAGAATAACCGGAAAATTGGATCCGGTTATATGGCAACCGGAAATGGTAGGATTAGAGGGAAAGAACATATGCAACAATCAAAACTTAAAAATAATCACTCAGTTTTGTGGAAACATTGTAAAGAGAGACATGAAAACAAAATAACGAAATTCAAAATGAATATTATCAAAGTATATAACAGCGAGGCATTTACAAGACAGATAGCAGAATCAGTAGAAATAAGACACGCAAACAATGAAAAATTAATTAACGCAAAGCAAGAATTTCATCCACTGAATTTACCTGGATCAGCGATATTACAGAAATTTCCAGCCTACAAGATTTCTACGTTTAACTGCATGACATACTTCTAACTTATGTGAGAGAGATATCTTGGCCATGAAGTGTGATTTGACTTTGATATTATTGTTACACCTTTAAATTTATCTTTTGTAAATGATACAGCTGAAGCGGCCAGACCGGCGAAATAATTATTCGGTTTAAATAACTTTCGATTATTTTTCTTATTCCGTTATAATCGCGCGTCGAATTGTTCTTTAGATACACATATAATATAATAATTTTAATGATATGATTTCCAAACAATTCTTTCATAAAATTATTTATTTAACATGTCAATAGATAACTCCTCAGACTAAAAGCTTCCGGGATTTTGGGATCCAAATTCCTTTTTGCTTAATGCACTTTTTAGCGATGATTCAAATTATCCGAGTGTTTCATATACGTCAGGACTTCGAGTCCTGCGGCTTCGCTGTTCTAGTGATATAAGAGGCTGAGTTCAATCGGCGTTGCCACAGACGTGCAGGCCTGCGCCTTCATCGAAAGCGGATCATTAGGGCATCGAGATTAGTCACATTCTTACAATGGTTACTTCTCATGATATAAAATAAAGATGCCTGCTTCTGCTTGTCTTATTGACATTGAATTTATTAACGAGATGCAATGCACTTTACAACACAATTATGAATTTCACACAAATTGTATTCCCATCCGGCCCTCTTATCTTTCAGTTGGAAAATAATTATCGGCTTCCAGTGCAAGCTTGACAACGCAATGTTCGAATTATTGATTATCCCACTATTATCCTTCCATATTTTTCTTTTCCTTTTCGGATGACAACGAAAACAATGTCTTGGATTCGAAAAAAAACGGATGAATCACATTACGTATTACTACTACGAAAAATAATATAGGAGGCATTCACCGCTGCGCAGGATTATGTAAATATACAGTGTACTGCTCCAACCGCGAATTACAAACTCACAGGCAATGAACGACTTGGATGCTGATAGCAACAAAGGTCTTGATACTGTGGAAATGGAGACTGCAAGAGACATGCACATGAAAATATCCATGAAATTTTTGAGCTATTAACAAAAAACAGATTATTACTACTATAATATCGTGAACAAATAACCGGTATCTGTCGACATCACTCCTTCGGTCGCTGGGGTAGATTTTAAGGAAGTAACAAGTGACCTTTGTAGCTCATTTTCATTTTTTGATTCACTTATTTACACATTTCCATTCATGCTTAGTCAAAGTTAGACTTAACGTAAGAGAGGACTTTAAGGGTCTCATGAGCTCTTTCAACATCTCCCTTCCACACGTGCTTAAAAATTTCGGATAGTTCAACAACTATCCAAGTTTGAGGGAAGAGGACGAGCATCATCGGAAAATCTAAGGCAGAATGTTGTAAAGAGAAGGATGAAACAAATGTGACAGAAAGCGGAAATGTAGGCTATCTCTTCCATGGCCTTCAAATTTGTCAATAAAACCTGTAAAACTAGCTTAATCGCCACAAAATGTCATCGTGCGTCGACTTCTGAAATGTCAATGACCTAGTATTCTTGCTGGTGAAAAAGGGTAGGGTCCTGAAAAATCGCAACATTATTCCAATAACAGCTGAAGAGATGACAGACAAGAGAGAAAACAATACAAGCACGTGAGCTTAAACGATTAATCTATAAGCAGTTGTGCAGTTTACTTCATATTAACACTTCCAGTAAAATATGCTTTGCATTAAATTGGTTGAAATTCTTTATATGGATGGAAGTGCTCTCCGCTTAGTCCATCTAAAGTTTGTTCAACGATTGACCAACTGTTAAAGATTTTATACAGTGCAATTGACCGTGACAGTAATATGAAGCTTGTGAAAAAGGCGTATTCGACCAGATAACAAACAATTAGTAGGAAAGTGAAGTATGAAATTGGTTCGGCCCTATATGGGTCATTGTTCATGACAATTTAAGTTGCATTTAAGTTTGCAAATTTCTCATTTTTTCATGTCTTGATTGCTATAAGACGATTATAACTAATGCTGTAGTACACATTCAGTTTTCAGGCGATGAATTGCGAAGCGCCATGAAGATACATAATCAACGACAAGGTTCCACAAGGAACGATGATTTTTAGTCGCCTTCACTTTGGATGGAAGCAACATGGTACACAGAGTTACCATCGTGGCCAAAAATTTAAGCCCACACATGTATATTTCTGCTTATAGAGCAATAAGCATTTCATAAATTTTTATTTTTCATTTTTATAAGCTTATAAGCAATTCATCATAAGCAATGCGCTCATAAGCTATATGAGCCCAGAGAAGCATTCCACTTTGTCTGACTCATTCCAATTTTCCGTTTAATTGATTGTTTCTAGATGTACATGTATGTAACTGTTTAAAATAGCGTTATGTTTAAATTTCAATAACTCAAAAAGGAGCTTTGAAATTGCTATTCTTCTGAACACGATGGACAAGAAACGAAAGACGTGGAGCAATTTCATCGCCGCAAAATCGCTGCCTCGATTGAATCACCGAGTCACAGCGTCAAAAGGCATCTAAATTGAGTTTGTTGATGGGTGCTGTTAGAAATGCTTTGCAATTTCCTATCGGACAAGAACGACCATCACGAGTAGGTCTATCAACTGACAGGGTTGAAAGTGTCTAAAAGATCCAAGATAATTGTTCAATACATTCTTCATTGAATATGTTGAAAACATTGAAGTATGCTAGAGTGGTAGTGAGCGATTCAGCTATTCCAACACGTTTACAGGACTTCAAACATCCTGCTGGTCGGTCTTCAAGAAAACCCCTGTTGACAGAGAGCTAGCAACGTCGGGGCGTCATAAGGAGAAGTCATAAGAGTAGAGGAGAAGAGTCATGTTCTCCAATGAAAGTGTTTTCAAGCAGGTCTGTAAAATTGCCTCCAGCTACACTTGCTGTCATTTGGTAAAAGTTAGGATCCGATTTACTAATAAAACTGTCAAGTAGGCCTCCCAACTTTCAGCAATGATTTTGGGTGCAGTCAGTGTAAGAGGTCGTGCAGAACTTGTCATCTTCAAACGAGAGGGAAAGCTAAATTCAATGTGATGCATCGAAATTTTAAAAGAAAGATGCCTCCCCGTATAGTAAATCGTCAAACTGAAACATTTCAACGAGATTCTGCCCCATGAGACATCTCAAAGGTGACAAAAGAATGTTTTTCTGAATACCACGTGACAGTCCACTCACTATTACCGTCCCTGACCTCAATGGTGTTGGGAGCTGTTGGTCTCAAATAAAGGGCAAAGTACATATAGCATCTCATTGCCCAACGTCGAAATTGATCTGATAAACGTTATCAGGACTATATGAACCCAGGATACAACAACAGAATATTGCCGAAACCCTGTTTTGAATACGCGAGACAGAAATGTAAACAGTCCAGAAAAATAAAGGACATCCGACCAAAGTTTGAATGTACAGTCGTTTAGACAAAAACTAATTAAGAAAAAGTGTGATGCTTGCAATTTAAAGTTAAAATCAGATGATAATAATAACTAATGAGTTCTAAAAAGTTTAGCCGTCTTATCATTCAAATATCAACTCTCAAGTAGGCTTAATGTTTTGGCCACGATGTAATGTGAAACTTATGAAAAATGCATATTCGACCAGATAATATACAATTAGTAGTGAAGTGAAGTATGAAATTGGTTCTGCCCTCCTCTATGATTCTCTGTTCGTGACAATTCAAGTTGCAGTTAAGTTTGTAAAATTCTCATTTTTTCATGTCTTGATTGCTGTAAGACGATTATAACTAATGCTGTAGTACACATTCAGTTTTCAGGCGATGGATTGCGAAGCGCCATGAAGCGACATAATTAGCGATAAGGTTTCACCAGGAATCGATCATTCCACGACGCTCCGGTCCCGAAAAAAATTAGTTCGAAAAAATGCAATCCATTTCCGTCAGCATCATCGTGTAAAGCAGGTCATGAGTACTTAAAAAATATTGCATACCATTAGCAAATAATCTAACGGGTTAATCAAATGTTACTGATACTTATTGATTTTTCTAATTTTTGTGAAATAAACTTGATTTGTCGCGTTGTTGAAAAAATGCAATCCAATTTTATTTACACTAGCTTGTTAATGAAGCTAAGGAGAACACAAACATCACGTTTATTGAAAAATCTATCGAGCTAATCAAATGATATAAACATTCATTGATTTTTTTAGCATTTCTATGAAGATTTTTGATTTAAATCACTGCATTCAAAAAGTAATAAGATGTTTTAATACAACCCTTCAACTTTGTTTGAGTCATTCGTGGTGTTTGTGAATGTATCCGCCTTTCTTTTTCCATTGCTTTTGTTATCATCAACTTTACCCATACTGCGACATATACCAGCTGATTGGCGTTAAGTCGCATATCTTTGCAGCAGATCCCTGTATCAGTGCGTGATTTTTACTTTATCGAATACAACACAGTCGTATACGACACACATCGATAAGATAGAGTCGCTGACGACTATGAAAGCCTTTGTTGTTATGAAATAGCGTACGAATGGCTGATGGAAATGAATTGCTTTTTTTTGGGGACTGGGGTAACGGAATACAGAGTTATAACAGAACTAAGAGGAAGTCATCAGGAACTTCTACATGTCAGAGAAAGATCCGTCCCGGTGTCCGTTCCATCTATTTATTAAATGGCGATATTTGAACAAGATAGGCATTATTGCGTCTTTCCCTACGAGCATCTAAGAATCTAGAAACTATGGCACACGCAAAATTCAGATTTCTGCGATATTATGTTTAGTGCAATTCGAACAAAGATTTTTAGTATTCCAAATTATGAAATACATTATTATTCGGTTGTCGACAGATAAAAATGAATCTGTCGGAAACTGAAGAATCCGACCCATTCGAGAACTAGTCCATCAATTTTCCTTGGCAAATTGCTTTTCTCACACGCTCTAAATCTTCTGCCACTGACTTTCAGGTGATGACGTGAGTAGAATTGGTCTTTATGATTTGCAAGTATCTCCATAGCTAACCGCTTCGCTGGTTGCAGTTATACAAGTAAAGCACACAGGGATCAGCCAAATTCATCAACGGTTACAATTTAAAACAGGAGAGGAAAGAAGGAGGTGATGTCAAAAGAATCGGAAGGAAACGTGTGTCTGCTGCTGCGCGAGGTCAAGTGGAGATATTCCGCTACCAAATACCGTTGTAAAGATAAACTGAAGAGATACACAACATAGTGAGCCCCGCTTTTAGGTATCGGTGATAGAATTCAAATAATGCTTTCAAATAATGTTAAGATCATTTAGGAAGGGAGCTTTACCTGTCGATCGCTATCCACTTGAATCTGCTTAGGCGACACCACAGAGCTGCCGGAGTCATAGAGAATAGTGTGCATAAAACATGCAGTCAGATCATTGAAGGCGGTCATTTCGAACGGTCGAAGATAATCTTCTTGCCAATTGACTCTGAAATTTACGCAAGCAAAATGTCAAAGAGCAGAAATTTAAACAGAACATATACATACATAGTTTCCATTAAGTTTGCGAAGGATGAAAGTATGCAAATTGTACTGCATTAACATTTTGTGATGCATTCTAGTATCATTGAAATAGGGAAAGAGGACACACTTAAAAGCTCAGTCTATTAGCAAAACTGGTGAGAGGTAACAACTTATTAGCATATAAAGGCATGTATAATAGTCGATGCCATAGTGAATTCTAAGACTCCAAATAACGCTTTGAGCAATAATGATTAAATGGAAAATTAATTTTCAAGTAATCAGAATTAAATTTTCCGAATAAAACAGAATCCTCTGAATTAAGAATATTCCGAACAAGTCTCATCATTTGACTTACTCCTCGTCACTTCGTTTGTGGAGTTCTCCTTTGACTTTCACAGGTTTGGAGACAAGTTGATAAGGCCGAGGAAGGACCTGCAGGACATCTTCGGATAGCCAGGCAGAGTAGGCACGTCTCCAAGGGGGTGAACGATCAATATCATAGTTAAAATGAAGATACATATCCGTTGGCAGCTCCCAAATATGAGGCCGACCAGGCTTAGGACGGAATACACCAAGGAAAAGATTAATAGCTGATTGTTTCTCAGCGTCAGAAAAAGCGTTTGAATAATACCTGAAAAAAAACATTTATCAAAGCTTGTGATAAGTAATGTAACAAGGTCTCTAAAAAGTAATACACAATATTCACAGAAATACTGGTGAAATTCTGTATTAAAGATGGACAAAGATGCTACTAAAATCATAAAATCCACTAAGCATTATCTAAATGAGAATCAGTTAGTTGCGGTTCCTTCTGATAAAACGAACAGATTCGTAGTTACTGATAAAAGTCGACATCACAAAAATACTCGAGATCTTCTGCAAGATGAAAACACTTACCGTAGAATAGACAAGTCTAAAGTCAATCAAATAGAAACTCAAGCCAACAAAATCTTTAGATAGCATATGTAAAAATAATTTCACTCGTTTTGAAATAGAAAAACTAAGATCATGCGGTAGCAGACCTGCCAAATTCAAAACTTGTATCGAAGACCACAAGAATCCAACAGACGGTGGGTTTCCGTTAAGGCCGATTGCGTCAACAACTAACAGCCCTACTCAAAAAATTCGATTGGCTCATAACTCAAGTCCTCAATCAGTTAGCTGAATTAGTTCCATCATATCTGCGAAATAGTGAGGCACTTATAAATAGAATGCAAGAAATAAACAAAGACTTAATCACAGATGATCAAACGTTTGTGTCATTAGATATAGTTAGCCTTTACCCCAGCATACCAATTCAACATGGAATAGAAAGTGTGCTCAAATTTGCTAAACAAAATTGGAGCAAAATAAATAACTTTGGTATCAATATAGAACACTTGAAAAAGTGTCTTACTTTCATAGCATATAATTACGAAATCAGTTTTGAAGATGACACTTATTTACAAATTCATGGCTGCCCAATGGGTTCTCACTTCGCGCCACCGTTTGCAATCATCACTGTACACTTCATAGAAACGTGTGCTTTAGAAATCCTCGAGTCTAGTGGCATTTAACCAATCCTGTTTTCTAGGTACGTGGATGACATCTTTCTTGGTCCATTCCACAGAGATCTGGAGTTGTTCGACAAAATGATTCGTATTTTCAATAGCATCAATTCGGACATTCAATTCACAATAGAAATTCCTGACTCGGGCTCGGCCCGGAACTTTCTAGATTTGTCAATCTTTATAGAAAACAATGATATTAGTTAGTGGTATTCGAAGCCTAATCACTCGGATATTACGTTGAAAAAAGACATAGAGAATCGGTGCTCCAATCTCGAATTAAAGAAGAAATCTTTACAAAAGATGCAGAACCGACTCTACGACAACGGATTCGATCAGCGTGATTTTAATAAAAAGAAAAGAATTAATTCTAGAAAGCACTAGAAAGAAAACGAAAAATGACGAGATCAAAGTAAAAATTGACTGTTGATTACATAAGCGATAGCTGTAATAGAAAAATTAATTCCCTTATTAATAAGTATGATCTACCGGTCACCTTAGTTAGCAAACCCAACAAAACTTTAAGTCAATACTTGAATAATGATAGGTCTCGTAAACATAAAAATTGTGACTTATGCAACAGCCTTAATGATAGCTAGTTGATGGCAGCTTATGGGAGGTTATTTAATTTCATAGTGAATCTCACTTCCGTTTGTGTTGTCTCCTCGAGAAAAGATTAGCTGCTTAAAATATGTACAGTCTATTTGCTAAAAGATATTTACAATTCCTTGTACATATTTTTAGCAGCTAATCTTTTCTCGGGGAAACGACACAAACGGAAGTGAGATTCACTATGAAATTAATGATAACTATGCGGGTGATGATCGCCACGTAGTGTATCAATTTACTTGCCAATTCTGTCAACAAGCGTACATCGGTCAAACTAGTCGTCCTTTTCTTGCCCGTCTAAAAGAACATACAAGTCGTTTAAAAGCTGGTAATAATAACAGTCCCCTTTCTGAACATGCGAAATATCGGCGTAGCATGACTATTAAAGATTTCAACCTCATGATTCTTAGCAAGCACAATTCACCTATTGAAAGCCGCATTACTGAAGCTAGGTACATTAGCACTAAGAATCCAGGTCTGAACAGGAAACAGGAGCTGGTTAGTTGACGGATGCCCGCGACTAAGCGATCGAATCGATTAGTATTTAAGATCCACTTCACATTTGTACTTCCGTCACATTCTGATTTTACTGGCACTGAGGCAGTGACCGAGTCACGAAACGTCTGCCTTTGTAAATAGTTTTACCTTCAGCTTCTATCTTATTTTGTATTACAAGTGGATAAAAACAGTGGGAGAGACTTTTCACTACAAAACTGCTATAAGATGGTCATCAACTGTCCGTCACACTACTCAGCTGATCGATCAGTCTAAATCGCCGGTCGTGATTCGACAACTTCATCAGGTCGACATTCCAGGGAAGCCAATCATACAGTCAAAGTCACTGTACTTGGTGGTAGCGCTTTTCAAGGGATCTACGCCTACGACGAGGATGTGGTCAATGACCTTAACTATCTGAAAGTGAATTTAAGACCAATTGCAGCGAAGTCATTGAAGCTATCGAAGTTTATTGAAGTTAAAGTCAAAGTAAAACCAACCGAGTTAACTTTCACCTGGTCTTTTCAAGGCTGACCCCGGAAGTGTCAATGTTCTGGACATGACTAAATTGTGACAGTGTAACAGCGATTACAATTCAAATTACCATGGCAGAGCCAACTACAACACAAAAATCTGTCTGACTACACAGAATTGACTTGTAGAACCTGATGTACAGAGCCTCCAACACTGACAACAGAACGCTGATCCGAGTCACGTGACTGTGAACTGCTGACAATGTGCCTCGTTACTGATGTCACAGCTTTACAATTCTTACCTGCAGCAAGCCAAGCAAGTACATGCCCAGAGATACGAGCTGCCAGACGCATGCGAGTTCTTCCCATGTAACTGACTCCACAGTATAAAAACATAAAAAACATAATAGCAGTAAAAACATACGAATTTTTGTTTCTTGTTGATGTGTTAAAAAGGAACGGTTATCCGCAAGATTTTATAGATAGGCACAAGATTGTTAAACTGCCATCTACACCTTGTGAAGTATTTGAGGGTCCTGAAAAGAAGCCTGTCTACCTGAGACTACCATTTTATGTTGATTCTGCATCCTCAAGTATTAAGAAGGAAGTGTGCGGTGTCTTGTCATGTTTTGCCGTTGTGAATCCTATTGTGATTTTTTCTATTAGAAGTATGCCTGTAGTATCCCCTAAAGATCGATTGCCAGCGTCAGACTATTCTAATGTGATTTACAAGAATGTTTGTAACTGTGGAGTCAGTTAAATTGGAAGTACTCGCAGGCGTCTGGCGACTCGCATCTCTGGGCATGTTCCTGCTTGGCTTGCTGCAGGTAAGAATTGTAAAGCTGTGACATCAGTAACGATTGAAGCTGGGACATTCCCATAACAACGTCTAAATGTTTCATAATTTTAATAAACTTATAGTTAATAAGACTTAAGGTTTGCCCTTAAGAGGACAGGTGGTGCGTTCCCACCGGCAGACATTAAACGTTCAAGGCGCGTCAAACTTTCGACTATCCTAGGACTACATTTTAGAGCCAAACTTGACGAGATCGGTGTGGAGGACCTTCCCACTAGTTCATTTTTCAATCAGCGCTTCTAAAGCGGGGCTGGACCTTACCCCTAATGGTCCTTTGACTTGTGATCCTCGACAAATGCATGAATGCATGAAGGTCTTTAAGCACAAAGACTTGACGGATCTGATTGCGTGCCGGGCGGACCTTCCCGGGGGTCCATAACATAGCGCTATACGGGCTGGACTTCACCCTTAAGTGTACGAGATCGTACAAGGCCGCTTAACAAGTGATCTCCTTGGTCAAAGTTTCAGGCTCGATTGATTAGGAACTTATATATAAATAGACACTTAGTAATCACCATGTCAACCCTATGGAGACCAGTAACGGACACAGTCCATTCATCACACTAAGGCAGTAAGCGATAAATAAATAAAAAAAAAACAACGTTAAAACAAGTAAAACAATAGCCAGTCGTCAGCAGGTACCCGCCTGGTCGCGTTTCGGCCCCTCTACCTGAACGCTCAAGCCCAGGCGGGCGGGGCCCCGCATAAACTTATATGCGGCTGGCATTCTAAAATCAATACAGTAATGATATGTGTAATAATAAGTAATACTGATAGTAATAGTAAAAACAAAAACAGAACAACCGCAAAAGACGGATACAACCAAAACAAACTAAAATATATGTGTGAAATGCTGAAATGGTATAACCAATAAAAAAATTCCAAGAAAACAAACAAAGTGTTAATTTTATTGTTTAAAATGCGCACTGCGATGTCAGCTGCCTGGCTGAGAAATATCCAAACTTGACTAGAAAATTGTTATGACCGGTTAGGATTTTCTCATTACATGTCTTCATTTTAGACTTACAATATCCTCTGCCGCTCATCACAAAAAGTGTCATATTAATTCGTTTAATTAGATCTTCGAGCAGATGCGACAATAACGTAAAACCTGGCCGGCAAATACATTAATTCCCATGTTATAAGGTATTGCACTGTCTGAAAATGTCAACAGAACAACAGGGAAATCAAAATCTTCCACTTTATGATATATTGAGGTTCGAAGACCGTCACTACTAGATTGGAGTCTCACATTGAGGTAAACAACGGCTTTTTCATTGACTCCGTTTCTATTTGCAAGAAGCTCCACTGGGTAAATTTTTGGAATCTAGGTATTGAAATGCTTGTAATCTATTATGCATATATCGTCTATATATCTCGAAGTGTTTGACAATAATTTAGCTAGTCCAAACTTTTTATTTTTAACCAATTGTTTCATAAAAGCAAATTCGCAATTTAAGAGAAACAAGTCGGCAAGTAAAGGACTGCAATTCCCTCCCATTGGTACCCCTCGAATTTGTCTGAACACATAACCGGAAAAAGAAATGTAGACTTCAGACACTATAAAATCAATAGCCTTCTTAAAAGAGTCCACGTCATAACAAAAATACCCCTTATACTTGATTTTGGAGAAAAACGACTTCTCATATCCTACACACAAGTATCTACGATTAGTGGAATTGAATGTGAGATCAATGATCGAAAAAATATTATTCTTGATAGCACCTTGATCTAAGTTTGTATAAAGAGTAGAGAAGTCAAAAACTTGCATAGAGTGGACGTTCACGTTAGAAATATTCCTCAAAAAATCTTGAGTCGAGGCTACACTCCAAAAGTCAGAATAACCAGTATTACTCCTGATTGACTCACAGTATCTATGGAAATTTTCTCTTATCACTTTCAGACCTTTGTTGATATTCACCGATAACTTTTTAGTTGTACAATTTCTGGCTCCGGCAATGAATCTAAACTTAAGGATTTTTATGCAAATTTGGAATCCATAAAAGTTTTGGTAGTTTAAGGTCCTTGTCACTAACATTAATATTAAAGTTTGATTTCATATCTTTAACGTGTTTAGTAAGGACTTCCTTTTCAGAAATGAGCTCAGGTTTATAAGTTGCATTCCCTACTGCAGTGGAAGAATCTATGTCAAAACCAAGCTCGTCCATCAGGATTTTGAGATAAAACTTCTTACATATGAAACTAAAGTTGTCGGATGCTTTATCGACAGGAGCGACTATCAAGTTTTTATGGAGATCTTGCAACTCCTTATCAACACAAACGTTGCTGCCATTATCTTTCCTACCCAACTTCTTACAACGAAAGATGCGGTGCTTTACTAACATGATGACCCTGTTTTTCCAAATAGAGAAGTCATCAACTTTTAAGTGAAGGCGACTGGACACACGAGATATATGATTATCTATGGAATCGCTGATCTCTTTTTGAATGGATTTCCATGATATTGACCTAGACAATCTGTGTTTAGTGCCATACGCAAATATAGCTCTGAGACCTGGATCATTTATTATATCTAAATTGCCGGTAAAAACATGCCCATAAAGCTCATGAACAAAACTGGTCATCGAGTCACAGCTGCAATCGCTCTGTAAAAGGATGCAAAGTGTTCAGCCTTCATATATGAAAATCTTCCTTACTGTTAAGCTCGAAGGCAATTTCTGTATCAGATTTATTACGAACATCGACAAAGTCAATAATTTGTATACTTACATCATCCCAACTGTGATTAGAACTATTAAAATGATTACTTAAATACGTATTGAGATGATTCTTTTGAACAGATTGCCGATGCCCATTAAGTCTACAATGTAATGGCTGCTTTGTCTGTCGAACAGACTGGACCCCACATGATTGACATGTGATCAAATATATTACATGTCTACTCTTACACGAGAAACTACTAGGATAATTTAAAACGAACCGTCTGCCGGTACTAAAACTCTTAAAAGTAGTATTAGTGTCAAGAGATTTACAACATAGGCATATTTTGCTGCCACCATAAAGCCTTTCTATGGTATTATTAATTTCTATGGCTGCCAAAGACATCAACACTACTGACCCATTAACGTCATACACTTTAGCTTGCATTATATCCATATTTCAAATGCCAGGACCCCATACTAAGCAAGAAATCCTTTCAGAGGTTGGACTTTAGATCATTGCTATCTAATTGGTACTTAGACCTAACACAACTAAACGAGGCACATTGTCAGCTATTCACAGTCATGTGACTCGGATCAGCGCTCTAATTTTAGTATTGTTACTCGTGCACGATCGCTACTCGTGCAGGAAAATTGTCACTTCCTGCGTCAGCCTTGAAAGGACCAAGTGAAAGTTAACTCGGTTGGCTTTATTTTGACTTAGTCACTAACTTCAACAAATTACTTCGCTGCAATTGTTATTAAATTTTCTTTTCAAATTAACTTCAAGATACAAATGTTTCTCGTATATCTCGAAGTGCGAGACCGCAAACTCTTGATATGGTCATTGACCATGGCTCTGTCGTCGGCCGAAGTTTTAAGGCTCGCTGACCATTATTAAACGACTGATTTCTCGTATTCTTCCTGCAACGCCTCACACGAAACCCAGTATGAAGTTCGGTAGGTACCGCAGCACAAAATTAGTTCATATTGATCATGTATACACTGATTGTGCTCTCAACACATTTTTATCGCTGTAATTTCTGTAATTCCGTACGAAGACTGTATCTACGAAGTGTATAGGAGATCATCATTGTGAACAATGAGGAGCGCACTTCATGACTTCATACTGCATTATATTCAATGATGGAACGAAAACAGCGTATACAATCATCGCTGTAACGTCATGCGAAGACCATTGAAGATAAAACTAAAAACATAAATTTCTCTGCAGACAGGATGGAACATGTAAAAGTGGCCATAAGTATGAAAATGGAAACGCCGTAAATATCATCTTAGAGACACGTTCATGTAAAAAAAACTCCAGTATACATTACCATGCAGTTAAGTTATGAACGGCAGCACTTTTTTACTATCTGCCAGAGGAAGTCTATTGAATACTATTGTCTAAAATGATATCCTCTGTCACCTAAGGATAGGTGTTCAACTTGCGTACTGTGTTTGTACTTTCATTGCATTACGAAATTCACAATAGCGGATTAAATGAAGCGTTGCCATTTCCTTTTCTGCTGCCACTTCCAAAATCTGGACGTTTCGAGTTGTCTTGCGATAATCACTACCGCGGGATCCATTTTCCATTATTCTAGTCAGTGCGTTCAACAGAAATAACGCTTACAGTTTTCAAGAATGAAAACACAAAATCACAATTTGTTGCTTTGCTTGCAAAAAAGTTCCTTTACTTTGAATTCCAATTTTCACGCTGTTTCAGATAATAAAAAACATAGAGAAAATACTATAGTTATGTTTAACGTGCTACAAGTAGAAAAGTAGTATTTGTTCATCACACAGCATGACCCATAAGAAGTCTATTCATTAACGTAATTTTAATGGGCTAAGGCCTATTGAAATGCTTCTAAATGGAAAAGTGTTTATACACGCGTAAAGCTGAGTAACATTGAATTAATAGTCACAATAATTCTTGCTGCATCGAATAATACTTCTAATATCTAAAATGCCTAACTTCCTTTGAGATAACGAAAAACATACCTTGATAACGTTTGTAGGATGTCTCGTGTTTGAGATGTCAAGGGAGCTGTTTTCCTGTAAGTGTTGATGGTATGAACAAGTTGCGAGCCTCCATACTGCAATGCAAGTGTGTCTCCGTGATCCTCATACAGATCTTCGAGTAAAATATCCAGCGAAGATCGGTCTTCGATGTTTGAGTTAGGAAGAATTCCAAGTGCATGGAGCTGCATACCGAGTGCAACTCTGCCGATGACGAATTGACTGGTATTGGTTCTATCGAGGCAGTCAACACAGTTCGTTCTGATGATGCCGTGCTGCTCACTTACTCCTGCCTGAAAACAAAATATCGAAAATCATAATAATCATGTTAAAGTCTTCCACAGCAGTCTTCGTGCATTTCTAGTCGTTTTAGTAATGTCATGCTTGGATAGACATTGTCGTCTGAGATAGGGCAAATGTGCGTGTGTGAAGTTGGCGGAACCATCCAGCGGGACCATCATTTATTACAGCGAGATTCTATTCAAAGCTACTTTTACTTTTTCAATTTCAGCCTACTGATCAAGAATCTGGACTCAGATTCCACGAATTCGCGGTTGTGTTTGAGAAATTCAAGTTTACAGATAAAAGTGGTTCCGCTGTGAAGCTAGCGGAACCAACTGCTTAGTTTCGTTGATAGGCGCAGTAAAGGTCTGTCTTGTGACTGACTGATTCAATTTGTTGTGCTGATCACAAATATATTCTTCATTTTAATAATATTGAACAATTATTAGTTTATTATTTTCATAAATCGGTAGTATCGCAACATACGCCGCGAGATCAAAAATGATTTAGGCTGGACCGCAAAACGTAATGCTACGGACTTGTTTCTTAGACCAGTGAAGCTTTAGAGCATATAGGTGCGAAATACTCGTAATGCAAACTTCACTTTCATCAATATTCACATCTGCAGTAAATTATATCATTTTTAATAATCGAATTTTCATCTATTTTTTGATCTTTTTATTTCTGATATTTTCACTTTTAATAATCGAATTTTCATCTATTTTTTGATATTTTTATTAAGTTCAATCGTATTTTGAGAATTTAAAGTATACCGAATGATGTGAAATCATATTGCAGGTTATGAGCCGTGATTATATTCTACAGTGACTCTTCAATATCTATGCCATATTCTGTAATGCAAACGTGTATGCAACACAGACAATAATGAATGAAGAGTGTTCACTATCAATCAATCAATCAATCAATCCTTTTACGTCCGTTTTCCAGACTCGCTGGGTTGGACTAGTCAGTGGCATTCCACGAACGGATACAAAAGTCATTCAATTTCATGATTCATTTTCTATTCAAGACATGTTTGCATCTGTGGAATATCGAAGTGTCATTCGATTTTTGTTGCTTCGGGACTTTGACCGGCAAACAATTTTAAATGAGCTGTCTTCTACTTGCAATGTCGAGCAACAGTTTACAAGTGGATACAAGCTTAGCAGCATCCACTTATTTATTTTTCTTTTTTTTTAATTTAGTTTTCCACTTATTTAGCTGTAGCAACACATCTGTAGCATAGATGCAAAACTAATATGCTAAGTATAGGATATCAAACGATATTTGAAAGCATTAGCAACATAACAAACGACGGCCGCAGGCCGGAGTTTGTTAAAGGATAATGCTTGAAAATATCGCATGATATCTAACATAACGCATAGTTTTACTTGTAATTCGGAGTGTGATGTCTGATGGTTTCCGTTTGTTATGTACATAATACACGGAACATATCAGGTAATAGCCATGGATTTCTAAATGCTATGTAAATCAATGCAGACGTCTATGGAAATATTCAATTCCATTCATTTCCATTCGGTTCATTTAGCGCATGAAGACGGCGTGAATTTCCATCAATTCTGTTTATAGCCTACCACTACATGTACATCAATGGTGTCAAATTGTTGTTTTCTAACTTACAACTCATATCCCAATGACGGGCAAGGACAGTAAGAAAATTTTGAATCTCGACATTCTTGAAATATAGCATGACATATTATCATATTCAAGATAGCATGACTCAAGCTTGATAAAATGCATATGGTTCAATGGCCCGTCTAACTCTGATGGCATTCAAAGTTTGTCAGCTACAAATTGTGCATTTTATGACTTCCTCTCTGAAGAAGAATGAGTGGACTTATAGCAGTATCAAGAATCAAACATGTCCTTCGGGGTTGCTCAATGATTGAAGAAAAGTCTGCGCCATTTAATCAATACACAAGACTCGAAGTCGTGAAATCTTGCTGTTTTAGGTATGGAGCGGGGTATCAACATCAATGGACAGTGGCAGATTGCAGTATGCGCTCAATTAAGATGGAATTCGTCGATGGACCCTATTATAAGAAACAGACAAGCCTCCAAGCTTCCATTTCGCAAAATTTTGAAGCAATTGTTTTATGTGCTTAGCGACACACTAACAGACCCTTTCCGTTGAACCCCAGCTCTTCAAACTATGTACACTGTTCAAAAAAGTCCTCGTACAAAATTGCTTACTCTTTTTGTAAAGCGATTTTTCATAGGTTCTCGCAATAGTTTGACGTCTATCTTTGGCACAATTGTAGCACATGTCCGAAACTTTCTCTCAGTCACTCGAATTTTCAAAGATGTCTGCTTCCCTGTCTGGTGGGTCCTAATTAATAAAAACGGGTACTCTTTTTCTAAGCTCTCTCCTGACTAGATATCCTACAGCATCAAAAATTTAAAATATTGCTGCGATAGATAGCGATCTGCTTTATCTGATGGTGCAGAAACGGTAAAGAAAGATGAAGCAATTATGTCAGCAGAGTTATTAGAAAATCAACAGCTTTTTTGGATTTTCAAGTTTGCAAACTTCAAAATCGCAGATTTGCAAACTTGGCATTTTTAAGGCTATGTATCAACTTTGAAGATCTAAAACCGTCGATCGATATCATTGTATTTGCATGTAAACATGGAAGCTACTGACAATGTAGAGATGTTGGACGATAAATGAGTCCAGCAATGGAGTCCGCGATAGCGGACGACATTGCTGGATGAATTTAGAGTCCAACATAGCATTGTTATCGATATTTCTATGTTCAGAATAATCAAGATGAAAGTATCCAGACAATGAAATTCAAATCCAGTATCTATGTTATTGAGATAAGCACAGAAATAAGAAGTAATCATTTATCAACATTAACGATATCTGGCAATACGATGGACGTCGACTTGGATAACATGCCTATAATTGATTTCAGTCTATTTCCCAATAGCATGATCACAAATCTAGAATTGAATGACATAAAGGAAATATTGAACGAACCAGTAGAAAGAAATGAGCAACAGTGTCAAATTCCAGAGGATGCGATCGCGGAAATGGAAGCGTTAGAAATCAGAATGAAATCTGCATCATCATCGAAGCAAGAGAGAGAACATTTTAAAAGATTTATGGACTTTTTAATAGAAAAACAGATCGAAGTTGATTTAAAGACCATTTCTGAAGAAAGACTGAATGGCCTGTTGAGATGGTTTTATAAAGAGCTAAAGACTAAAAAGAACGAATATTATAGTCCACAAAGTTTACGATGTATACGACCTGGCATTCATCGTTACCTCACTATAGCACTGAATCGAAATGTCAACATAATAAGCGGAGAAGAGTTCAGTCAGGCAAATCGAATGCTAACAACGATGTCAGCCTTATGGTTATCAAATGGAGGAAGACCAACTGAATATGTTTCAATTGAAGAGAATGATTTAACAAAAATTAACAAGTCATTTACACGAAAAACAGCCGATTCCCTTCAAAACGAAGTCATTTTTTCTATTCTCTATTTCCTTGGTGCAAGAGGAAGAGAAGAATTTAGGCGACTTCGCCGAAGTGATGTTTCTATTTGTACCGATTCTGAAGGACAAAAATTTGTAGAAGCATCATCAAAAGACAGCGACAACATAAGGAAAACACAAGACCCAGTTTGAAATTGAAAGAATATTCATCCAAACGAATTGGCAGAATACATACTCGAGCTATCGAAGCCATTGAAATTTACTTGAAGCTGCTGAGCCAAGGAACTCCAAATTCAGACAATCTTTTCCCCCGACCATTGAGCAACAAAAATAACAAACTGATTTTCAGCCGAAGCCAAGTTCGAGGGGAACATTGGTTGGGCGATTTTATGAAAACTTTATCAAAGAAATTGGAATTGTCAAAAATGTACACCAACCATTGTATAAGATGCACGACCATTACCAAAGGAAAAGAAAAGGGTCTCACAAATCAGAAATAGCGTTGCTAACTGGACATAAGGATGCAGCAAGTATCGATGGATATGGCCGGCCGTCAGACAGCCGCAAGCGCCGCATAGCAAGTGTTTTGTCAAATAATGAACCAAATAACCAGAAAAAGCATGAACATGAACCCGAAGAAACAATTACGAGAACAGTAAACACGGAACAAATAAACCAGATGATGAACATGGTGGCGCAATCCACAGGAAATACGATCCAAATATTCAATAACTGCACAGTGAATTTTTGATTTTAATATTGTCTGGACACTTTTCATTGTCTGGACACTTTTTCTCATTGTTTGGATACTTTATATTAAATGCATTTTCAGATATCATTGAACCTTTTTAAATAGATCACAACAGGGAAATGACGATAACAATGTTATATTTATATGCCTATTGTTATAACAAACTATAACAAACTCCGACCTGGGGCCGTCAGTTTTTTTTATGGATGATTTCAAGTCGAGTTTCTCCTCTCATATAGATGAAGTAATGATGAGAATATGATGATCATAAAAGCCACTTTTACCCCACGGAAGACAGTTCTGTTGTACAACCAGAAATTGACAGAGTGAATGCAGCTGTCACTCAAGTCTCGTGTGCTGCTACTCCAAGTAGTGCCAAAATGATTACCGGTGTTCCATGTCCAGTGGAAGACTGTTTGGAGCGTTCAGCACCTTCAATGCTGCATCATCATCTAGAAAGACATGTTCTCGGCATTTATTCAGGCACCATTCCAACAGTATGGCTTAATGATCATAGAAAATACGTATGCTCATGCAACCGCTTGGCTTCAATTTCTCAAGCCAACAACCACAGGAAGAAAACGTACTTCGAATTCCGCACCAGATACTTCCTTTCTTTTAAATGAATCACAGAATATTCAACTCGAAACTTCAGACAATGCAGTTGCTTTGCCTTCTTGGAGTGAAATCATGTCCCATACACGTCCAACTCTAAAAGCTGTGCCATACAAGGCTCATTTTATTTTTGCTCAGATTGTATCAGAAGCGTTAATGGATATTGTGAATACAAACTCGGAAGATTCCTGGAAGAGGCTATGCATGCTACCAAAGTCCGTGCTACCATCAGGTAAGCGTGCCTGACATTGCTAAATTTTGCCAACAGTGGAAAGATGGAAAGCATGTTGAATTATGGAATGCTGCAAAATCCACAGCCATATTCATCAAACGTCGTGACAGCAAGAGAACCTTAAGAAAGGAAGAGTCTGATTGCATCGATCAATCGATTATAGATGCCGCCTTGAATAATGCCGCAAACGGTCAGTATGGGCGGGCGTGTCGCATTTTGATGTCGGATGGAATCGCCCCAAATAATGAGGAAACATGGGCATCCCTTCTGTCTAAACATCCACATGGACTAGAGCCTTCGATAGTCATAGATAATGAGGCTCCACCCCCTCAATTGGGGCCGAACTTTAACATTGACGTTATTCTCAGATCTTTCCCGAAAGACTGCTTGTGGTCCTACAGGTCTACGGATTCAGCATTTATTGGATGCGTGTGATGTGTCTTTACCAATACCGATAATTTCCTCATTGCGTAAAGTAGTCAATATTTTGATCTCGGGGAAAATTCCAAGTGAAGCTGCTACTTTTATCGGCAGTGCTTCCTTAACAGATTTGAAGAAAAAGAATGGCTCACCAGGAGATATTAGACCTATTGCTGTTGGAAACGTAATTCGTCGACTTGCAAGCAAGTGTATTTGCAATGTTTATAAAGATTCAGCGAAGAAATTTCTGTCACCGTGGCAGCTTGGCGTGGCTGTTTCAAGTGGTACTGAGAAAGTCATACATAGTTTGAAAGAAATGGTGCGATTGCATTGGGATGACGATGATTCTACGATATTGAAAATAGATTTTAAGAATGTTTTCAATACTGTTTCTCGACAGATTATGTTTGATGAATGCTCAAAACATTTCACAAGTCAACTTGCTTATCTGATAACATGCTATGGCCAGCATCCACGCCTCTATCACGCTATGGAATCACTTTCATCTGCTCGTGGTGTTCAGCAAGGAGATCCATTGGGTCCATGCTTGCTTTCCATTGCCTTGAACCGACTCATTTCATCCATTGCTGAAAACGTGCCTCAACTTCCTTTTCATTCATGGTATTTGGATGATGGGATCTTCTGCGGCACCCGAGACAATATTCTCAAAACACTGAACATCATTGAAGAGGCGTCTTCTTGGATTGGTTTGGAAATAAACTATAGAAAGTGTGAAATATTTTCCCGTTTAAGTCTCGACACATTTCCTGCTGATATTCAAAAATCGCATTCATCAAATTTGGAAATTTTGGGTGCGCCCATTGGAGACGACAACTTCTGTAGTACATTCATCATGAGATGCATTCTAAACGCACGAAACCTCCTGAACAAGTTGCCAAAATTAGAGGACCCACAAACTTCATTGTTATTACTAAGAAACTGTAGCTCTTTTTGTAAATTGGCGCATATTGCGCGGACTACGCCACCAAAAAATACTATCCGCTCTTTAAGGATATTCGATAGTGACATTCGACGTTGCTTGGAAGAGTGTACAGGACTTGAGCTTACGTAGAATTCTTGGTTACAAGCCCAGTTGGGAATACGCTTTGGTGGAATTGGCTTGCGCTCTCTTTCACGACATGCCACCGCTGCATACATCGCATCTTTATCTTGCGTGAGCAATGAACTTTCATCATCAGAGAATGCTTCAAATGCGATTGATTATTATAACAACTTTGTTAAATCGCGTGATCAACTTGATGAAGTGACATTGACTATCTCAGTCAACACTATCAAGGTCTGTTGAAGAGTCAGATTTTGACATCTTATTGAACAGCGTTTCTCCAGCACACCAAAGCAGGCTACGTTCTGTGGGTTCACCGAATGCTTCTAGTTGGCTTCGTGCAATGCCCTCTGTTGGTTTCGGTCTACATCTGAATCCCAATGAAATGCAAATACTTTTAAAATGGTGGCTTGGATTAGATTTGTTTTTAGAAGGATCCATCTGTCCGACCTGTCCTTCTAGCAAAATGACAGTTTTAGATCAGCTCGGTCATCACGCACTGACATGCAAGTACGGTCCAGGCGTTGTCAGCCGTCATAATGCACTGAGGGACTGTATTTTTGGCTTTTGTCAAAAAAGTCATCTATCGCCTCAGATTGAACAAGGTGGAGGAGAGGGCACTGACCATCGTCGTCCGGCTGCCATTTTGCTTCCATCTTGGCATCTAGGTCAGACGTCGGCACTGGACATTACTGTTGTGCATCCGCTGAATCAAACAAATATTCTCACAGCGAGCACTAACACAGAGAATGTCGCTGTCGATGCTGAGTCAAGAAAAGTTACAAAAAATAAGGAAAAATGTAACGAGTTGGGGTGGCATTGTCTCCCGATTGTCGTGACGACCTACGGCTCATGGGGCAAGAAAGCAAATGACTTTTTGTCTCGAGTGTCGGCCAGGCTGTCCATAAGATCTGGACTTACCAATACTGACGCAACTTCCATGATCTTTGTGCGCCTCGCGGTGACTCTAATGCGCTTGAATGCGAGAGCCCTATTGTTGCGATCTGAGATCCGGCCTTGACCCTTCCCGATTTCTTTATTTTGTCATACAAAATGTTTACATGATTTTTTTATACTTCATAGTTTTATCTTTGAGTATTGTTGTAATTTGCTAGATGCAATAATATGCCTATTTAGAGGTCAGCAATGACCCAACTGGAGGTCGCGTAAGCGACCTCCAGTTGGATCATTGCTGACCTCTAAATAGGCATATGTAATTACATTGTTCAGGTTATCTATGGTACTATGCAGAACTATGCCCAGTGAGATGTATCATGGACGCCTAGATATATGAAGCACCATATTTCATTTCATTTCATTTTATTCTGCGTCAATTAAGACAATACGAGTATATCTAGCTTATGTGTGCTTCATATATCTAGGTGTCCATGGATGTATCAGAGTTATCGGTAAAATTTTATAGAGGTTCAATTGATAAATCTATGATATTTCATGACCGCTTTTTTCATCATTGTGTTTAGGTTCGTATATCATTCAATGTTAAAATATTGAAGCGCAATATACCTGTTTAGCATATTGTGGTTTAATCATAGATAACCTCAACACAATGATATTGCAATTCAGATCTCAGAACCGCAATAAGCTATGGCTTCGTGTCTGACGGCCCTCAGCCTTATAGCATATTGCGGTTCAGATATCTGAACTGCAATATTACATTGTTGACCGCTTTTTATATTTATAAACATTATATTCCTATAGATTTTTACAAGCTATATCATACAAAAAAACAAAAAAAAACATTGTTGACCGCTTATTAGCAAATAGTACCATAGATAGTCTGAACAATGCACTATGACGCTGTACTCTACCATTGATGTCAATAGATAAACTAGTAATGTCACTGTAAAGAAATCTATGGCTTTTTCTGAGCGGCATTAGATCTTAAATTGTCTTTTCGAATGACTGTGTATGGCTAGCATGTCGAGAGAATGTTTGAATTGCCATGTCATCGATATGTTGGAAGCCTGCATAAAACAGGCAACTGTTGCCGAAAAAATTATGTTCTTCGATCCACTAGATCTTAAATTGTCTTTTCGATTGACTCAAGAAATGAAACATGAATTTAGTGAATCATGAAATCATACCGATGAAAATTGAATTAAAAACTTGAAATTTCAACCACGAAAGCACAATAAGATCTCAGCTTTTCCTTGAAGACTTGCATGGACTTACATTATATTACAGTACATAAACTGACACGAATCAGTAATGCGATTCTAGACCGATGCGGATCTTGAAAATGAATTCGATTCATTGACCAATTTAGTCGGCTTACGCGGTGACAAGGAGAGAGAGGTGGGTGGATCTGTAGTCGGTGGGAGCAAATGCCAGTGGAATACAAACGATTGCGAAGTGTCTGAGACGTCACTGCTTCATTCCAATCTAAATGAAGCTGTCTTGATTAGAAAAAATCGATTTGACTTCAGAAAGACGTAAAAGATTACGATCATTCCTCGAAGACGTCTTTCGTGGGCGCTTAGATCTTTTGTAAAATCGCAAGTGTGATATTTTTTCATATAATACACTGAGATCATTGGAAGACCAGAGATATCTTCACTAAACTATGTGTTATTTTCAATTATCAAACACTGGTGCTGTAACTTACAACCATGGACAGCTAGAATACTATCACCTGGACTCCTAGATATATAACACCTGGACTCCTAGATATTAACACCTGGACTCCTAGATATATAACACCTGGACTGAAAGCTGAAATTCATTTATACACTAGACGGCCGGTTTGACTTAATAGCTGTCGATGGTGAAGAGCAATAGTCAAGTGAAAATGAAGTGTCTAAAGAAACATAAGCTGAAGTTTCTGGAAATCGGAAGAATATGGGGTTGCAACTAACTTATCATCGTTTTCACTGAATATGGAATATTTACTACATCTAATCAAGCAATGGTTTGACAGTACGAAGTGAGCAAGCTTGTGGTCTATAGAAAAGTTTCAGGAACAACACATCGGTCATCTTACACGTGGTACATTTGGGTGTGGAAATAATTCGAAGACGCCAATTCAAATGAATAGACCTCTATGAATCTCAATGAGAAATCATTGAGCATGATACGATAAAAAAACATTTCATCCAAATTTTGGCGAAATTTTAATATGCAAAAGTCAACTTATATACTTTATTACTAATCAGATATTCCAAAGATAAAAAATACATATTTGATCATTCACTATTTCGGTAAACGTCGACCATGTAACTTCACAAAATTGAACAATTGTGACATTGTTCCTGATTCACTAATTTTCGCATTTTAATACTTTACAATAAAGGTCAGATATCCGTTCAAATCGAAGAATTCACTTGGTCATGCATGCATCATGCCGTGAATAAATCCTTTCTTTCTTTCTTTCATGAGGTTAGGTTGCAAAGATGCCCGAAAAATGATGAAATCATTCCCGATTAGATCAGATGTTTGGGTGCTTCTGTTGAGAAAAGTAAAATTTGAAGCTTCTTCAAATATGATGGTAATTGAGCAAATTAATGCGTGTATAGCCTTCATCCTGCAACTTTTTGTGAGATCCGCTACTGCTGTCATTCCAGTCTACGAGTCGTGCATCTCATAAAGCGAATCAAATATAAATCTCCGAGAGATAACAGCACCAAACCATGATGCCGTCATATCTTTCCTTATTTCTCTTGCAGATATTAAAGAGACAATTCTTTTGTGACGTAAATTAGCCAAAGGACCTGATCAATCATTTGTGGAATATGCGAATGAAATTGAATGTCCCTTTCTCTACTTCCAAAATTCTCTCTTCCTACTGCCACATCTTTTCATCCTCGTGTTCTTTACACAATGTTGCAGGGAGGATTTGTTATTCTTGCATAAATAAATGACATCCCATTCTCCCCAACAGCCCTCATGCAGTACTATATAATCTCGCCTGCTCGTCAGTATTACCACCTTTGATGAAGTCATATGATTCAATTGGTAATAAATTGGGCTCAATGCGAACATCTTTACAGACTTTACTAAAAAAGAAGACTCCGTGTCAAAAATAGTATTGTGCCGAAGATTGACATAACCACCAATTTTGCAGCTAATTGTATGATTAATTGTATAATTATGTATATATATATATATATATATATATATATATATATATATATATATATATATATATATATATATATATATATATATATATATTATATATTATATATATAAATATGTATAATTGTATGATCTAAGAGTATGATTTAAATCATTTTTCTCACCACAAACACAATTCGTCGAAAGATAACCGGCCAGTTGTAGCGCAATTTGATGGCATCTTGGAATTCCCTTTCGTTTAGAGAACATACCAATGCTTCTATGGGTAATGATTTTAACCATGAACTAGAGCTATTTTTTATTTTTTTCTTGAGAAAAACGCCTCAAAATAGGTATAAATGTTTTTACTTGCGCGACGCTTCGGACGTCTTGGTCACGTACAAATGAGCCAAATGAAATTGATTTGGCTCATTTGTATGTGACCAAGACGTCCGAAACGTCGTGCAGGTAAAAAAATTATACCTATTTTGAGGCGTTATTCGCAAATAAATAATAGAAAATAGTAAAATAAAAGGTATGGTCAAGCTTCTAAAAAATGTACTAGAGCGTTTCTCTTTCGCAAAAGAGAGTTTTTCGTTCTTCATCTCATCGGCATCAAGATTCATTTAACAACAATGAAATTAAATAAACGATAGATCAAATTGCCATGCGAAAGATGTGCGGCTGGTAGGATGCATGTTATAGTCATGTATTATTCATTGAAAAAAGTTTCTTCTTCTCTTTTCACATGTGTGATGCACTTCTTATTTCCCTTCTGTCAAGTCGATCTACAAGCAGATTGTTTTCCTGGTCATAAATTACAGTTGTCAAACATTCTGTAATCTTCACTTAAAAATCGCGTTTTGAAGTTATATAAGGATCAGCATTTCCCACACTTCCATACCTGCATTTCTGAGGGGATGAATTTCTGACGTATAACTTCTTCCAACCTCTGAAAGTTATTACTGATGTCATCAACTGTTTGTTGCATGAAGGTCCTCCTGTGACAGAGACCTTTTATGCATTCTGAAAAAGTAGCTTGTGGATCTTCAGACGCTATATCACTGAGATATTCAATGTCTTTTATCCATGTCTCGATCTTCGAATCAACATATGAGGATTTGATTTCATCACTTCCTATCACTGCACCTTTCATTCTAATCGTCATACATTCATTTGATGTTCCAGGAAGTGATTTTGCTTTTGTAAATGCATCGGCATTTTTTGCATTCAAATTGGGAATGTGCCTGTCCTTTCTTTGAGAAAATCAAACCGACCGTGGCCATTTAATGAGTGTCACTAGTTAGTATTTCGTATTTTCACTATCCAAAAGAATATAGTAGTAAAAAGCTTTCCACTAAAAAGCGATGACAATAGTCAAGTTCATTTTAATTTATTTGCTTGATTTAATTTAGTAAATATTCCATATTCAGTGAAAATGATGATAAGTTAGTTGCAACCCCATATTCTTCCGATTTCCAGAAACTTCAGCTTATGTTTCTTTAGACACTTCATTTTCACTTGACTAATTGCTCGTCACCATGGAAAGCTATTGAGTCAAACCGGCCGTCTATAGCTTCCTATAAATTATTTAGCGACTATGATTTCATCTTGCACATAGACATTTTTCTAAGTTATAAAATGTCAAAGCAAAGACTGCTAGTAATGATGTGTAATCCACAATCATATAAGTAGACATTCTATGGTATTACCTTACCTTACCCCCGTTTAACGTCTCTTTCCTCAGGTGTGCGGGTGAGACGGCCGTCTTGTGTCGATTCGGGTGAATTCTTCTTCTCCACTCTTCTCTATCTTGGGCGACAGCAGGATTGAGTTTCATCAGTTAATTTTATTGTTAATTTCTATTGCTATACAGTAGTGAAATGTCAAAAGCTATGATAATCAAGCCATTGAAATCCATATACAAATTCAGCTGTGAAATTTTTAATGTCAGAAACATTGCCTTGATAACAAGCACAATCAGTAAAACATCGCAGAAATTGTTAACAAGTGCGTAGCAGTGGGCTGTGATAGTGGTTCTGCCTCATCGAATTCGACTGACAATGTAATTGCTTTCCATCGATTTCCGAAAGATCCATGCATTTTAAGGAATTGATTGAGTCGCAAAAATCAAGAAGTCAGCTTTCCCTCACAGTCAGCTACACTCCAATCATTTCGTTGATGGTGATTTTATAAAGCAGAAAAATGACTCTAATATGTCGCGAAATTCTGAGAAAGACTGAACCCAAAGCGAAGACTACTGAAATACGGTGCCGTTCCATCAGTGTTCTCAACTCTCCTAAAAACCTTCCTATAAAGCGCATCGTAGAGATAATCCACCTACAGCTGAGAAGCACAGGACAGCGGTGATGCACGCTTACGAAGAACTGCCTAAATCATTCCTGAAGGATGACGGTACTTCGTTAACATCTGACTTGATAATGAAGCTCCAAAGATCATCTACTGAAATCCCTAGTCGGTTTTTATCCACTATACCGGTAGGGTTCTGACTTACGCTTTCGCCGTAGAAAAGATATCAAAACTTATTGGTTCCATCGCTGTCAACGATGAGATGTACGTTGCCTGAATGGAAGCCATCATAGAGAAGAGCGAATTTTCATATATTTCTTCATCGGGCAAGACACCGCTCTTTTCTCAGATTGTCAATCAGAAGGCATTCCTCAAGTCACTCATTTGGAATTACTGCAATCCCGAATCGTTTATTGAAATAGTTGTGTCGACAATGAAAGAATATTTGTGTGGATCTGATCCTGACTCTGATACACATCGTAACGTTGAATTTTGTCGTAGAGCAGTCACTCAATCAAATATTGCAGAATAAGAAACGAATTAAAGCTGTATCTTTAATGAAGTACTGGAATTTAATTTTTGACGAGATGCATGAATGTCTCGATGTTAAATCACCTCCACGTGCCGAAGACATAAATTAAGTATCGAATATGATGATATCTAAATTAAATGAAGAGTCCGATGCATATAGGCCTATTGATTCAAGCAGCAAAGGTATTCTATATTGTATTCCGGGTTATGTTGCAAGTAGTGTCGACAAGTAATACACAGAATACAATCGCCTTCTTGTTTCTGATTCTGAAGCTCCATTTCCACTGTTAAATGCTGTAGATAGAATTGTCACACAGTATCAGAATGCAGTCAACAGCGGATGATTGCCTCATCCGTGTCATTTCTCATTGCATTTCTTTGAAATATTAGTGTATTTTTTGATGAAATGAAAAATAGCCAGATACTGCTCTCTGAGATTTTGACTGCTCGATAGGCATCGAGATGTATTTTTGTGAAACTTCTAAAACGAGTGATTTACTGACGAATCGATAAATGAAGTAATTTCAGGGAATGTTTTATGTTGTAAGGGAAATGACTCTCTCGTGAGAGTTTTCATTTTTTTTACTGTGTAGCAAAGAACCTCTCCATGAAATCTTCAGAAAGTAAGCATGAAAGAAGAAAATTACTGCAAAATAAATAAGCTGCGACACCATCTTTTTTACTTTCTTTGCACATCCATCTTCGATAAAGTTTGATAAAGTAGAATTGTTTTTGACTACCTGATTTTTGGTATAGTAGACCTCCAGTGATATTGCCTGGATATCTGCGATCAGTCCATATTGAAACATATAACAACTTATAAAACTTGCTGACAAAAAGAACACTGGGTTTGACGGAGACCGCTGTTGAGGTGGTGAAAAGGAGTAGCTTAAGATGGATGGGTCATATCCTGAGAAGACATGACACCGATCCACTTGAGAGAGCATGGAACTTTGAAAAGGAGGGAAGACGAGAAAGAGGAATGCCGACAAAGTGGTTGATATGGAAAATGAAAAATATCGACAAGTTCAAGATGCTTGTTAAATCGAAGGTAATTATTTATGATGATTGGCAACGATCATGAAAGCCACCAGGCAATGCCTCAATTTTCAATTCGCTTGCTTGTGATATTACTTTCATTATGTTACATATATAATATATAATAATCTCATAAAAGAAGTTGCCGATAGTTGGTTTTAATTCTTTAAGTACTACAGATTCATAAAAAGCGGATCACTCTTGAACAGAAATTCAAACTTCTTTTGAATATTGCACATGTTTTTCTAAAATTTGGAGTTGGCCTATTTTTGGACGACATTTAAGCATGTTCAAGGGAAGTGGTCATGAATTATCCGAAAAATGATATATGACTCATAAGGAATTCTCACGATAAACAGTCATTTACCAGCGACAAATGGTTGGCTACAAAAATTCTATTCAAAGATTCTATCTGATTCACTCTTACTTCACTTGAGTTCAACATCACTACTGCTCAACTTGGGACTTGGACGGTGCTGACATTGTCAAACCTCAGTCGAGCGGTATGAGACTTTCAATTCTGATGCACTCACTTCTCGCCATCCCCATGACACTGTACCATGGTGACCAATTTAGAATTCAATTTTCAAATGCTCTCGGCGCGTTTCGTCTAAATCAGTGGTTCCTAACCTATGTGGAATTCCCCAACACTGGGGAATGCCTAGTGGTGAATTTCGTGCATTTGTTTCCATCCACTGAACGTTCTCAAGAACAAAGCCCTCATCCACCTCAACAGGCTGCTGGACGAGTTTCAGCGCTATTTTCCGGACTTCAATCAAAAGCGACAACCTAATAATCCAGTTAACCAAGGACCCCTTCAACTCTCGCATTGACAACTTCCCCGAGGAAACAGAAGACATTGGAAAACAGCTTCGCGGCCTGGAGTAAAACCCAGACGCATTCTGGGGTTTGTGCATGGTTTGTATCCTCGCGTTGTTGTGGCGGCACTCACACTAGTGGTTGCATTTCCCTCCACGTACCTGTGCGAGTGGGCATTCTCCAGCATGGTTGAGATCAAAAGGAAATCGCGAAACCGCCTGATTGAACTTCAATCTGATTTGCGCTGCGCCATTTCAAAAGTGGAACTGAACATTGAGGCACTCGTCAAGGCAAAACAAATGCAGAAATCTCATCAAGTTGTATAATTTTGCATTTTTTGCTTGTTTTTATTTCAAAATAAATCGATTAATGAGCTAGTTGAGAACAAAGAGTTGAACAAAAAAGTGTCTCGTTGAATTTTTTCTTTTGTTATGGTTACGAGATGCATGTATTTGAGCGTTATTATCAATAAAATTTGATGAATATCGAATATTTCGTTGGGTTTTAGGGAATATAAAGGAAAGTGTCAAGAAACTCTGGTCTAAATGATAGTATATACTGTCTGTGAAAACGATTTTTATCTACAACAAAATATTATAATGATAATTTATCTGACGGAAAATAACTGAGCGTCTTAGTGGATTTGAAGAAGTTCTCGTGTCGACATATTTTGAAATTGCATAGACTAGTCTAGGTTTCCACAGACTAACACACGCGAACTTTTAGATCACAAATTAATCACTTATTTTCCGAAAAACTAAAATTTGACTAATCAACTTTCTAGGATATTTTTTAGTATTGTGCTCAACTTCCAACAACTTTCCAAGTTTTGATACAAAAGTGTCAACTGACCTGAAAGAAGCCTGTTTTGAGGACACATTTTCTTGTCTTCGTCGTCAACAGCTTCAAAACACTGACATTTTTTGCTTTCTGGCACCGTGCAACATCGAAAGCTCGATAGCGGATGTGGTGCTCCTTGGGAATGAATTGATTGAGATAATCTAACGCGTGTGTAATCCTGTCCGATAAAATACCTTCTTGGAAACGTTTTTCCTTCTGTTTTACAAGACTCAGGAGAATCACGGGAGATCCATAGCGCTCCAAGAGATCGCTAAAATGTACACCAGCAGCACCACAATATGGATCCTCTTTCTGAAAGGGGAAGTCAAGGAAAAATGCAAGCACGTATATAAAACTTGCAAGGAAGTACCAGAGGACTGACCACTTGTCGATGTGATGTCATGTCAGAACATCAGTACAAAACACGACATGCTTAAGTCAGCGGCAGCATGATATATGTATCGTAGCTTCATCGTTGCCGTTTTGGGAAGCTACCAACAAGTTCGACAGTTCGATTTCCTTGGTCGATATCGAGCTCTTGCAGCTACTCCTACATCCTTAATGGTATTCTCCTAACATGAATATATTTACCTGCATAAAACATTACCTTCATTTCTCTTTGATGCTGAGCTTTTACGAGTTAGAAAATACTTGCTAGTTATTATAAGTAGGTATACTTACCATTTGTTTCGGCAAAAGTCGCACGATTTTGCTACGATTATATAGTATAAGTATCTTGAAGTGGTTTAAACGATATTTTGCCATGTCATGCGGGAAAATTAATAAATAACTTATGGAGGGATATTTCTTAACGTTTCTTGGAGTTAGAGAATACAAAGTCACATTCTAAACTGATGAAGTCATAAATGCGTTACAGTGTTTGATCTCATGTAAATGCGAAAACTAAATTTAAACTTCTTGAATGAAAGTCATCTGGTTTGCTTGGTTGACAAATTGAATTCTAATCAGAGTTACACATGTCTTCAAGTTGCACGAGGTTTAGAACCTCAGAACACAACAGAGGTTTAGAAGTTCGTGATGGCTCGTACCAAACAGACGGCACGAAAATCCACCGGTGGTAAGGCTCCAAGGAAGCAACTTGCGACCAAGGCTGCTCGAAAGAGTGCGCCTGCAACTGGTGGAGTTAAGAAGCCGCATAGATATCGACCTGGTACTGTTGCTTTGCGAGAAATCAGGAGGTATCAGAAGAGCACTGAGCTCTTGATCAGGAATTTTTCAAGTTTTACTCATTGATGAAAGATTTAATTGTGAAAGTATGTATTACACACAGGAAGTCTAGATTATTTATTGCAAGAACTGTTGTCGGTCCGTCACTATCAGATCTGTGAAATTGATCTCGACTGTAGAAAATAATTATCCGAACACGCTCTTTGAGCTCATTTTTAACATAAGAGATTTGAGATATTTCCCTTCGAATTCCGCCAGTAATTTTTGACACGTTCAGAATAATTACCGAAATTTGGCAATACTAAATCCAATTTTCAAAAGTATTGGATTCTGAGATTGGTGGTTTCAACTTTTGGGTTAGAAATAATTCTACATGTATTACGACTGAAAAGTTCACTTTTTGAACTTTCTAATTATGATGCAACTGATTCATATAATTCTCTAACGTTTTATTTAGAATTTCTAGATTCGTATTTTCAAACATGCAAAGTTGAAGTAAGAAATTGCCACTTGGAAAGTGACATTTTCAAAAGCTGTGCATTCTCAATTCAACAGGAATTTTGATATCTTGGTACTACATTTGGGATAGTGATTATCTAGGTCTTTGTCTTTATCATTGACAAATGAAATGGCATACATTTATTAGAAAATCAGGGAAAATGACTCGGTATTTTAGCTGTCTTAATTGGTTGAAACAAGTTGAAGAAAGTTTCAAAAAAGTTGAATAAAGCATTCACTAATACCGTTCAATCGATGATGAAGCTCTTTATGATGGAAGTGATATTAACATACAAACTTGCGAAGTTTGTGCAGCAGATCGAAGTATGCCACATTAATTTTCAAGATTTTTATTGCCGCTTTCCTATCTTTAATGAGTGCATGCGATTGTTGGTCTATGGGCAATAGAGATCACAAATGCAAGGTAATCTCGTTAGGAAGGCAACCAGCATATAATTTGAATGTGTGACATATTCACAAAACAAATATTGCAGGTGAAGTCGTTATAGCGTCCTGCCATGACTATAAGTCCTCGCTGCATTGTCAGGGCATCGCATTAAAGGCCCTACCCTGCTTTAAAGTGTCTAGCCATCAATGATACTTGCATTCTTGTGACGATGGTCTTGAATGCTTGAATATTTCACGGAAGTATTATGCCTTTTCCTGATCATAGACATAAAAAACAGACACGGAGCATGAACAAAAATATTACACGAAGCAAGTACATGTACTGCAGTTATTCATCTTGTTCTAAAGTCCTTGCTTTGTATTTTCTGGAAAGCAGATGAATAGTTCAGACTTAGCATTCGTGTTAAAGCTTTTAAACAACTTGGTAGACATTCCTGTCAATGATTTCGTTGTGCTAGCTACGTCACGAAGCCGATGTCTCTTTCTTAAATTGGAATCTTGTGGTTGCCATCACTGCACTGAAAATTCTTCTTCAATCATCGAATTGTTGGTATATTTGGAATTCCTACCCAATGTTCATCATTCTTCTGTGTCAGTGAATTTGTTTCAATCGCGTCTTTCGGGACAAGCACAAATGTAGAAATACAAACACTACTAAGCAGCACACGTCGATCGTCTGGATGAGCCGCATAAAAGGAAACGAATTCTCACATACCCGAACAGTGTTCATACAATGACAGATGAATACATCGTCGATCAAGATATCATTAATAGTTCTACTTCAGGGTTCCACAAACTCGGACTTTTCGGCCGCTGAAGGCATATCTAATGATGGCAAGTGATAGTAATAGAAAGATCAATTGCTATGATATGAAATCGTCTCTACCGCGGCCTCGAGTCTATTTCTGGGTCAAACAAGTGCGGTCGGGGAATTACACCACCTTTATAATCGGCTTACAGCCCAGGCTAGGGAGATCGAGAGTGCATTTGAGGTTGCACATTTGCGCTGCCTAACAGAGCAGCCTTCTGTAACAGGTACATGATGAGGTCCGGGTGCTTCTCCTAAATATTTTGTAAGATTCTGAGTCTGGGCACTCCAATGAATACAGAGATGACTTTCACCTTGATGTTCCACGATACTATTATTGAAAGAATGATACCAGCGCTCATTTTGTAACAAGACAACAAATCAGCATATCATTCGGCTACGTCTTTTATTGACTTAGTGGTTGTCATTCTCTTTAGATTTTTAATATACCTTGCAGACCTTGCGACAGTCATATTATTAATTGGACAATAAGCTGTCGATATCACCTGGAGACTTCTGCCTTCACTCGCATTCCTTTTATACAGCCAGCGTGGCCTAGTGAAGAATTTATGAAATCGTCTCTACCGCGGCCTCGAGTCTATTTCTGTGTCAAACAAGTGTGGTCGGGGAATCAAGGGTGTTGGTGTCTCTCATTGACTTAACCCCTTGCGCTCGACGGCGCTGCCCACACAAGCATCTATCAAAATTTCCGGTGTGTGAGCATATCACAAATCTGACAACTGCATTCAGCCGGAATGACTCTAGTTGAAAAATTTAATGCGCCAACCAATGTCGCCAGCACCATGTATCCGGCACTGACTGATTGGGGAAGACAAAGAACCGTCAGCTGAGTGAGCCATTGAAGTGTAAAAGCTCTATGACGTCACAGACATATTGTACCGAATATTCCATCCGCACTCGTCAGCTGTTAAATGGCAAACGATCTTGAAAAAGGTTTGTACATGATCGACGCCGCATTGTCAACAAAAATATTCACTTATCAGCTTGTGTCATTCATTGATAGCAATGTCCAGTGGTGATCCTTCAAGGATGAATGAAATGTTGCCAGTAGGTCTACTTGACCTCTTGCACTGGAAAGTGCAGGAAGTGTGCAAGATCGGACTTCGTGTATTTATCGATTGAGTTCCTTTTACCTCAAGAGGAAAGGGGCTTCTTTTTGAAGCAGTATGTTCCAAAAACAGAGCGCTCGATTTGGAATCAAAGGCTTCTCTCTGAACGACGGCAACACTTTCGATGTGGATCGAGAGAAATCTCAGCCAGCTAGTATGGACAAAGATATTCTTCAGATTCAAGATGTGTCGTCTTCAGAAAAGATTGCTGTCCTTCTATTGACCAGAAGCAATCTGCTTGGTGTCGGTTTGCGGCCGTTAACTCGTCAAGTACGAGTAGTTTTAATTGAATGCATTTGTATTCAATCACACTGTCTTCGTGGAGCCATTCAAGTAAATCGTTGAGTTTCGTCAGATAGCTAGACTATATTTAGTGCCTTCTCTGCATCTTTTGGAGGAGATGCCTGCTACTCCTACTCGGCCTCCTTCGCCCATCACTCCGTTGCAAGTAATATCTAAAAACGCAATCAAGTTGCAGCCAGGCAAACAAGGTATGGTGCAAAAGAATGACGATAGAAGACTCTACTCTACCGTGCTCGTTTAACTTCTTACTTTGAGGGGTGGCATCAGGATAATATGCGAACAAACAGTCATTCTAATAATGTATGTAATACAAACGATCATGTAGGTTAAATTAGAAAGTCAGATTTTGTCTGCATATGAGTGAGACTTTGAGAGCATAAATCAACTTTTCAGTTTTTGAGGTGTGATCTTCTTGTAGATATGCTGGAACTGATCAAATAATCCAAATTATGAGACGGGCGCAAAGGGTTAATACTTGTCATTCTCCTTAGATATTCAATATACCATGACAGACCTTTGTTGACATTGATTTTCTGAACGACTCTACTGCTGCAGCGCAGCCTCAATCCCCCGAGCAATGTCGACCCAAATGAAATCATGAACTCTTACCATAACGATTATATCAGGTTTCTTCACAACCTTTTGAAGATCTTGTCCCCAGAAAACAGGAATGGATCCTCGCATTTGAACATAACTGGTTACAGGACACTTTTGAAAGGGAAGTGTCATTGCTTCATGTACGATTTGTTCCGTTTCCACCTCATTTGCAACATCACCTGAAATATAATAAAATTCTCAAAATTCACATTGGGGAATAAACTAATACTGAGTTGTTGCTCTTATTCTATGGCTAGTTTTATCACTGCTCATCAAATCATCCTCAATGCCGAGCCAATCATTAATAACAGGCATGTTGGTGGGTCGAAATTTTTCGTCCCGTCCTCTGTTGAAATTCCTGTCCCACGCCATTAAGCGAATGTTTTTCCAACCTTTTAGTTTTTCCATCTTAGAAATCTTACTGACCATTTTCCCTTAGCATTGTATGGAAAGTTACGCTTTATAAAGAACACAGAAGTAATGAGAAATTAAATTTTGATGTCGAATATTTTTCCCATGCTCTTCCACGTGAAAATGAATCTGAACACGCTGTATCGTTCCCTCCCCATTTCTCATGGAATTCCCATTCCCACCAAAAAGCCTTCTTCATTACTTCGGAGTGACCGTCAACTCCCTTTTGTCTATACACGCCAACGTGTGTAAGATTATGAGTTCCTGGATTGCCATGCTTCGACATATAGACGGTCTCTAATTCGATCATCTCGTGATCTCAATCCGTGACCAAACCTCGAGCAAGCTTGAGTACTGCATCTCTATCTACGCTGGTCTTCCATCCTCCAAAGAGTCATCCATGCAGCTGCTTGTCTAGTGTACGGAGTCATTTGGTGGGTGCGATCACATCATTCCGCTTCTAAGCGAGTTGGGACATTTTTCGAGCAACGATAGAATTGACTTCCGCCTCGAAACGCTTGCATGTATGTATAAACGACCGGGCGCGGCACCTATTCCTTCGGCAGAAGATCCAAGTTGGGAGTTTTGCATTTGCGCCACTTGGCAATGCATTTGCGCCACATTTACCAGTTACGTAATTTGGATGCAATGCATTTGCGCCAAAAAATAATGCATTTGCGCCAAATGTGTTATCTGATAAATCTAGTGTTATCTGTTATCCGGTAATTTGATCAGCAAATGTGATAAGGATTTAGCCACAGAAAATCGTTCGCATTACTTAAGATTATCTACTATCTTTTGTAACTAAAAAGCAACTTTATTCTATTTGGCTACCAATAATAAATGTACCGGTATGAAGAATAGGAATAATTTAGCAAATTCACTATTAAATCAAATGAATTAGGCCCATTATCCCGCATTCGCATTATGAGTGTAACAACGAAATGAAAAATATATTCATTGTAATCAATACACAATATATATTACACGTGCCATACAGTATATTACACGATTAATAAAATTGATCCTTGTAGGAGGGCTGTCTAAACTCGGTGTGTATAACTTAACAACTTCACAAAGGTAAATGTTTTGATCTCACCGGCATTACGACGAGAAATGAGGCCCATTGTCCGATTTTGTTTGTCTTTCGTGGCATTATTTTTATGACACTTTTCCCAGATTTTGGAAGAACGGGATATCTCTTTCGTCGTTCACGATATAGAGCTTCGCGGATGCGTTTGTAATCACCGGCATCTAATTTGTAATCATCTTCAATTTGAATTTCGCCACTTTTAAAATGTTCACTCTTTATAATTTTGCTCGGTTTGCAAGTAATATCGTCCAGTGATTTTCTCTTGCATGCACGTCTCAGAACATCGGCCTGCACATTTGGTTGCTCATGGGAATGTGGACCAATAAAGTTTATCACTTCGCGATGTATGGTGTATAGTGTTGCTGAGCAATTCTTCTTACAGCATCTCCATCGGGTAGTACCAGCTTTAGATGTACTTCCCACTCGAAACTTGTAATTTTCGTGGATAAAATAATTCTCTGATGTGTTCACTTCCATAATCGTTCTTCGCAATGAAAAGATTTTGAGAATCTTTCTCTTTAAGGGCTTGAAAAAACCCAATTGACTTTCTCAAATTTGACAGCTGCTGTATTATGTTGCAAGATATTTGCTCTTGTTTGTATAATTGCATCACTTTTCAATTAGGATGACGTTTCAATTAGACATCTATTCCCTCTAAGTATCAATGCATTGTCAATCGCTCAAATGGCTTCACAAATGTGTCATATCCCAATTGGTCATACAACTATCAGATATACAATATTAACAAAACATCTGATAAGAAACTGGCGCAAATACATGATTTGTTTCGGCGCAAATGCATTACTAGGCAAGCATATCTGTGGCGCAAAAGCATTGCATCTCCATTACATAACTGAAATATGTGGCGCAAATGCATGACGTCCTCCAAGTTGACGCCAGCAAAGTGTGGAAACGCCGGTCCTATCTCTTCCTTCAAAGCCCTTTTAAAAATGTTTTCACTTAACAGTATATAAATAGGATTAGAAGCTACCTTTGGCATGATGCTAATCTTCTATCAATAAATTCATTCACGAAATGAGCAACAAGAATTGTATAGATTGACGCATTCTAAAGTCAATGCGTCGTTCAAGCCCTACACTTCCCAAGTTCAGTAAGACAGCAAAGGGAGCATGCACCACAAACTGACAAACAAATGCAGACAAATCATCTAATATCACCGAAACGATTGCATCCACGCTTTAAAAAGCGAGTTCCTGCATACATCTTTGATCGTCTGGCAATGAGAGCGACTCGGTAAGCTTGTCCATAAATGAAAATCTGTGTTTGATCGATAAATCCGTGAATTAAAGGCAAAATCCATTCTCTCTGCAACGCTTCATCGTTAGCAGGCATCATGAGGAAAGAGTTCCACACAAAACGATCTCTAAGCGGTTGCTCCACGCACCAGACGTCCCTAGAGCTGACCAGTGGGCCAATATTCTTCGGACATGTCTGTAAAATGGAAAATGCCATGTTAGTCAAACCTTCAACCCTTGACAATGCACACGTACCTTATACAGATTGTATTGCATCGTGTTACTCAAATCATAAGTGTAACTGAAGTAAAAATTACTAGACAAGTCAACACTCTGGAATAATTTCATGTAGCGAGTTTCCTCAGCATTTCTCGATCGATCCGGAGCATTTCTTGGAATGTAAATCATTGCAGTGTCCTCCACCTAAAAAGATAATAATGAAAGATTCAATAACAGTAAAAATGGTCATTCAATGCGGAATAGGCGAATTTTGATTACTTGAGAGAATTTCTAGATTGTATTATTTCACTGGTTCATTCATGTCTCATTAATCGAAGTCTTCCATGGGTCTTATACAGAAGTGCGATGGCGATAAGATGTAACTCGACTGCTTTCAACCCAAACTTGAATCAGAATTAAAATATTTGAAATTACCGACTATTTTGAGTCCAACTACCGCGCCTGATGCGTAAATGTCAATGAAAATAAATGCAAGTAAATGAAGCTAAATGAAATAGCTTTCAAAAATAAAGTCGCCACAAGAAAAACTACTTAACAATTTGTACGATACACTTCATCTACTACTGCAATCCAATCGATGCAAGCAATCGAATTTAACCGCAAAGGGAAAGTTGAGTTCACAAATCACATCCAGCGATCAACAAGCTCCTCAATCGCTTTCAGTAAGTTTCAGCCTTGCAAAGTGCGGTCTGCATCAAGGGCGTATCGATGGGTAGTGCAGATAATTTGCCCACCGGTATTCGAAATGGAATCTTAAGAAATATTGTAGACCTACGAAGCGTTCTTATCTACTCACACAATTACATGTATCTGAAAATCAGATTCAAGCTTCCTTGACAGTTAAAGGCTTAGTTCCTGTTAGTTTCTTGATAATTATATTGCATTTCGTTTGGAACAAAGTTGGGAAGCGCTCTAAGAAAGCGACGCATTAACGAAAATTTCAAGCTGACAAATTGATATATGAATGATTGAAACTGTGCTTGAGAAACATTGTATATCAAGTGCGATATACGAAGTGTCAATAGTGCTACATCGGTAGTACGGTTCGCCCTCTACACATGCGGTTCGATGAATATCTGCAATCATCGGTCTACAAGCATTTCTCGGAAAAACAAAATATAAGCATATGTTAATGTGAGTCTTTGAGATCACCATATTAAACACAGCGGACGACGAGCATAACTTGCGACTGAAGGAGGCGATGCTTATCCTCTAACATAAACCGATAATTAACAGTCGCATTGAGTGTAAAGGGTTGACACAGTTTTTATGCAGCACCAATATCCTTATTCATGATGAAGATGACATCTCTAGATTATGGAAATCGGAGGTTGGGTGGAGTTCAACAAAACATTGGCTATGAGTCCTAGTATGATTCCTACACAAAATTGATGACATTTGATACATTTTACCTCATATGCAATCATTGATCTAAATTTATATCTGATAACAACCTTTGTTTCAGATCAATGATTGTATATGAAGTAAAATGCATGAAATGTCATCAATTATGTGTAGGAATCACAGTCCGAGCATTGCATAGAATAATAAATGAACACATCACACATAAAGATTCAAGCATTTTTAAACACAAACTTGCTCACCATCATCACTCTTTCCTTTCACAATTAATATTTTAGCATCAGACACCAACAACATTGATTCAGAGAACCTTTTGAGAAATGTGTTCCACATAAACAGATACCCCAATTCTATCATAGATGAGCAAAGTGCTCCTGGGGAGCCGAAGCCACCGGTTTTTGACCCAAACAAGCAGATGTTAACAATACGCATCACATACAAAGGTGATAGCAATCGTATGCGGAAGAAGAAGCTCTGCAAAGAAATCTGCTCGGTATTTGAGAGTGCTCCCTGCGACTCAGTCTGTTTGGCGCCCGCAACTCGAAGACAGACTTCCCATGTCGACCGAATCTTGTGTGATTTACCGATTCAATTGTGTCTGCAGTGGTAGATGCATCGGCCGCACAGAAAGAAAACTATCTCAGCGAGTTGCGGAGAATGTCCCACAATGGGTGCTCAAAGGTGACACCAACCGAAGACCAGCAAGCAGCATCTCAAAGCATCTCATGGAGTGCAAAAGTGACGTCGATATCGACAAGTGCTTTTCAATGTTGAAACGTAGGAGAAGTAAGGGACATCTGGGAGTCTTTGTACATATAGATGGAGGCCTAATTTGTGTGTACAGAAAGACACTGTTTTCAATCTCATCTTGCCTTGGTAGCACACCATGCATATACATATTCCTTAGCAATGATATCCTATTGCATTATTCTTTATTGTTATTCATTTTATTAGCCAACGTGATTATGCGTCTGGTTTGATTTATTGCTCGTCGTGATAGTGATCTGTGACTTTACTTGAAATGTGCTCCGCTTGCCTTGCTCTTTCATTCCGGTGTGCACCCAAGCTGAGAACCGGCGAAATATATCGGTGATATGCAAACCTTTGCGTTGTTCTTCATCTACAAAATTTGCAATCGACATCATGGGCCGTATGCACAGCCTAGAAACTACCCTAGTTATAACTAGATGAGTTTTATTTTTAGAAATTTAGTATGCACATCCTAGTTATAACTAGCAGCGAGCTAGTTGTAACTTGCTCTGATTTCTGGAAAATTGATATGCAGTAGATAGAGCGCCGATAAATCGATATTTAGTTGTTACTAGGATTACCATGCACAGGGTAGTTACAACTAGGTGGAATTCCCTGATTTTGCCTAGTTGCAGGTCAAGCTTGCTAGGCATTGATAAAATTAATGAATATATATTAAAATACGTGCTTGACTATTCTATTTTTTAATTTAAAACTTGTAGATTAACACCACTTAACACATATAGGAGTAGCCTATGTAATTATCAAAGGTTTTTAATATTCTTATCTATAAAAAATTCATATCCAAGCGAAGATCTAAATCAAGAACAGTAAATGTATCCAAAAAATTATGTATATATACAAACCAAATACAGGTAACGTTGAGACCATAAAATGTCAGCAATTCCTCTTCTGACAACCTGCTCTGGTGCTCTGGTCAACCTGCATCCACATAGCCAAACTTAGCTGCATGGCACCAGTAGCATAAAACCGTAATCCAATACATGTTCTTTGAATAGGATTTAGAACATCACTCCTACTGTTCCGTTTGAGATAAGGGCTCAGATGAGTAGCTAAGTCCATCACTCCTTCTTTTGAAAACCGAAATATGCTCCTGAATTCTTCCTCTTCATATATGTCAAGGGGATTGACGTGGTCTCTTAAACGCCGTTCTCGAGCAAGACTCGATCTGGCGGCATCTCTCAAGGCAAGATCTCTGAACATAAAATCCATATCGTATGTTGACTTTCTGATCTGCAGACAATACTCTATTGAATAGCATGTGCATGTACACATTACTGGTAGCATTGTTCAGGTTAAAAGATTACTTGATTATCGCTCAACTGAACTCGCTCGCTTCGCTCGCTTGAACTGTTTGAAAGGTTAAGATTGTATTGCATTTGTCACAGTCATGGATAGTACAGAAGAACGTCATCTTCTTGAAGCAATTAGCAAACATTCTACCGCTATTTTATCTAAACAAAGAGATGATCAGAGCAAAGAGAAGAAGAAGTCGGCCTGGGAGGACATCCTGACCCACATGATAACAAAATGTGCATACCAGGCGACAATCAAACAATTGAAGAAGAAATGGGCAAACATCCAGGATAGAGTGAAGGAGAAGATAGACAATTCGTCAAAAACTGGAGGTGGTCCCTATCAACGACTGAGCGAAAACGATCGGATCGCTTTGGATATTATAGGCAAAGACAATCCAAAACTGAAGAAGGTACCAGGAGCAGTGAACTCGAAAACCTCACAAAAGAGAGAATTGGTAAGTACTAAAGTAGCATATCAGTACTTGTATGATGCAACTGAATTTCATTTAGCTATACAGTATTCCACTTACAGTCTTTCCAATTAGAAATGTCGCACTTTCAATGCAGTTCTGCATGCTTAGTGTGACATTTCTCATTGATACGTTCATATTTACATGTACATGAACATGAAAATCAATTTAGCTATAATTACATGTTCTATTTCCAGTTTCAATCTACATGTACGAGTACAAAGCGCAAAAAGGCAGCACCAATCGCAAAATCTTCACAGGCCGCTTCTTCTTCAATGGTTGACCTTGACTCGGACGATGATACACAAGAGCTGTACAAGGACGTGCTAAGGCTCCAAAAGAGGAAGTTGATCCTTGAAATCGAGATGGAAAGGAGGAAAGTGCCAGTTCTTACGTGCGACAGGGGAACGCAAACCACAATCGATGTCGCTACGGTGTATGACTTTGCAGGGCACTATATTTTCCAACTGACACATAATTCTAAAAATATATAATTCTTTCGTGGATATAAACATAGTTTTTCTTGATACGACAATACGTTATTACACTGAGACCATGAGATACCATGACCATTCTAGGTTGTGATTTTTGTTGACCATTCTACAGTGATGTGCTGACAGTATATATATTATTCTCTGTATATATAGTGATAAGCTAACAGATAACATTATTCTTTCTCTTGGGAACCTTGTCTACAAAGAGCTATCCTCTTTGAATCGATAAACTGACTGCATACATGACGTATAGGTCTACATGCTTGTACTGGCTTGCACACTGTCAATTTGTTGACAAACCACATACAGAACCACGTGCATTTTCATGTGACGTAAGTGGTGTAAAATTAGGTCGTCGTTAAGATTGATCGTGACGAATATTCGGCCTTGAATACGCATTGATGATGCAATCGTGCGTGTCGCTGTTAAACTTCTATTATTAGCATTCACTGCACCTAGTTATAACTACCCTAGTAAGAGCTGTGCATACCAAATCAAGTTACAACTAGGAAATAAGTTGTAACAAGTTGTAACTAGGCTGTGCATACTGCCCCATGTCTTCAAAGTTTCAGAGAACTTTAATCAATGATTTAAGACCGCTATTTAACAACAAAGAGTGTCAAAGTTATCAACATCTGATTTTTTGATTTCTATTCTTTATGCTTTTGAATTGTATGTAACGTGCATGATTATCATCTTTTTCTTCAGTGAACTTATCGGTGACAATTTGTGTAATAGAAGACCATCATCAGCAGCTTGGCTTACATTTCCATCTTAATACAGAGTTGATCAGAAAAAAGGGACCACCAAAAATATGCCAAACTTCAATCGATTCTCCTGCCCTTAAATTTCCTTTTACATTGACAAGCCATACACCATTCGAGATGTTCTCAGCTTTTCAATGAGCCACTATACATCTGCATCCGTCATTGCATAAGGTGGACAGAGGTCAAAATGTAAAAATCGCCACTTTTAGAAATTTCAAATTTTCAATGTGAAAACGTGTGAGCATGACAATGAATCAAACACGAGGTGAAAGGGCTTTCTCTGAGCATTCTTTATTATTGAGTATTAGTCGTCGAAATTGATTTACTTTTAGAGAAGTTATGATGTCTCAAATTCATTGCATAATTTCTGTCTATTCTTGAAAAGTTGTTTACATCTTTGGCGATAACGAGGTCATTTTCACGCTTTTAATATACATAGTGTCTAGACGTCTGCTATACACATCCAAATCAAAGTGTTGGTTGACCCAAATAAGCTGTAAACAAAGTTTCTATTGGTTTTGAATTCATCTTATGTCATGATGACTGAGTCGAAGTTTGCGAAAGTGCTTTTCAAGGGCAAGGTTTCTACTCCTTTGTCAGAAGGACAGTCCGAACGGCCGGTTTGCCGAAAAGTACATAATTGTCCCAAAGACCACCATCCAAAGGTGGAAAACTGGAAAATTGATTTTTTCTCCATTCCTGGAAAAGTTGGATCCGATCGGAAAGGAAAGACAAACTTTCGAACAGCTCGGATGATTCGCTTGGTAAGAAACGATCCGCTTTGTCTTCGGCCAGTTGAGGAGTTCACATGAGAAGCCGACGGTTTCTGTCATAGCAGTTAGACGTCGCCTGAAAAGTGAGCACTTCATAAGCCGTAAGAGACCGTTAGGGATCGAATTGACCACCAACCACAAGAGCGTGAGGCTAAAGCGGGCGATAAGCATTGTCACTGGTCTTCTCAATGGAATCAAGTTGTTTGGATTGATGAAGCGTCTGCATGTCTCTATGCAGGGTGAGTCTATTAATACTTCCTGGAGATGATCTTGTTTTTCTCGACTTGAAGTTTTGTTAAGGCAAGAGAGGGAGAGTTTAGATCAAGTAGTGATCAATCGCCTGATTGAAAGCATGCCTTTCCGGATTCGAATGAGTGATTGAACTTTCTGGTGAGGTTGCAAAATATATGTAAACATCAGTGAATCCACCACTGGCCCTATTAAGGGACAAATGGCTCTACAGAGCCACTGAACAACAACAAAATGATTTCAACCTCTATTTCATTTTATCTATCTGCCAAATGTATGCTTATTATTGACAGAACTTCATTAAAGTGAGACAAAATTTAGATGGTCCACTTTTTATGATCATCACTGTAGAAGAACTCCTTCTTCTTTTGAAATCGTTTGCTTTTTTTGCAACCTCAATTTCACTTTGAATTTGTTCATGAATTCTCCGCCCATTCTCGAGTTCCTTTCATACACTGAGAAAGACGAATGAATTTATTAAAAAAACTGTACGGTGTCAAACATCGGTGGCATTCTTTCAATTTCTTTAAGTGTATACATCATTTCTATCGTCCGAAAAAAACGCAAGAAGGAAATCGAGCGCAGTATTTTAACGCGGATTGTAAAAGTAATACACACTCGTAATTTATCACTGCGCAAGTAGCAACTCTGGCTTGCATCTCTTATAATAGTACTCGAACATTACTAATGACTTGCAGGCAGTAGCTAGGCAGTTTTATAAATGTGGTTTTCCTTCTCACCGTTGCATCCTACCCTATCCTCAATGTTGTTGAATCGACGAGACCTCTTCGGCCTTGCGCCAGAGTGTCTCAAGAACAGAATGGTCTCACTTCTTATCAGGGTTGTATTCCAATCAGTGATGACTCTGAAAGGGCCATGCTTCCATCCAAATCGGATTCAGAATTTATGTGACAGAGCCACGACTTTCAGCTCCTTTTACCTGAGATGGCAAATCGATGACAAAATATCATCCGAGAAATATATTTTAGTTGCATTGTTAAACGTCTGTGATGGAGCCTCTGCGAAAAAATATTTTATCCGAATTATCACTTATGATTTCAGAATTCAGTTTCACCAACGACTTCAAGATTTCATGAATTCTTGAAGCTTGGTTGTGACTGAACTGTCTGAGGTCATCGAAAATCTAGCACCTCTAAAGCGTGCGAGAAGACAGAAGATTGGACATTAGTCTGAATGATGTGAACTAAGCAGCGACTTTCTAAGGTAGATTCGCTACCTATACAGCAGTGAAAAAAATTATCCAGCGACTAAATTCGAAAATTACTGAGCAGCAAATACATGCAATTGGATCAACTTGACCTCGTTAATACGCTAAGGCACTATACGTAATCGGTCCCTGGTAGGCATGCAGTCTGCTCGATGACTTAAATAGACGCAATCTTACGTTCGTCTATATACCAGTGTACGAAAGCTTGAAAGACATGCATTAATGTATCACATTAAGATTAGTGCTCGTTCACACTTCACAATGACGTCTCTATGGCATAGTGGTTAAGTGCTTGGCCTAGCTATCTTTTGGTCTACAGGTCGAGCCCCGAAAGTGTCATTGGAAGTCGGCAGGAAGGGCATCTGGACCTAAAGCATCAGACCACTTATGCTTCAGTCTGATTTTGTCAATGCTGTCTTAGCCACCTATGGGGGCAGAAGTGACGTTATACCTTCATTTCATTTTCACAAATAAAATTCATGAGAGCGATTTTGAGCGGTTTAGCTACAATCATAGTGACCATCGCAATTTTTGAAAAAAATAGGGCAGGCCGCAAAAAATAGCGCAGGAAAAAAATCTGTCTATTTTGGCGTAACAGCAATACCAATCAAGATATGCAAAATTGTGCATTGTCTCGGTGATGTTCAAATGAAGTCCGTAAAACAGCATGCCATAAGAAATCACATTTATAGAATCCATTTTACGGCCATTCCACCTCAACGCTCGTGACGATTCAACAAGATATTTTTTATGATGGATTTCTTGATCTCACATCGAACGCAGATATGATGCATACAGGGTGGCGGCCAGATTTCAAGCTTCAAATTCCCGGGCGATTCCCGGGTTATTTCATCGAATTTCCAGGCCATTTTTTTATAATGACAAGATACTTTATTCCAACTACAACGCTCAAAAATTATCCGGACACTGCTTTAAACTACTTTCAAAACACTAATGTGTGTGGTGTCCGTTACACAGTAGTTAAGTGCTTGGCCTAGCGATCTTCTGGTCAAGAAGTCGAGCCCCGTAAGTGTCATTGGAAGTCGGCAGGAAGGGCATCCGGACTAAACGATCACAACGCTCCAGATTGAAGTCTGACTGTGTCAGCACCGTCCTAGCCCCCTGTATGGGGTAGTAAAGTGACGTCAAAAAATCATTATTCTGCTTTAAACTACTTTTATCATACCTTCCAGTTAGAATTTCAACACCAAATTATGACGTGAACGATATTTGACTGTCGTACTCAGATTTCAAAATTTTCGAATTTTGTGAGCGGTGATTCTTAAAATTATAAACATCTACTTTTCCTCAATGGCCTGCAGCCGTGATCTACTTATGGAATCTAAATGATTTCATATCGATGGAAAAGTTCGTTTCCTGAACTTTTCAACAATCAAAAAATGCTTCATTTTCATCATCTGATTCATAAAATTCTATGAAGTTGCACGTAGCCGATTTTTCAGACTTCAATTTCCTAACATGTTAAGTTGAAACAAAAAATCGCATTTTGGAACGCTACATTTTGAACTGCAGCGTATTTATGCCATGAGAGAAAGCCAGGATATCAAAATCCACATGTTAATACAAAAGGAAGATAACACCAACTTATCCAGAAGCATCGACAAGTGAAACCAGGAAGACTGCCACAATGGACGAAGACCGTTAACGCCAGCAGAATTCCTAATTGTCATCACTTTTTTTATCAGTTAGCGTACAAACAATGGGCGCGTGGCAACTGTCATCCATAAAATGTGTGCTTTGGATTTCCGGGCTCGGTCGCCACCCTGAATTCAATATATTCCAGCAATGTGTGATATTCACACTTCACAAACTTTAGGATACTATCACGTAATAGGCCCTATCATTCCACAAATGGAAAACAATGTATAAGCCTAAAGATTGTCATTGTGAAAAAGAGCAATTTCCTTCTCATTTAGTTTTTTCACAAAGACTCAAGCCTAAATACTGGTAAATGCATTCTCAGCGATTGAAATAATTTTTCGTAATGTTCTTAACATAATACTTATGCTCATTAAAATTTTCGGGTCGGGTTCAAAATTGGTTCGTGTGGCAGGTGGTCGGGTTCGGGTTTCAATTCATAGCCGTTGCACATCTCCACGGCGCCAAAGGTGGCAAAGAATATTTTAGTGGACAGAGTACAAAATACTGTGGACTAAGGAATACCGTCGTTTTGTTCTAACCCAATTTCATACTGAACACAAAAATCGTGAAAACGGCATTTCTTTCCGACGATACGAGTATAGTCGTTCCATTGATATTGTGAGTAATACCTACTTGGATCAAAGTGTGGAGAAATGTCGACAAGAAATAATTGCGTTGTGTACAAACGTCTTTTATGTCCCTAAATCTTCAATGAATAGGACTATCTTCTGTCTTGTATAAATGTCTTTATGGAACTGCTTACTAAAGTTTCATGTTTATTATGCACAGTAGTGAATTCTACCGTGCTTAATTGCGCAGATGACATCAAAATGAACATTGAAATTAAGCGCTCTCATACGGAAAAATCTGCCCAGCTACTGCAATCTGATCTCAACGCGGTGGCCATCTGGTCAAAGGAATGGCAACTGCATTTGAATTCAGAGAATTGTTCAATTATCTCATTTGGACATCACAATCCTGGCTCTCACTACAAGATGGAAGGAGACACAATCCAGCGGTCTGAGTGCGTTAAAGACCTTGGAATCCACATCTCGAAGAATCTAAAATTCTCACGGCACACCATCATTTGTGTCAAGAAACCCAACGACGTTTTTTCTGCCATCCTGCGGACTTTCATGTCGAGAGTACCTAACGTGCTTATGAGGCTTTACACCTCCCTAGTTCGTCCACACCTATGTCGTCCCAGTTTGGAATCCATTCTTATCCAAAGACATTATTCTGATCGAACGTGTGCAACGGCGCTTGACTCGGCATATTCATGGCTTAACTTCCACTCCATACGAAGAACGACTAAGAAAGACTGAGAAGATTCAGCTGATGTTGGACATCACTTAGTCTCTTCGACTATATGACGAGATCGTTTTGAACGAATAATAGGAGCTATTCATTAGGCCAATAATTATGAAATGAATAAAAGTGAAAAAATTTCAAACTGAGACCACTAACACACGACTGAATGGAAATTTTCGGACACATTGTACCTGAGAGACTCAACTTCAGTTCCTATACCTTAATATCCTAGCGCAGCGAATTTTAGAATGAGTATAGGTACAAATCAATCTGTACTAGTAGTCCGGCAGCCAGAACGAGTTTCTGCAGGGAACGAGGCCGAAAGTGAGACTTTCGCAGAATGATGTGCACCCTATGCCTACTACGAATCGGCACGTCTGCCGAGTTCTAGTGAGTTCCTCTTCTTGTCAGACAGGATCAAAGAAAAACACATGCAAATCCAATGGGACGCAGATTGCAGTTTTTGGCTACAATGAAATTTCTATGTTTTCTCTGATTAAACGAAAAGTACTTAACCCAGAGTTACAATTTTTGGCATGGAATGTCTTCAGGTCATTTCCTTTCATGTTCATGTACCCCTGTATATATAGCTAAACCCATTTAGATTTGGGGAGCCTCTTAATGTCGGCAAATACGAACATTTTGAGCTACTTTATCCACATTCAACCACATTCTCACATACATTGCCGATCAGAAGCATGATAATAGCACATGCACATCATAGGAAATGACCTGAAGACATTCCATGCCAAAAATTGTAACTCTGGGTTAAGTACTTTTCGTTTAATCAGAGAAAACATAGAAATTTCATTGTAGCCAAAAACTGCAATCTGCGTCCCATTGGATTTGCATGTGTTTTTCTTTGATCCTGTCTGACAAGAAGAGGAACTCACTAGAACTCGGCAGACGTGCCGATTCGTAGTAGGCATAGGGTGCACATCATTCTGCGAAAGTCTCACTTTCGGCCTCGTTCCCTGCAGAAACTCGTTCTGGCTGCCGGACTACTAGTACAGATTGATTTGTACCTATACTCATTCTAAAATTCGCTGCGCTAGGATATTAAGGTATAGGAACTGAAGTTCATGGTCAGATCTCTATGGTGCAAAAATGCGAATTTCTGCTCTGTTATGACATCATTTACAATTCATTTCACATGCGTTCATACTTCAGCTATAACTGAATTCGGTTATACTAATACTTTTCTGGATCGCCATTAGCATGAGATATTTTAAAGCAAATACACCAGTTGCGCTTGAGACAAAAGACAATTTCTAATTTCTTCTTCGTGAAATGACTCTGATGAAATGTGCTCAGAACAGACAGATTAAACGATGCAATTGTGCACTTTTTTAAGATTCAGGTACACTAACGCACAAATTAACCAAATTTTTTTCTTTCATTTAATAATTAATAATACGTAGGTTATTGAATTGCTACTCTGAACAAATACCAGTATTGGAACTGGCCCGGATTTGGCAGTCGCCGTCGTTCGCTTTTTCAAGATAACTGTTTTAAATCTTTTGAAAGGATTGCATGTAGCAATTTAGCTCAAATTTAGCAAATAGCGGCAATGACACGTCGTATGACCTTGAATCAGTTTGAGCATGATTGCATCTGTTACATAGCGTCTTTCAACATAAGGTAAATGATACATAGAGTAACCTAAGTCTAATTCGATAATGGTCGATGTTTCACTAGGACCACTGAATAAGAATTGTAAAGTCATTTCGACGGCCGGCATAATTAATATGTTGACCCTCCATGTCTGTGTGGTGTAATGAAATTTGAACCTACATGTATTAAACGCAAAACAGCCCTACTTCGCACATGGTTAATGTTCCTGTAGACTACAGGCTGCATTTGCATTTCTTAAGGCACATTTTTCAATTGCATTGCATTAGGCCTACAATACGTAGTGATACATCCTTTTAGAATAAAGTCTCATGTTCAATGGAAGATGAATTTACCAATTAACATGAAGCGATCCCTGATGAGCGCTATAACCGACACGTGTATGATGCGGGGATGCAGCAGGTTCGAAACATCCCAGATCGAACCGCTGACCGGTCTGTACCAGTATAGAGTGGGAAGTAAAGACTTTATTTCTTATCCATTTAAAGGATAAGAAATAAGAGACACTCAAATTTCCACTTTCTGATCCAGTAGGGATACTGCGGTCTGGCCGTTATAATATCGGATGCATGACCGGCCGGTCGATTCGAGCCGGTCTATCAACGATCAATGTATTTTTCGAAATGCGGGAAATGTGACACTCAGCAGAACCGAGCAAAATAAAATAGCCAAATTATCATACGATGAATTCACAATATGCCGAACAACGTCAGGACGATCTCAATTTTGGAAGGTCGCGGTCAAGGACCGGCATCTTTTCCTAACCGGTCGGTAATCACTAACAACAGATAGGCCTTAAATTCTTTTGAGAACCGAGTGACTGGTCCGAGATTGTAGATAGACTTGTTGAATTTTTTGAACCTCCTTAAGATGGACCACATATTATTTCCCGAGCGTAAGGGAAATTTAGCATTTGATTCGATTGTTCTAAACGTAAGCAATGCTGCATAATGATACTTTGTGAAACTGGAAGCTGTTAAGTACTTGCCGATGAATTCACCAGTAATATTAGCTTCCAATTTTGCATTTGAAGCTGGGACATTCCCATAACGACGTCTAAATGTTTCATAATTTTAATAAATTTATATTTAGTAAGACTTAAGGTTTGCCCTTAAGAGGACAGGTGGTGCGTTCCCACCGGCAGACATTAAACGTTCAAGGCGTGTCAAACTTTTGACTATCCTAGGACTACATTTTAGAGCCAAACTTGACAAGATCGGTGTGGAGGACCTTCCCACTGGTCCATTTTTCAATCAGCGCTTCTAAAGCGGGGCTGGACCTTACCCCTAATAGTCCTTTGACTTGTGATCCTCGACAAATGCATGAATGCATGAAGGTCTTTAAGCACAAAGACTTGACGGATCTGATTGCGTGCCGGGCGGACCTTCCCGGGGGTCCATAACATAGCGCTATACGGGCTGGACTTCACCCTTAAGTGTACGAGATCGTACAAGGCCGCTTAACAAGTGATCTCCTTGGTCAAAGTTTCAGGCTCGATTGATTAGGAACTTATATATAAATAGACACTTAGTAATCACCATGTCAACCCTATGGAGACCAGTAACGGACACAGTCCATTCATCACACTAAGGCAGTAAGCGATAAAAAAACAACGTTAAAACAAATAAAACAATAGCCAGTCGTCAGCAGGTACCCGCCTGGTCGCGTTTCGGCCCCTCTACCTGAACGCTCAAGCCCAGGCGGGCGGGGCCCCGCATAAACTTATATGCGGCTGGCATTCTAAAATCAATACAGTAATGATATGTGTAATAATAAGTAATACTGATAGTAATAGTAAAAACAAAAACAGAACAACCGCAAAAGACGGATACAACCAAAACAAACTAAAATATATGTGTGAAATACTGAAATGGTATAACCAATAAAAAAATGCCAAGAAAACAAACAAACAGTGTTAATTTTATTGTTTAAAATGCGCACTGCGATGTCAGCTGCCTGGCTGAGAAATATCCAAACTTGACTAGAAAATTGTTATGACCGGTTAGGATTTTCTCAGTACATGCCTTCATTTTAGACTTACAATATCCTCTGCCGCTCATCACAAAAAGTATCATATTAATTCGTTTAATTAGATCTTCGAGCAGATGCGACAATAACGTAAAACCTGGCCGGCAAATACATTAATTCCCATGTTATAAGGTATTGCACTGTCTGAAAATGTCAACAGAACAACAGGGAAATCAAAATCTTCCACTTTATGATATATTGAGGTTCGAAGACCGTCACTACTAGATTGGAGTCTCACATTGAGGTAAACAACGGCTCTTTCATTGACTCCGTTTCTATTTGCAAGAAGCTCCACTGGGTAAATTTTTGGAATTAAGGTATTGAAATGCTTGTAATTTATTACGCATATATCGTCTATATATCTCGAAGTGTTTGACAATAATTTAGCTAGTCCAAACTTTTTATTTTTAACCAATTGTTTCATAAAAGTAAATTCGCAATTTAACAGAAACAAGTCGGCAAGTAAAGGACTGCAATTCCCTCCCATTGGTACTCCTCGAATTTGTCTGAACACATAACCGGAAAAAGAAATGTGGAATTCAGACACTATAAAATCAATAGCCTTCTTAAAAGAGTCCACGTCATAACAAAAATACCCCTTATATTTGATTTTGGAGAAAAACGACTTCTCATATCCTACACACAAGTATCTACGATTAGTGGAATTGAATGTGAGATCAAGGATGGAAAAAATATTATTCTTGATAGCACCTTGATCTAAGTTTGTATAAAGAGTAGAGAAGTCAAAAACTTGCATAGAGTGGACGTTCACGTTACACGTGATACATGGCAGCTTACACAAAGATGTCCGTTATGCTACGGTTATGCTGCCCTACGTCTCGATTCCGATTTGACCATAATATTTGGGCATCATGCATTGTAACAATTATGCGATGATGATGTATCTTGACATGTACAGGATGGCTAAATTAAATTGAATGTGTTGTTAAATAGCTATTCATCCTAGAACTAGATCATATAGCATATTTAAATACTTCAGATTTTTCTCAGATGGCGCAGGCATCCACGGACAGAATTGCAAAGTTGAGAAACCTGCCTACTCGATTCGACATACACATCGGAACGCTAAACTAGGAAAAACCAGTTTGTCTACTTTTGAATAAAATCTACAAAAACTTCGAGGACAAATTCGTTGCAGTCTAAAAAAATAGCACAGAAACCTCGGCAAAGGCAAAAAAGTAGCGCAATTAGCGAAGGAAAGTAAAAATATCGCAGCGGTGGTCACTATGGCTACAATACCAACTTACCTTGTAAATTATATGTTGACCGAATTGAGCAGCTTTACGTCGTTTTGTAATTAAAACCATATAGTATCCTTCTGTAAAACGAACAAAACCGATCAGACCAAATGCGGATATCGTTTGAGAAAGACCTGAGGTAAACGACTCTTCGTTGGTTTTGCGCCATCCTGTTGGACGAGTCTATGAAGGGAGAAAAAAAAGCTTAGCTTGATCTACATTGCAAAACATGATTTTATAGGTTTCGAATGATTCTTTATTTCCTTATTTTCAGGAGATTTTATGACTTATCATCAAGGTCTGCAGATAAAAACGTCTGATGTGCTTCGTCACACATTCCGTTTGTAGATTCTGGGCGAACTATGATCTGCTAATATTATCTATTGTGGACAGTAAACAACCGAAAAACGTTAATCGAATAGAAATATCCTACTTCTACGCTAGCACTTCGACCATGTAGTCGAAGGAACCCGCAGAAAATCGATGTTGTTTCTAAATTATCCTTGCAAATTTGTACACAAGATCTTTCGATTTACTGTAGCATCACCATGAATGCTCTGCTACTCCTGCGAATATTTTGTTTATCAGCTTCGGTTTGCTAGAAGTGTGATTAATACGAAATTGACGGCACATCGAGGAACCTATTCAGTGGGCAAAAAGGAATTCCTTATACCTTACAGAGATAGGAAAAAAAGTCGTGCGTCGCTTGCGGATTAATGTGAGTTCCAGCAAAGTGCTTCGATTGCCACAATTCCTTCAGATTCGAAGAATTCAGATCATGGCGCACAAGTTTTCTCCATAATGTTGGCCCTTCCGATCATTATCAAAAAAAGTAGTAGGCGTTCGAAAATTAGTTCACTTAATGTTTTCACATCCTCTCCTCGGCATTGCTCACTAAATAGTGCATAATGCTGAATCGAAGCCAGGCATCGATGTGTGTTTTGGCGAGTGCGAAGTGCTATCACCAGAGACAACAGAGAGACTATCTCTTGTCTCTGGCTATCACAGCACGCACGCATCTCTCACTGGCTCTGGTGTCCTCTCCCCACAGCTTATTGTTTGCCATTTCCAATAGCAAGCGATACACGAATTATCCATTCCAGAAGGAGCAAGTTGTCTAATTCTGTGATGTGCCATTTCGATATTAGGGTTGCAAACAATTCTTCCTTCCTAGAAACCTGAGCGCGCGCAGATTATTCTAATTCTGTGTCTGCGACTGATTTGATGACACACTCGAAAGCAGCTAAGCCACCAATTCAAACAACATCTAGCAAAATCACGGACAAATAGATGTGCATAAAAATGTTCTACTTATAATATAATAACACAAAAACGAATGTCAGCAACTATAAATCAGCTGCAAAACACATAAAATTTGCAGACAACTAAGACGGTACATTAATTATTGCTCAGAATCAGAAAAATAAAATCTCAACAATGTGGTCGTAAAAAAAATATTCCTCGTATCCATAAGCAACATGCTGACGCTTAAATTTCCGTCAGTTTTATGAAAAGTAGTGATTCATTTTTTTTTAATCATTTGATGATTAAGATACCAATTGCTCCACAATTAAAAAGGACATTGGGAACATATATTTCCGATCAATAGCTGCATTAATACACTCATCGCCCTTGACGAAACGATATCATAACTCATGATCAAACACCGATGGCTCCCAAATTTTCGACACATGTAATTTTCAGAATTCAACAGATTTTTACCAACTGATGACAATAGTGACTTATTACTTTTGACACAAATGACTTTTTAAGAAGCAAATATTCAATGTCTTTTTTAAAGATTTTTGACTGTTTTCCCTCTCGATGTTTTTAGAGATCCTCTTTTCTTACTGAAACTGTGCGAGTTGATAAGTAAGGCCTTGTCGCATCATTGAGAACTGAGATATAATATCTTCCGTGAAGACTGTACCAAGGTTTGATTATATGAAATTCAAAGCATGAAATTCGGTTTTTAATGGATTTCAAAATACAAACTTGCTATTTTTCATTTTGGTCATTCCAAAGAAAACCTTTTACATATTGCATAATTTTTGTGCGCATGAGTCATTGTGATCTTCTTTACATCGATGCATCACATACATGTACGTTTGATTATGTTATAATCGGTCTAGATATGCAGAGAGGAGGAAAACTGCACCAGGTGTGCACGTTCGACTTAGCATCACAATAGGAGTCGGGTAATTCCTGACTCTTGTTATCAATCAGGGTAGTAAATTTTTAAGTTCATCATCAAGATCGATCAATTGTCAAAAGTTCCAATTAATATACTATCGAATTTTTATCGCGAAAATGAAAAAAAATTGCAAAAATTGAATACTTTGAATTTGACCCCGATTTAGCCGTGACTTTTAAATCAATGTTCCTTCATGAGACCATTAGTTTCGTGAAAGGTTTACCAATGTCGCAGAAAAACCAGAGATTAGCAAAGTCAAGCCGTGACGAGCTGCGCTGCAGGTATAGATCAAAGAACATCGGCTCGGATAAAAAATCTCTGAGCCGATCTAGCCGAACATTTCTGTCAGCCTTGGAATATTCACCTTACTCCACAAGGCATATGCTTCACCACAGTTATCTCGTGATGTTTGCTTGTAGATTCAACCAGATTCAAAAATATTCTACCCACCCACTGGCGTCGCACACTGCGTACAACTAAAACACGAAGTAACTTTGATTTATATGTGAACTTGAGGCTGATAGATTTATGCTGATTTTCCTCAAACTGTGAATAGGAAGCATGCTGCGAATGATTTAATTGACTTGATTGAATAAACGGTTGCTCTCCAAAAGACATTAACTTCAAACGCTCAGAATGTCAAAATCGAATAAAATATGATTCACTAACCTTGTTGCCGTTGTAAATACGTCGAAATAGGTCTTGAAACTCTTTGTTGCTATATACATGTTGATCGTAAAATAGGCCAAGCTTGTCAGATGCTTCCGTTCTATCAATTTTCAGAATTTTATACTGATTCGATTGAGCGTTGGATCCAACGAGAAAAAAACGCGAACTGGTTTCATATAGAGTAAGGCGTTGCCTGGTATTGATTTTGGCAATTTCCTCGACACCTGCCATTAGCCTGAAAATTTAAAAAGAAACTCTTTTTTGTATAGCTAATGAACCTAGCGACATGTTTATCAGGCTATATAAAGCAAAATTTTCTTTTACTTCCGATTTTAGCTTTCAATGTAAAATCAACTTTTCGATACTTAAGCAGAAATGAAAAAAATAACGATAACCTAATTTTTACAGATAAAAACGTTCCATTTATTCGGTTCACGCAGAGGGAGGGGTATATATAGGTCTCATGATGACTCTCAGATTTGTCTCGTGATCAAATGCCTCGCTAATTTTCTCTTATTTTGGCTTGTATGCTCAGTGTGGAAATTTACAAAATTTCTACATAGTTTCCTCATAAATTGCATTACTCTTCCTAACAGTTTATCGGTTCTGTCATTAACAACAAAGAAATTAAATAAACGATAGATCAAATTGCCATGCAAAAGATGCGCGGCTGGTAGGATTCAAACCTACGACCAAGGTTAACTAGACCTGTGCTCTAACCAAATGAGCTACGAGCCACTTATGCGACTGCGTCAATTGGCAGGATCAAACCCTCACCACCACACATCAGTTATCAAGGCAATAATAATCAATGAATAAATAACTCGTCGCAATTGTGACCGCCGACATTAAGGCAAGTAGCGGGGATCGATTGTCCACCAAAGCATCTTAAACCATGTCGTGAATGCAATTAACAACAATGAAATTAAATAAACGATAGATCAAATTGCCATACAAAAGAAGTGCCGCTGGCAGGATTCATGGCAGTCATGGCAGTCTTTCTAATAAGTTGAAAAGATTTTTACACTGATGCCTCTACTATTATTATCATAATACACATGACTTGAAATGATTGCAACGATGTCAATATCCTTCTACCAGGTAGTTCACCTAGATCTACATGTAGCTCTTTGAAGCCAGCTTGGATACCACATTCAGCGATGTTACTCCTGATGGATGCACATTTTACCGGATGGATACAAGCCAATACAAGCCTTCCTTTAAGGGGGTTCCGTAACTCCGAATATCCAGGGTATGAGCATCTTTCCCTCACTGCGCCGTCAAAATGTCAATCCTTTATTTTCATTTTTATCAAAGAAAAAGAATATACGAGCATTAATGTTCTTTCTAATATTGTCATGTGTGTGTGTTTCTGACGTTGCATCTATTTGGTGAATTTATGTTGCACAATGTTGACTGACTTGGGCACTCACATTCCACAGGTCTCACCTCACCAGTCAGACACTCGAGGATTTCGCTGCTTCTCACAACCTTAGGGAGGCGTAATTTGTCTTCCGGAGTGTCTGACTGAGCAGCGGAAACTGGATGTCTTCTTAATCTGTCTCTCACTTTAAACCTTGTAATCAGTCGTTCATCAGTAGCCCTGAGCAGCCGGGTGAACGGCACTCCATCACGAGTCCTAAACAGGGTTGGTCGGCAAAAAAACCCACCCGGGGTTTTATCGGGTTATATCCGGGCGGGTTTTTTCGGTTTTTTTATACCGGGTTTTTCAGGTTTAATCTAGTTATTTGGATTTTCTTGAAATTAAGAGGTAATCTCTTATTTTATAGTTATCATTTTATTGAAAAATCAAACTACATTGCACACATCAGTGTAATGTAAACCATGATTAAAATACAATATCATGAGAAAATATCGGTGAGTACTTAGTATAGGTTACTGTATTTTAGCCGTACCAAATATTCAGATAATTACAGGCTATCTAAATAAGGAATCATATGAAGTTATTCTCTCACCTACATTTACGAAAAGTATACTTTACACAAGATTGGCTGTTATCTGAAATTTATAAGTTTTTTCTATTATTGTATTATCAGAGAGAAAACACATGTGTAGAGGTCTATAAATTGAACTTTATATAAAAATATGGTCAAAACGGGGAAGATCTAATGAGTCATCTAAACATTGATCACCAAATATCTGTTTGTTATACCGGTATTCAAAAAGTAAGAAAATATAGGCCTAGACAAAAATATGGGCCCAACTGTTAGCGGTATTACTGATACTAAAGCTAAATAATACGCAGATCGTTTCGTCGAACTTTCATATCATAATTTCGATTCATTTTATTTATTTTTTTTTTTTTGATTACCTGAGGATGGTCGTTTGGTGTGGTCGAAAGACCTCGTCCTAATATTTGAAATCGAGGACGCACGCTCTTTCTTATGGTCCGAAGTGTCTGTCGCAGACTTGCAGCCTGCTGCGGTATCAGTAATGACGCGCGCGTACCACGCACGCGCCACCCCGAACTCCCCATCATTTCCGAGTGTCTTTTGTATGCGATAGTAACATTAATGACCAGACTTGTGGGCAGTGGCTTTAAATCATTGTTTGCCAATATCGATCTTATCTTACGCACTTTCGACTGCACCAGCCACCCAAAGACATGCGACCAACAGCGTCAACCAAGATGCGTGCGCTATCCCGAATTCCCCATCATCTCACGAATGCATCACTACAGTCCGCTGTTGACAAATCCAGGCTGGCTGATGTCCGGCGAGTCAGGGATGGACAATGGGCATTCGGTTTTCCTTTTCCTTTTCAATATTTGGTGTTGTAATTCTCATACGATGATGAAAGTCATCCCAGTAGCCATTTATAATAGAATATAATGCTTACTAATTTAAATTATTAGCTAAAGTAGTCCTAATGAGGACTGATGGCGTTCTCCAATCCGCAAGTGTACAAAGGCAATGCTATTGTAACCATTGGATTAATCAGTTCTTAAAAGAACTCAATGGAGCTTTCTCGTGGCAACGAATTAAAATTGATCAGCTTGGCCCAATATCTGGTAAAAATGGAAATCTTAAGACTTGTAATACTACTCATTCTTGCTGTTAATATACTAATACCATAGATTCCAAACATTGCCGTATACACGCTCAAAACAGACGTATAATATACTGTACCGACTACAAATGCTGATAGTGGAAATAGAATAAGACAATGGTCACCATAGGTTAAGGAAATTAAAAATGGATATTATAAAACAACAGGAAAACGATGGATAAAAATTGGAAAAGTGGAGGTAAAATATGGAAATACAACGATGCTACTACACTGATTACAAGTGAACTATATCTGACACTACACAAAGTGGATAATGGTAAGAGTGGATAAGTGGAAAGTGGATAATGGAGGTAAACAATAGAACTACAATGACACTCTACTACACCGAAAGCAATGAAACTATACACACTATACCTAAGACTACACATGGAAAATACTATTTCTTCACTTGAATTTGTTATCGCTAGTTTCTTCATCCGTCTATAGTACTTCATGTAATTCCACATTTCTTCATTTGAATTACAATACATCGACCACTACTTCAGCTACCGATTAAAGGATATAAAACATAATGCTGCAGTCCGTCAGTCATCAGCAGGTACTCGTCTAGTTGTGTTTCGACCCCTAACCTGAACACTCAAACCCAGACGAGCGGGGTCCCACGCATAGTGGCTGACAAAATACTGAATAGGTAATGATATGTCTTGAAAGATATGTCACAAAGATAAATCAGACATCATTCAATTGTTGCGTTTCCCACATGTAAACTGATCCTGTCATTAAATTCATCCCATCAATAAATACAGTATGCTTTTTGCGATCCGCACATGTAAACAAATCCTGTACATCAATCTTTGCCTTTTCGATTCCCACAAGTAAACAGATCCTGTTCATCCTCGAATCCCATAAAGATGTAATCGCTGTGTGATAAATATGTAATCCGCCTTTACAAAAACTTCGCCTCATACATCAAGACTTAACAATGGGAGCTCTCTCATCTCCCGTAAGCCACGCTAAGCGCTCTGTGTTCACTCTTCACCGCCCCCCATATGATGGCTACAAGTCATTGTTAGTCGTTTATTCACCTATGCAGCAAGGCATTAAGGAAAATGTGAGTCATTTGTTGGTCGCGTGCCTCATTGAAATTCACAGAGTGAAGTGAATTGTCGAGCCGAGAAAAGACCATATTTGTGAAGCGATTCATTATGCCTTGTGAGAGCCTTTTCTGTGTAACTCATCAAGTCATGCTGAGAATAACCTCTAGATTTCATGATATTTAGTGTCTTGTTAGTTTTGTGTACAGCGTCTTGTAACTTCGAGCATATTCTACAATATCTGACTACCTGCGACGCGAAAACATGAAGGGCCATCTGTAATGGGATCATGCTCTCCGGAAAAGTCAGTTGCACCACTGAGAAAGAGAAGTCATCTACCTTGTGATAAACTGAAGTAGTAAGAAGCATGTAGATTACGGAATTGTATACATTCCATACGATGATTTTTGAGAAGAAGCAGAGTCAATAAATCAGAAAAATGAATTGGCATTACTGTATTTTAATTAGAAGCATCGAAAAAATGACATAATATGGAAAAATCTATTTCACCCGATTTCGCCCGCCGGGCGGGTGAAATCGGGCTTTTTCTGACCGGGTGGGTTTTGACCAACCCTGGTCCTAAAGCTTCCGCCACTTCACCCAAATATCACTGAACTTCTCAACTCCAATTCTTACTTTAGTAGAAGCCCAGCGACTCACGGTGATCCCACTTGGAGAAACAAAAATTATTTCCATCAGCAAGCGTGAAAGTTCGATTGAACTTGACAATCAACGCCGAATGGCCCTCGAGTGTGCTCTGCCAAAGTTCCCTAACTCTGTCCTCCACAACCGCCTCCTCACTATACTCAACCATCTCCTTCTTGGCTTACAGAGTGGCTTCATACATGGCAGATCTACATTAGAGCAATTAACCGTTCCGCGATGCGTCGTTGACTAATCAAAGTATGGAAGCAGAAGCGATCGATTTCATTGGAAGCGAGAGAGGATGCCCGACGTTCGCTTCCGCTTCCGAAAATATCATGATACTAATGACTGACGCAATTCGCGTGTCAGGGCGAGGCGAGGCACTTCTGACTTTTGACCTCAAGTCTTGATATGAGTTAAGTAATAGTTGTCATACTTTGTGATTGGCCTATTACACCTAATTACAAATTGGCACCTCATTTACTAAATGTAGTTACTTCCAATTTTCTCATAATGATGAAAAAAAGGACGATGTATTATCTCAGAATACTGGCATTCGAAATCAGAAAACTTTGCAGTATCACCCTATCAATGAAAACTTTACACAATGCGAATTGCTGTATCTTGAGGCAATTTCATTGGATGATATTTTTAGATGTGACTTCGCTTTCTAGGAATTTTTAACAGCTCCCCAACATTGAAAAGAGAAGGTTTACAGTAATTAATATATTTCATTGTAACATTCTCAAACACTCTCTTCATATTTTTTTACTACACACGTGTTGGGAAAATATGACGTTTTATTTCACAATTTCCAAAAGGTCAAAATTTTCAGTAAATTTGAAAATATTTGATTTTTGGTATGTAAAAAAAACGCATACAAGTCAGCTAATGTTTACGAAGGAAAGTTCGTGGAGACTGCGACGTGTCAACATCAGAACCTATAAAATAAGTGGAAAATGAAGAAAAAGGGGCTAGAAATAGGGAGGTGTGTAGCCATGTCCAGTCTCCAATAATTGGAAGCGGAAGCGAAAGTGGAAACGGTTGAGTGGAAGCGGAAGCGAATAAAAATGAATCGCTTCCGCAGCCCTGATGAAAACCCCGTCAACGTTGCATTTCCATCGATTTCATCGAACATCAGAGGGCGTTTGATTCCTTAAGCCGACCTAGTACAAGCAATTTCTAGCAGATCAACGGTGTATCAGCACTATTGATTACTGCTGCTATATACCTCTATGAATACATGTCTGCTTTCCTCTAGACGAGCTTTGGTCCCACCATGACGTTCAAAATAGTCTCGGAGTGCTCCAGGGAGATCATATCTCTCCTTCTCTATTCATTCTAGCTATATATTGAAAAACAGTGTTTTGACATGAAAAAACTCGGCATGACGTATTTTGATGAAAATTCCGATAAGCCTTGATAAACTTGTCAGTGAAATCGACGTAACTGAAAGCTTTAAATATGAAAACCAAGGGTGCTACGACACTGAGTGTCATCATTGATAACCGAATTTTCAGCAGGTGGACCGTCAACCATCATCAGGATGACAATATGACTGAATGCATGCATTGACGATAAAATCATTCATCAGACATCAAAATATACTCAATCTAAAAGCAAAGAACCAGTCTAAAAGAGTTCACAGGAAAGTATCGTATATCGTCGGTAAAGATTGGTGTAGGTCGGTTTTAATTGGAAAAGCAGACTTTGCCAAATGTCGATCTACATATCGTAAAACCTGTAAGAGACCGCCATGGTGGTTAATTTTTCAACCCTCTCTCTTAAATGGCGTTCTATAAGAGAGGGACGGTCTATTTCTCAACATCTCCGAGTGTAAAAGTTCAAGAAATGCCGGTTCAACAAAACCCTGTATTTAAGTGTATGCTCCATGTATAAACCTTTCAAATAATTGAATACTTTACTAAATACTTGATATATTGTGAAATTTACGGTAAATGCTTCAATAAAGAAGAAAATCTTCTGTAAACCTCGAAGGAAGCATATGTGGAAAGTATTTTAGAGACAAAATAAACTTCGAAGGGAATAAAAACAGGCTTCGTGAAATATTTCGTCCAAGCGCATATCAGTTACAATTTGAATTCCACTTTCGAAAAATTTGATTTTTGAGCATCTATTGGAAATTGTCATCCAAAATGTCTTTGATCAACGATCTGTTTTGATAATTTATCGCCGGAAAACTCTTGAAAAAATGTTAGGAGTAAGTTTGTTTGAATTGGTATAGATAAGCCATGCAATTTACGCATCGTTTGCTACTACTTCACCCGAATGAAAATATATAAATAATTACAAAACACAAAAAAATAAATTTCAATAAAATAATGAATTTTTCCGTTAAGACTACGAATGTCTGCATTCGCCTCAGCTCAAATTTCTAATTGCTCCCAATTATTCTTCAAGATTCTATAGTATTCCAAATGGTCTCTATTACAAACACAACTTAAACAGTAGGCCAAATTACTTCCATAAATAAAAAACTTCTTCAACTTTTGCGACTCCCTCGTTCTCATCTACTCGTACTTGCTACAGAATGAGGTGAGTCAGTATCAACGAAATTTTTTTAGAATTTCCCGTTTGTCTGTTTATGAAAAACGCAGGGATTAACTGTTAATCTGACATAATGACAAAGCTCCAGAGATCGGATAGACGTCTGACCTGGGACTGACTGTTTAAAATCCAAACTAGAGGGAAGAGAAAGAGCCTGTAGGACTTGTAAGAAGATAAATGTCGGGTGATGAACATTTGTGAATATTGAAAGGTGTAACAAAGTAATTAACTGCATAGAAAAGATGCAAGCCTATTATCCATAACTACATAGCTATAGAGGCTATGAATGCAGAGATACCGAAAACATTAACATCAGGAAGGTGAAGACACAGATTTGGGGATGAAAGATGCATAATAATTAAGTAATGACTAATAACTGCACATGCACAGTTCGCATTGGAGAATCTAAGCCGAGATAGGCTGTCTTATAATTACTAAATGAAATAAACAGATAAAACCATATTATATAAAACAATCTCTTATCAACGGCAACTGTCACCGTCATGCTACTTAGTTAGTGAGAACAATCGAATTTTATTTATGTTGTGCTCAAAAATTGTCCAATTGTTGGTGCTCATCTTGACACACCATTGGAAAGAATGCTGCATGGTGTCAAATCAATATCATGCACAGTTGAGCAGATCACCATGTGTGAGCGAACAATTTCTAGCAATTATTGAGAAACTAAATAAGCCCATATCAGCAAGATATTTTTCCGAAAAAAGTTTGAGGACTGGTTTAGCAGCAAAAAATGAACTACGTGTAGGGTTAAGATGTTAACTACTTTCCATGCTCTGTTTTCTCCGTCCAATAGTAAGTTCACGTAATGTTAACTAAAGTAATTTGAGTATCATTGCACAGCAACCTTTTCATTATGTAGCACTACTTCAGTCGGCATCTACTATGTTATTAATTAGTGGTCCATAGTTAAAAGGTTATTCTGTAAAAGGCTAATTGAGGCAGATTCGTAAGTCTTTCGAGCTAGGTTTCTTTACCTCAACAACTGAAGAATTCCAGGAATTCTCTGATTCTCATGTGATATCCTTACCAAGCAATCCATTCACTTCCGAAATCACTCTTTCCTAAAATCCGAGAGGTAGTTGATAATGTCTGTTGGGGAACTGCAGCCTTCTTCATATTTATCTCATGTAGAATAAGAGGACAAAATCATAAATCACTATCATCTTTTCCGAAACATTAGCTTTTTTGAAACATTCTTATCAAGTTCATAGACGGTCTTTGTTTTCATTCTCATTATTTCTCAACTCTCCAATCACGAGATGCATAAAGTCGTGTTCGGCAACGTCTGAAGCTTCGCTGCATTGAATGATTTGAAATAAATTTCTAATATCTTGGATCTCATTTTCTTTCTCACTACCTACGCTTCGATACTGAATGTATGTGACCTCGAGATTAGATTTCGAAGCTTGTTTTAGAAATGAAAGGTACAGAATGATTATCAATTTTTATACAAATCCCAAGCTGGTGTGATGCTCATAATTTCTGCTTTCATTGATTGAAGTCGATTTGGAAGGATGGATTCTAAAACCGCGAATTACATCTCCATTGTTTGTTAGCATCCATCACCTCTGGTCGTTCAAATCTTGATAGACTTAAGGAACGACAAATATTCAACTTCAGCAACCTCCTGCCACATGGCATCCAAAGCTTTGTAAACAGGTTTTCAATTTATCCTATCCTCGTTGCTATGAAAATGCGGAGCTGTGAATCTTAGATATAAAGTTGTTGTGAAACAACTCTGTCTCAATGCTGATAGGCTTACAAGTGTGAATACATTTTGAATATAAATTGCAAGGACGAAATGGAGATCAGGAGAATAAGAGGCTAGATTATGTAACTACTTTATCTACTTTTGTCTACTTACGTCGATGCACAAACTTCACAAAGCGCTAGAATCAATGTGTGAAACAATGACTTTTATTTGTTGCACTTCATCTTCTGTTCTTTCATGATTTATCAACAGCCAAATACGGTCATTTTGTGTCATGAAAACACACCTCTTTATAAAAGCCACACAATGATGCAGCTGTCATTTGTAGATTTGCTCCGAGAATGATTCCATGCACATTTTATACGAATTATGGTGCAAGAATCACGTGATCAAAGAACATTAGTAATATACGATTCTAAATATAAATACTCAAAAATTCCGTGAGCTGACTGCTCAGTGTCACAATGTGCCTACTTTTTCTACAACCTCGACTCCGTGCTACAATGTCGCAGAATGCCCAATTTCTATATTCCCCTCTTTTCTTTTAAGTTTGTGAGCAAGGCTGTTTAGATTTGAGCAGTCTAGACCTCCTTATTCTCTGACATCGTCGCTCAACCGCCTATGTTATCGTCTATCCTATCTGTTTATTTTAGGTCATGAGAATGATTTTGACTGAAGTAAATTTTGTTTTGTGCGTAATCGTATAAAATGATACATTACGGGACACGGACTTATTATATGATTGATCAACACCTTTAATAAGCGCAACAGCGGCAGATTACCTGTCTGTAGAATACAAACGTGTTCCACTCGCAAGTCTCTATCAAGTGTCGGTTACCACTGAGGTGCATCATTTTCTGAATCACTTTTCTGGTTTTGGTCTGTTATCACAGATGCACTTCTAAATGCTTCCATGTGCATGCGTGTGAGTGCGTGAGCTCGATTAAGGGTACGGCATCGAAATGTGGTTTCAGAAATGTACAAAATCGAAGCGGCAGCGTATGAATTTGCAAAAAACGTGAATTAACGTATGTAAGAAATGGGAAGTGGTGAAACGGATCTGGCTGCGAGGCGACACACGATGACAGCAGCATGCTACGCGAAAAAGAGTGCTTTCGGAGAAGATAGAAATTCTAGAATACAAAGATCAAGTGATCACACTTGCCCAGAAGTTGAGAAGAGACTGAAAAATGTCCATGCATAATCGCCATAGGAGGTAGTATCAGGTCCTGTGATCAACTGAATTGGGGGAATGGCAATGAGGTTTTTGATCTTGGATTCCACAAAGCTAAACTCAACACCATGTCTCTCTCTCTAAGGCTTAGTTAGCTAATAGTGTGTTGAAGGCAGTTGAATAATTCCTCGAACATTGGCCGAGGAGAAGCAGGGGTGCCTTTCATACACTCCCAAGTTTGATTTATGGTGGGTTTGAGGAAACTAGCAATTGATAGGTGGATTGCTTTGGTTCTAAAGTGGAAGTCATGTACTAGAGGTAACAAGTCTGACAAGCTACGCAATTACACCAAAAAAATCATCACGACTGCAAGTCATCACGATGGCAAGTGCAATTATCACATGTTCATTCATTCATTAGTACTTAATTAAAGAATACGAATGCGACTTTTAAAATCGGATTGAGAAATCACATTCTCAACTCGATTTTAATTGGAGGATGCAATTTGTGAGCATACTATCACTGTTTCTTTATTTTAAAAGAAAATAATGTCATATAATTTCATACCCATGCTAATGGTTTTACTGAAAAAGAATTTAAGAGGTAAAACAAAACATCTCAATTTCTTTTGGTCTACTTTGCTTGATGCCTACGCCGCGCATGCAATGCCTTGATCATCAAGATCATCTTTTGTATAATCGCGAGCTAATTCCGCAGTATTTCAACATCTTGCTCTTCATAATCAGGTGTCAACTAATGACATTTCCTGGAAAATTTTACATTGCAGTTTAGTGAATGAGTCTTCGCCGCAGGGTCGAAGCGAGTGAAGTTCAGCGCTTCAGCCCTGCTCTCAACGCCATGCTGTTTTAAATTCATTTCTCTTGCTCATGACTAAGTCTATGACGAAACGTTGGTACTTTAATTTTAAAATGCAATTTCGGTAGAGAAAATTAACTTATTTTCCTCTTTTTGATTAGCATCTTACAGATTGTTTTACGGAAAAGTGAATTATTCTACGGAAATGTGAAATGACCATTATTTTCATATCTTAGATGATATTGCCAAAAGAGCAGTCGTGCGCAGACAACTGATATTTCGAAAGATTATGTTCTCTCACTTCACGTATGCAGACCAAAAAGGATGCGGACGGACAATATAGGCAAACAGCATGCCAGGAAAATAACGAACCATACACTAGTTTGTGAACGTGATGCCGGACTGTTGTTCGAATTGCAGCGGGCAATTAGCATCGTTTGGCAGATTTGTTTAAATTAGTCATCACCATTTTACCCCTGGCTACACTAGTTGATCAATTCCAGCGCCATGTCCAAATTTTCGAGCCACGTGGAATTCAACCCATGTGCTGCATTTCTCTTCAAAAAAACAACATAGAGGTAGCATTATATCTGCTGCTACAGCTTCATGCAACAAATGAGTTGTGTACAACAGAAATAAATAAACTGCAACACGGAAGACTCACTACGATGCAACCATAGACTCTCAATGCAACAACGATGGTCAACACCTTCATCAATGGAAAACAGACGGATTCAATGGATAAGTGCATCTCAATGAAACTGTAGTTCACCAGTGGATTAGGCATACAGAATCGTTGCCAAAGTCTTCCATCAAACGGCTCTACAACGACTTGAACAAAAAAGTAAACCTAATCAACAAATACAGAAAAAAACACAAAAAAAGACTAAATAAGGATCAAAACAAAAGTACAGACATGAAAAACATGAAGACAAAAAATCCAATACCTCTAGATTGAAAAACACTCAACACAATCAGAAACAAAAGCGGAAAGACGTCAACATCCCGAAATTCTGACAAAAATTGATCTTTTTCTGAATAATCATGAAGTTTACAGGTCGATTCACACAAAATCACTACACAAAAACGCGGTTCAACACCCCAATCATCTCCACAACACTCCAGTCCATCTTTATGCACAATACCAGCTTCACATCTCCTCCCCACTACCATCTAACCGCGTTTATGTCTCGAAATTCACACAAAAATTGATCTTTTTCTGAATAATCATGAAGTTTACAAGTCGATTCACAAAAAATCACTACACAAAAACGCGGTTCAACACCCCAATCATCTCCACAACACTCCAGTCCATCTCTTTGTACAATACCAGCTTCACATCTCCTCCCCACTACCATCTAACCGCGTTTATGTCTCGAAATTCACACAAAAATTGATCTTTTTCTGAATAATCATGAAGTTTACAGGTCGATTCACACAAAATCACTACACAAAAACGCGGTTCAACACCCCAATCATCTCCACAACACTCCAGTCCATCTTTATGCACAATACCAGCTTCACATCTCCTCCCCACTACCATCTAACCGCGTTTATGTCTCGAAATTCACACAAAAATTGATCTTTTTCTGAATAATCATGAAGTTTACAGGTCGATTCACACAAAATCACTACACAAAAACGCGGTTCAACACCCCAATCATCTCCACAACACTCCAGTCCATCTCTATGTACAATACTAGCTTCACATCTCCTCCCCACTACCATCTAACCGCGTTTATGTCTCGAAATTCACACAAAAATTGATCTTTTTCTGAATAATCATGAAGTTTACAAGTCGATTCACACAAAATCACTGCACAAAAACGCGGTTCAACACCCTGTAGTGGTCATGGGTATCAACATTGTAACTGTGTAAACGCATTTTAGATGTCGTTAAATTCACTCTCCTTTCAAGTTTCTGTAGTGATGATTATCTCATTTTCTCTGGTTTTGGTGACTCATAAATCACTGGTAAAAGATGTACATTTTAGAGAGACATCGCTCTCGCGTCGCAATGTATTTCCTTCTCGCCAAAACATTTCTTTGTGGCGAGCGGCCTATGATATTGAATCTTGTTTGCCTCCAAAGGCTTGTGCACGTTCGCGCGCGCGATTATAAAAAAGTAATCCGCGAGCAAAAGACACACACCACGCGCTCGCATCCGATGTTAGATATTATACGGCTGATTACAATTTGGCTGATTTTCAGTACTTTAGATTGGGTGCTAAGATATTACGAACGAAGTAACGAACCGTGCAAAGATAGACGGTAACTCTATAAAGATAAGACAGAACATTACATTGGTGAGCCCGACTCCGAACATATGGATCCTGCTACCGCCGGGGCAACCACTAACGCAGTCAGCGTTAAAGCTCCGACCTTCCTACCTTCAAATCCATCGGCATGGTTCGTTATCCTTGAGGCTCAGTTCGCCTTAGCCAACATAACTGTGTCTTCCACGAAGTTTTTCCATGCATTGAGCGCCCTTCCAGTCGAAGTTGTCGGTCAATGCTCGTCCTCTGACATTTCTTCGAAAGACTATGACACACTTAAAGCCACAATCTTGGCCTTCCACGAAGCTTCGAAGCCTGAAATTTTCGACAAATTCCTACGTGAGAAACCGTTGACCGGCAAGCCTTCCCACTACCTATCGGAAATGCAAGTACTCGCATCCAAAGCCGGCGTCGCAGACGACCTACTCCGCCACAAGTTCCAGCAAGCCCTTCCACCCAACATCGCTCCAATTATTGCAACTCAGAAGTCAACACCACTGGCAGATTTGGGTAAGTTGGCTGACGAATTGTGTAGCTTTAGTATGAACAGCAATAACGGCCATTGTTAACCGGGTTCATAGCCAGAGGGAATTTCATACCTCCTCTCAGGTCGGCAAAGACCTCCTCCCTTTTTCTAAGGATCAGCGCCCTAAAGTCTGCCGAGCTCACATATTTTTTGCTGATAAAGCCCGCACTTGTCGTAGTTGGTGCAGATGGCCCAACAAATCTAACTGTAACGTTACCCGTTCTGCTAGAAATACTCCTAGATCCTCTCCTCGTTCTTCGAGAGATAGTTCTCCCGCCCGGTCAAACTAGATAGGGCGGCTGTCTGTGCGGCAAACAGCCCTGACCCTACTAAGTGTTTTTCCGCCGCTTTCATTATCGGTAGTAGAACTATAAATTTTTTGATAGACAGTGGAGCTGCCGTGTCCGTTTTACCTGTTTCACATGTGCGACTTTTTAACCTTACGGTTCACCCGTCTCATTTGTCCCTCAACTCGGTTGACGGCACTCCATTACAGGTGCACGGCGAGTGCTTTATTAACATTCAGTCCAAGAAGCTTAGACGTTCCTTCCATTGGATTTTTATAATCGCTAACGTTCGTGAACCCCTTTTAGGCGCGGATTTTTTATATCATTTTTCATTGTTAGTTGATTGCCGTAATACGCGTCTCATTGACAGTACAACTAACTTATTTTCTGTCTGTTCGATTTCTAACGAGAATAGTCCTTCCCTGTCACTAGTATCGCCTATAGTAAATGAACCCCGTATTTCAACATTTACTAAAAACAGTTTTCCTCCTTATATGACAACTCAACCCGTACTGATTTACAACCCGTTATTAAGACTCAGCATGTCATAGAAACTACTACTGACCTACCTGTCTTCGCGAAAGCTAGACCGCTAAACGGCGAAAAGTTCGCCGCCGCTAAGTCTGAATTCGACTGCCTTTTGCAGCAGGGAATTATTCGCCCCTCCAAAAGCCCGTGGGCATCACCGCTACATCTTGTCGCCAAAGCTGACGGCTCTTGGAGACCGTGTGGCGATTTTCGCCGTCTGAATTCCATAACTAGACCAGACAGATATCCGATTCCCCATATAAACTCGTTGAAGGCTAAACTATTCGGTAGTTCTGTTTTCTCAAAACTAGACCTAGTTAGGGCCTATCACCAAATTCCGATGTCATCCAAAGACATTGAAAAGACAGCCATTATAACCCCTTTTGGGTTATACGAGTATTTGTATATGCCATTTGGCCTGCGTAACGCAGCGCAAACGTTTCAACGAATGATTGATTCTACTTTCCGTGAAATGCCTTTCGTATTTGCCTATCTTGACGATATACTTGTATTTTCTCGTACCGAAGATGAACACATTGCCCATCTCTCTCAGGTCTTCCAGAAACTCAGTGAATCAGGTCTAAAAATTTCCGCAAATAAATGCGAATTCATGACCAACGAAATCGAATTCCTTGGCCACCGCATTTGCAAAGATGGTACCCAACCTAAACCACAAAAAGTGCAGGCTATCCTGGACTTTACCAAGCCCGTTTATGCTTCTCTCCGCAGATTTATGGGCATGATCGGTTATTACCGATATTTTATTCCCTATTTCTCAGCTATTTGTCATCCACTTTATACCTTGCTTGGTTCAACTAACCAACGTAACCACAAACTTCATTGGAACCCGAAAGCAGAAGATGCTTTTCGTAAAATAAAAGAAGCCTTATCTGAAAGCGAAACATTATATCACCCTGACCCTGATACTACTGATTTCACATTAGTCACAGATGCTTCGAGTACCGCTGTTGGTGGCGCACTCCATCAAACTGTGAATAATGAAACGAGGCCTATCTCATTTTATTCTAAAAAACTCACAAAACCTCAGACATCCTATTCCGCTTTTGACCGCGAGTTACTTGCCGCTTATCAATCTGTCTTACATTTTAGACATTTGATAGAAGGTAAACAAGTGCACTTACTGGTTGACCACAAACCGCTTATGTCAGCATTTTATTCTCCTAATGAAGCAAAGTCTGATAGACAGGGACGACAGCTGCTTCTTATTTCAGAATTTGTCTCCTCCATGACACATATTCGAGGAAAAGACAATATAGTAGCTGACGCTTTGTCTAGAAGCTTAAACTCTGTTTCAATTGACCATCCCGATCTAAACGAAATAGCCAACGCTCAAAATAACTGTGATGATGTTCAAAAATTCAAGGACAAACTTCATGTTTTTCGCCTATTTGACAACACTCCTATTTTCTGTAATACTGATTTATCGACACCTCGTCCATTCGTTCCTCCCACTTATCGCTCAGCAGTATTCAATGCGTTGCATAATTTGTCTCATCCAGGAGTTAAGTCTTCAATTTCCCTTATCTCATCTCGTTATTTCTGGCCCGATATGCGCCGCGACATTAAATCATTGGTCAAGCATTGTAGTAATTGTCAAATGGCGAAAGTAACTCGACACCATCGGCCAATCTATCAGCAGTCTAATTATCCGAATGTCGATAGATTTCAAACCGTCCACGTCGACATTGTCGGTCCCTTAACCCCATCACATACTATAGATTCGCCCTTTACGTCTCCTGCCCGTTATCTCGTAACACTCATTGACCGTGCCACCCGTTGGTTCGAATGCTGTCCCGTAGCTGACATAAATGCAGAAACAGTGGCACGTGCATTCCTGGCATCGTGGGTCAGTAGATTTGGCGTCCCATTGTTCTTAGTTACGGACCAAGGCCGCCAATTCGAAAGTACACTTTTTGCCGAACTATCGAAGGTTATCGGTTTTCACCGCCTCCGTACATCACCCTACCATCCCCAAAGCAACGGAATACTGGAACGGTTCCACCGTACCCTTAAAAGCGCCCTAATCGCCAGGAAGCAGGAATGGTTAATAAGCTTACCTGTAGTCGAATTATCCCTGCGTTCTATTCCTAACGACAGTGGTTTCTCGCCTTTCACCGCAGTCACCGGTTCTCCCATTCTCGCTCCCCACATGTGCTTTAACAACGTAAGACAGGACACGGAAGCTCATTCTGACTTCATCAAAAAATTCGCAACTTCTGTAGAATCTACTGATTTTTCCTCCCTCGCTCTCGGTAGACATCATGCTCATAACAAAAACCCCACCGAGTTCAACATAAAAGTAGACGATTTTGTTTGGGTGCGAGTCGATAGGGTTAGGCGTCCACTTGAAGCTCCTTATGAAGGACCTTTCCCAGTGTTAGACGTAGGCCCTAGTACGGTCAAGGTGAAGTATCCGTCTGGCAGAACCTCAGTTATTTCGAAAGAAAGGTTAAAACTGGCTAACATTGTTGTTCCTACTAAATCTAATTTTCACAGGCCAACTCATTCCAGAAACACGCCTGCCGGTGCGACCTCTGCTACAGATGAATCACCTCCTGATCCGGATCAACCTAGTCCTACGAAATGCAGTTCAAAGAATGCGAAGCAAAGCCCGAATCCGCAAAATACCAGCAGCCCGGAGCCTCCCACTGTGGACAAGTCAACTCTCAAGCGATCTACTCGTACAAACTGTCGTAACAAGAAGAAAGTGACATTCCACATCCCACCTTATTCACTCCGATCGCAGACAAGCAGAATACTTGACAGCTAAAACTTTCCGCTGACTCCATCACTTGCATGGGGCTACTGTAGTGGTCATGGGTATCAACATTGTAACTGTGTAAACGCATTTTAGATGTCGTTAAATTCACTCTCCTTTCAAGTTTCTGTAGTGATGATTATCTCATTTTCTCTGGTTTTGGTGACTCATAAATCACTGGTAAAAGATGTACATTTTAGAGAGACATCGCTCTCGCGTCGCAATGTATTTCCTTCTCGCCAAAACATTTCTTTGTGGCGAGCGGCCTATGATATTGAATCTTGTTTGCCTCCAAAGGCTTGTGCACGTTCGCGCGCGCGATTATAAAAAAGTAATCCGCGAGCAAAAGACACATACCACGCGCTCGCATCCGATGTTAGATATTATACAGCTGATTACAATTTGGCTGATTTTCAGTACTTTAGATTGGGTGCTAAGATATTACGAACGAAGTAACGAACCGTGCAAAGATAGACGGTAACTCTATAAAGATAAAACAGAACATTACAACCCCAATCATCTCCACAACACTCCAGTCCATCTCTATGTACAATACCAGCTTCACATCTCCTCCGCACTACCATCTAACCGCGTTTATGTCTCGAAATTCACACAAAAATTGATCTTTTTCTGAATAATCATGAAGTTTACAGGTTGATTCACACAAAATCACTACACAAAAACGCGGTTCAACACCCCAATCATTTCCACAACACTCCAGTCCATCTCTTTGTACAATACCAGCTTCACATCTCCTCCGCACTACCATCTAACCGCGTTTATGTCTCGAAATTCACACAAAAATTGATCTTTTTCTGAATAATCATGAAGTTTACAAGTCGATTCACACAAAATCACTGCACAAAAACGCGGTTCAACACCCCAATCATCTCCACAACACTCCAGTCCATCTCTTTGTACAATACCAGCTTCGCATCTCCTCCCCACTACCATCTAACCGCGTTTATGTCTCGAAATTCACACAAAAATTGATCTTTTTCTGAATAATCATGGAGTTTACAAGTCGATTCACACAAAATCACTACACAAAACCGCGGTTCAACACCCCAATCATCTCCACAACACTCCAGTCCATCTCTATGTACAATACCAGCTTCACATCTCCTCCCCACTACCATCTAACCGCGTTTATGTCTCGAAATTCACACAAAAATTGATCTTTTTCTGAATAATCATGAAGTTTACAGGTCGATTCACACAAAATCACTACACAAAACGCGGTTAAAAACCCCAATCATCTCCACAACACTCCAGTCCATCTCTATGTACAATACCAGCTTCACATCTCCTCCCCACTACCATCTAACCGCGTTTATGTCTCGAAATTCACACAAAAATTGATCTTTTTCTGAATAATCATGAAGTTTACAGGTCGATTCACACAAAATCACTACACAAAAACGCGGTTCAACTGCCCCAATCATCTCCATAACACTCCAGTCCATCTTTATGCACAATACCAGCTTCACATCTCCTCCCCACTACCATCTAACCGCGTTTATGTCTCGAAATTCACACAAAAATTGATCTTTTTCTAAAGGAGGAAACGTTCCGATTGTTCTGACGCTATTGAATAAACTCATACCCACCGGAATCATCCGAAGTACACTTTAGTTGTTGAAATAAAAGTGACATGAAATAAGATGTTAGAAGCGGATGAATCGAAAGAATCTTTTCAAAACCGACTTGTTTAAGGCGTTGCTAGAGTTTTAGTTTCTAAAAGTCTTTGATGTAGTTAAACAAATTGTAATTCTTTGGCCTTGATAGAATGGGCCTACACGAAAAAAGCGTCGCAATGGTCTTCTGATGTCAAGTTCTAAGATTTTTTTCATCAAGTTCATAAAGCCTAGATTGTTGATGGAAACAGGTAACGTTTGATGCGGAGATGACCACTGCAGCGGGATTTCTAATACTATGTGAATGTGCCTCCTCGCACAATGGCTATTTCCCTAACAGACATTGCTTGTTTCGGGTGACAAATTATGACTTGATCTTGTCAACAAATTTAGGTAGCTTTCGCCCAACAAAGAGACACGCCAAAACGTCTTCAATCGAGGTTGATGAAGTCATGTGTGACTTCATGAAAAATTTTTGGTGACATTCACCATAGACATGGAATATGACTGTAACACATGTAAATATGCATTAGCATAACATGGCACGTCAAACATTGCAGTTATATCCATAGAGTAGGCATCCCTTCTCTATGGTTATATCCACAGACATCAAACATCAAGCATTAACTTGATTTTGTTCAAGCAACCTAGTTGTTGTTGTCAAGATTAGATGACCAAGTACCTCTTCTGTAGGATATAAACATGAAACATGTTGGAATGTGTGTGAGTATGCGTGTGTGCAATAATCAGGTAAACTTTGGTTCTTAGTTATAAATCAGGTAAAATTTAGCAAACACCGCAATGATGTTTCCTTAGCGACGCCTCTGATCACTGAGTAAATATATTAGGTAGAGTAGTAACTCCGCATTTTCTAAATCCCCAATGAGTGTACACTTTCGATTTTATTAAATGAACTCAAAGGAGATACAGTCGGAATTATTTCCAAATATGATATGCGCATTTATGCACTTTTGAAGAAATTGCAACGGAATTGACTGATCATGATAGCATATAAGGCAGAAGGAAATGATATTATTTTAGAGATACTCCGTGTCTGACAGCCTTGGTGAGGCAATGTTTGTTAAATTGTCAACTCGATGACCTGCTATTGCTTTACTGCTGAACCTCAAGAGATTCTTCTTAAGCGTGATCAGGCAACAGCTGCCACTGGCATGGCAATTGCAGATTCAAAGACAATGATTTCAATTAACTTTGAAAGATGTAGATGGGTTCGCATCACTATTCAGATTCAAGAAATGAAAAATGAATTTAGTGAATCATAAAATCATGCCGGTGAAAGTTGAATAAAAAACTTGAGATTTCAGCCAAGAAAGCACGGATAATATCGTGACTTTTTCATGAAGACTTCCATTTTAATACAATTCATGAAATTCCCTTGATAATCAGCTTGATATTGCGCTTAGAGGATGCTTTTTAGCAAATATACATTCAGCGACATCACTTCAATGAATATACAAGAGCATGAGCATAGACATCGGATGTCCTAATAATGTTGTCCGATGTCTATGAGCATGAGTTTCAGAATAATTTGAAATGCATGAAATCAATTACACGTGCATTGAACTACAGTTGGATTTGTAAGATAATTAGGCAAGATTCTCATTGTGTAATGAGCAAAGATGCTTGCCGATGCCGACGGATAATGCACATTGAGTTCCAATGTATCGACGATACAACACAGGGAGTGTGACTCCATCTCACAACAGCATGAACCTGCTTCAGTCAATCACATATTCAAAAGAAGGGAATGCAAAGTGAACCTATGTTAGTATAATAGTAAATTATTTCCAATTAGTTTCTGTCTTCTTTTACGAAGCTACCTTCAGGGAAATTAAATACAGGTGTTAAAGATCTTAGTTATCTTATCATAGACAAATCTTGCATAAAGTTCAAATCCAAAATGATCACCAGATAAAAAACAGCAGAAATCGGAGAAAAGAAATTCTTTCCCGTAGTCCATTTCACATTTGCAGTTGATGTTTGGCCGCTGTTGTTGGATAGCAATTGCTTCACGAAGACGTAAAATAAGCCAAAGCATTTTTTCAAAATAGCGTACTCGCACTACAGAGCTGATCATAAAAAACAGGCCACCTAACTTATACCGAAATTCATTCGATTCTCCATGTATTCCAATCGTGTCGCACAACAACGTCCCATACATCATTCGAGAGCTTGCTTTCTTGGTTATAAAATGAGTATGATATACATGTATCGCTACTGCATTTACTGAGGCAGTGCTCAAAATATGAAAAATCACTCAATATACAAATTGCAATTTTTCAATGAGAAAAACATGTCAGTATGATCATTACTTAGGCACGGAGAGAACGTATTTCCTGAGCTCTATTTTGATAAACTGGTCATCGAAATCGGTGAACTATGAAAAATAGGAATATCGTGAAATTATGAAAAAGTCATGACTCTTTTGACTGAAATGTATATTCACCCTTCTTCTTCAAAAATATTCATGTTTGGCATCTTCAGGATCCTTGCTAGATAATGAGTGCGAATACGCAAGTTTTATTCAAGTAAGCTCAATAAATTCTTTTTCGAACTTCTTTAACATTCTTCTCATTTACGCTGAAGTACATAATCAACATGCAAGGTAAACAGTCTGCAGTCACTCTAAGCAACGACATGCCTTCACTAATTGTTTTGTTTTTTAACCTTCGTTCACCTTGCACTGTGGTAACGAAAAAAATAGTGAAGAAGTTTGGAAAAGAACTATTGAGCTCATTTGAATAAAACTTACATATTTGCATTCCTTACATCGCAAGGACTCCTGAAGATACCAAACATTTTTTGAACAAAAGTGGGAATGTGACATTTTCAGCCGAAAGAGTCATGATTTTTGTGGTTACTTCGCGATATTACTATTTTTCATAGCTCACCGATTTTGGTAGGGAGACCAGTTTATCAAAAGAGAGCTCAGAAAATACTCGCATATTTTCCTTTGAAAAGCTGCAATTTGTAAATTGAGTGATTTTTTATATTTTGAGCACTGCTCAGCAATGTAATTACAGATGCATGTCTATCATAACTCATGTTAAAGCTGAGAATGTAAACTCTCGAATTGTGTATGACACGTTGATGTGCGACACGATTGGAAGACATGAGAGTCGCATGAATTTGGGCAGAAGTTAGATGGTCCGTTTATCATCAGCTCTGTATCAAAAGATTTAAAAAGCATTCTGTGAATGAATGCTGTATCACCTTATGATAATTTAAGTTCAGGTCATCTCGGTAAATGTATCAGTACCTTAGCCTTATCAAGAACACCCGCACCAATAGATGTAGCAAGACGGGTACTGTTAGGCTGACACTGTCTTATACCTAGTGATCGGACTGTCATATTACGAGTGATAAGGGCAGTGACTTTCCCCTGCGTCTAACCTAATTCCATGTCCTCAATCCCAGGCATTCGAACGAAGCTGCCTAATTTTTTCAGTTCACTCAGTTCGTCGTTCATTTTAATCTCGCGCTAAGCCGTTTAGTTAATCATTTAGTTCATTTGAAAAATGTGCGAGTTCGCCCAGTTCTGCTCCGTTCACTTGGCAAGACGGCATATTTATGGTAATGTTGCCTGTTACAATTTTCGGCAGACAATGGTAATTACGCTTTTCGACCGTTTTGAGTATCCATTAAGAATCCTATACTTCACACTGTCAATCACTATTATGGTTTATTAATCTATCCTTCATCATTGTCACTTTCAAAAACCACTTTCTTTTTGTTTATTATATGTTTACACACTTGTAGACATGCTGAGCTGCTACAAAATAGGCGAGCAGACTACCTATCTCAGACACATTTAACTTTGTATTTGTAGCCATATTCAATATCAATTGAATCTCGTTATCGTCACCATTATATGACGGCCTTTCTATTGTTCTGTCTGTCAGAAGGCAGCCTGTTACATGAATGCTAAATTGACCGCGGAAGTGATTAAATCTCTACCTGTTCTCGCTAATTCGAAAACGAATCAAAATACTCAGGATTTCCTTGGAATCTTAACACCTGTATAGTAACGTCAGTGCAACTGAAACATCATCAAGACAACATGCTTTCGAAACCGTAAATAGTGGATTGAACTTAAACGTGTGTAGCAGACAATTTTTGAAGATGAATTCAAAATGTTCTTTACTGACTTTAAATTAGAAATCAAAAGACTTCAATTTCAATAATCATCATAGATGATGTTGCATTCCTTCGCCCGAGAAACTCTGTTGGTTTACAGCAGATGAAGGAGCAATATTCACTGACGCATCTTTCCTTATCGACACTTGCTGATAGATGCAAACTTAGAAGCAGAGCCATGGACTGGGTTTCTTTTTTTTCCGCTGTCTAGCTATAAGTCAGCATTTACAATCACACGATTGAATTTAACATTCAATAACACAATGCATATGCATAAAAATGCAGACATTTTGAACAAACAAGTTCTTCGTATGGTAGGGTAATATACATTGTGATAATAATAATATGTAATAATAATGATAATATACATTTAATATATGGTACTATACCATTATGGTTACTTAGTAAACCGTAGTCTTGACTTGTACTGCAACGACTTCTACGTTTCATAGTTACCCGCTTAATCACATACAGGCCCTAGTTAGCAGTTTATTTCCTGTGGAAACGCTGGTGATGAATTAAAGGAATCCACCGAAGATCGTGAAAATTTATCCCCGCTTAGTTGTTCCTGTACAGAATATAGCGAAGAGACGAGTGTTTTCACGTTGTCAATTGTTGTGTATTCTTTCTCCTTTAACACCGGAATGGAGTTCTACACTCCGATACAACATAAACTGACAACTATTTTCCACGCTATTTCTTTTTATATTGGCCACACATCGCTGTTCTAATAGCACCTCTCAAAAATTATCCTCAATTCGGACTGCAGCCAGTGACCTACATATGGGATCTAAATGATTTCATATCGATAGAAAAGTTCACTTCCGGCACTTTCAACGACAATAAAAATGCTTCATTTTCATCATCTGATATCATAGCTGAATTTTCAGACTTCAATTTTCTAACAAGTTAAGTTGAAGCAGCAAATGCATTCTGGAAACGCGACATTTTGAACTGTAGAGTATTCATGCCATGATAAAGCGTAAGTGCGAGAGGACAATTCCTAACTTCCTAAGCATGGTAACCGCCAGTAAAAAATAATGTGTCTCAAGCTTCAAGCAAAGTCAGGTAAAATATCTGGGGAATCAAGGCCTCGATCCTTCTTGATTCAGCGAATGCGCTGCAACTTAGTAATGATGCCTCTGTATTGGAAAATAAACGGGTGTGGCCGCGCCTTTTAGAGAGTGATGAGGAGTTTTTGAGAAGTTTTGAGGGTTTTTTCAGGAGTTTAAAAAAAAGTTTCAGAAATCAGGGAATTCGCGGAAAATGTCGAGCCCTACTGGAAAGCTTCGACTAAAACGTTTTTACTGTCAGGTTTGAATGAATAATCATAGCACACAAGCCAGATTGGTGCGGGAACCTTCATCAACGGCTTGAAGAGTATCTCTGGAGAAGTCGCATACCTTCAAATTTTGGTAAGCGAGCCTTTTATGTCTGATGAAAGCTGCATTTAATGTAAGAGAATGTGCTTCAGAGTAAAGAAAAACGAAGATGAATACAAGGAGATTTCCGGAGACATCTGGAACTCTGCAGTTGCAAAACACCTATGGTCAAATATTTACGAAATATCATAATAGAAAGAAATAATTGACAGAGGCATTCTAATATAAGATAACTCGAAGCTACCGATATGAAGTTTATATGTTTTCATATAATCATGGGACTAGTTTCGAATTACCGCAATTGAAAAGATGCATCTTCGTGGGTTCTTCGCAGCAGTGCTATACTCAGTAAATTCAAAACAATTTTTTGCTACACTTTCAAAGGAATCCGAAAAGAAGTATCATAATCAAATTTAGTAATAGACGAAATAAATAATCCGGACTTTCCAGGACGTCTGACAACCCTGTTGTATGACTTCACAAATTACTTCACAGCATCACATTAACTATCACAGTATTGTGTCACATAGTTACTTGTGGTTACATAATACTTGACCAACGTCTTCTTTACATGCAATATCGATTCGAATGAGTACTCATAAGTAACGTCTACATCTTATGCCTCACCCACTGATGTCTTAACGACATATATGTTGTCTTTAGGTGGCACATTGCTTTTCTGATGTATCTCTTCCGTCTTGTGAGATGAGATCGTACTTTGCTTTTTTTCCACATTCCATTACTGCTTCTCATCGCCTCCCACTCGGGGGTTTCTCATTCCTCATAACAGGCCCACTCTGGCCACCTGGTGCATTAATTTTGGGGCCATAGGACAGCCGTTGTAATGAAATGGCGAAACCGATGGAAATTTAGAAAGGAAAACAGGCTGCGTGCAGCAAACAACGTTTTTCATTTTTACTGTTACAATGATTTTTACTATTTACTTTTCAATCGAGCAATTTCTTCTTCATGTTGTAATGTGTCTTCAGTCCGAAATATGAATACTTGAAGCGCACTCATCAGTTTCGCACATTGTCAAATTAGGGAACGTAACTGTATATAATAATCAAACTAATTCTTCATCAACAGGTACTCATCCTCAAGACAGAGAGACAAAGAAATTGAGAGAAGGCATTACGCGTATCTAGGGGGGCCTAGGTGGCCTCAGGCCCCCTAAACCTATTTTGCCAGTAGTAAGGGAGTTTGCACAAAAAAGTGCATTATTCTCTACAAGATACATGGTAAAAGTGGCAGGGTGATGAAAGTGTAGAAACTCAACGTACAGCATGTATGCATGCCTTTCCTTGTACATGCCATTCATGTTTTTTTCCGCTCACTATTGTCATTGGCGGAAACTCTGTACCTGCAGTTATGATTTCTTAGTAACTCAAATTTTTTATCAGATCAGGATAGAAATACTTTCCACATGTTATGAGTGTTACTTTGAATGCGGTACCTTGTAGGCCTATATGCCTGTGTTTACATGGAGCATGTACAATTGTAGGTCTACTTAAGGGCCTGCTAACAATTAACTTATGATAGTTATATAAAATGGACCTCATCTTGCGAATTATATTGGACCGTATAGGCCCCCTTAGGGTCAATATTGAATCAGAAACGAATGTTGTGTAGGGCCTATCACACGCAGGGTCATGGGCCATTCAGTATTCAGTGGCGCCAATGCCCCGTCAGAAAAAATGGTATTTTGTTTCGGATAACAATAAGCAATTTTGATGTAAGTGTTACTCGTGAAAGTATTGTACGGCCTACCTCGCCCCAGTTCCTACCCGCAAATCTCATAGCTGTTTAGGTAGGCCATGACAGCCCTGAAGGTCAGTGGTTTAGAATCCAACGATCGCCTGCACTTTAAGCGTTGACAAATACTCGTTACTGAGCTTAGTAGATTGAAATGTGATCCTACGCACGCCGTGACTATCTCCTTGCTACGCTAACCGTCGCACATTTTGGGCGATCGATTCATGACCGTTCATGCATCTATTCCCCGTAGGAAGTATGATAGGGAAAACCAATGTTTCCACTTTTCGCTGGAACGATATTAGAGATTCAATACAAGTAGATTCCCCAGTAGGCAGCTAGGCACTCTCACTGAAAGCTTCTACATGTTAAGTACCGGTAGTTTACTATAAAACTTGCTTTAGTTTTGTTAGAATCGCCTTTAGTGGAATGAAATCAGTTTTTGATTTTCACATATGGAGTCGAATTGAATTTCTCAGTTCTTGCCCACACTGTCATCGATGAAGTCTATTGGGATAAAAATACTGCAAGTACAAGTCACGTGCACATACTTTCGTTTGATGGGTTTACATGTAGCTCATTTCATTAACCTACGATATTACATAAGCCAATACACGGGGAATAGAGGTAAATGTGGGAAATTGAGCTATAGGCTACTACTTTGAGTTTATATGTAAGCTACCGTATGCATTTTTAAATTTATAAAATAATTGTATGTTAAGGGGAAATAGATACCAAGCTTGCGCTTATGACTAGGCTGAATCAAATAATTTCCATCGTTTTAAAAACAAATCAACAGCTAAGTATTTTGACATGTTGGATTCTTTAAGACAGAATACGAATAATTTTACGTTTTTAAAAAGGGAAACAACTAATGCCGTGGATCCTTGAAAACCGAACGAAATTCAGCGCACATTGCAGGCCAGACGCTGGTGCTGCACATTGGGCCATTAGTTTCTTATAATTAAATTGGATGTCAGAATATCTAACTTATATGCTATTTCCTTTTTCCCATTACTGCAGAAAAATAATCGTTATGCAGTATCGTTTGTACTGAGTATCAATATTTATCAGTACTGATAAACTGTGCCTTTTTAATCACAACATAAAACAAATTTTGTTTTTGAAAAAGAAAATGATACCTACTTTTCTAATTTCCAGTAGAATGTTCTGAAGAACCGCCAGCAAAAGAAGCAGCGAACCGTCTTGCGGAGTATTTGTTCGCAAGAATTTTGCCTGCAGCATCCCAAGGACGAATGCACCTGGATGTCGACGTTGGTGGGTGGGTTGAGATGTGGATGCTTGCAGCAATAGGCTGATGGGGAAGTTGAGGTGTTCAAGAAATTCATCGAAAACGTATTCGTTCTTTGCGGTTTGTACCGATGTAAACTTTTACTTCGTCATTGCGTGCATTGAATGTGATTTAAATCACGTTCTTAGTAAAACAGCGACCTTTCTCTGAAGCTTGTTATGTTGGTAACTCGCTCTGCATGAAGAAGGACAGTCCTGCATTTCTCGAGGTGGTCGGAGCAAGGGATCTGTTGAGGAGCTTTTGGGAAGTATGTATGACTCTTATATTGCCCCCACATGCCCGTCTGACGCAGGAGGGCGATTCATTTCGCTGAACGCTTTCTCGTCTCCGTACGGAGATTCAAACAGTTTTAAGGGGTGAATGCTATGGAGAAGACGGAAAGGATAAGGACGGGCTGTCTTCAAATATAAACTAGACAGCAGTTAAACTAAGGGTTAGGCAATCTGAAGGAGGAAGAATAGCGAAGAAGGGAAGATATATTTACTCTTACAACAAAACAATACCCTACAAATATGGACCGAGACGTTGATATCTATGCATATCAGAAAAATATCTTATCTTGATGTATAGAGGCCCAAAACCTCTTCTGAAGAAAAATTTACAAATTTTTTCTAACACGCCGACACAGGCGAACATATCATCTTGGCACAATGCAAAATGGCATTCACAAGAATAAGGTTCATATCTAATATTGTACCGAAAATCATAGACTTAAACTTCAAAACTTTATTTGTACATTTTTCTATAGGCCTACTACTGTATATAGTGAAACTTCCTTCTATATTTGATGTCACATTTGAAAATCGGCTCAGTCGTGAAACTATTTGTACAGTTAGCAATATATACTCATTGACATAATTAATGAAACAAACTATCATTGGCTTGAATTGAAGTTTGTTTCATTTTTTTCTCAGGCATGATGCAATATCTCGCTTTCTATGTATTACCATCAGTGGCGTCGCGTGCTCCCAGACCATAGGCCTTCGCTCCATAGTGGATTCCTATATTTTTGCAGTAGACAGCATGAACTGTATAAATAATTAATTTGACACTATCTTAATTTCAATGAATTTTCAAGCACTTGTACAAGTACATGAACATTCAAGTCATGCTGGCATCCATGATTGCAGAATGAAATGAAATGATGTGAGAAAAAGATACTGATATTTGAATGAAAGGTACACTGAAGTCCGTAGACTACCCAATGTAGACTATTCTGCATATGAATTGCGATTCACTATGAGTCCTATATATATATATGACGGTCTCTTTTTCTGAACAGCCTTATCAGCATGCAATCCTAAGCTGATTGTTCGTCAACACGACTCTTGTTTTCCCAAGATTTTAAACGTCAAATGACAGAGAAAATGTGGTGTCAATTTCTCATATGACGCTTGATCGCCTAGGTGAGATTAGAGAACATTCACTCTCGAGCAAGCTCTCGCTAACCCAAGACTCTGATGTGCTTATTATAGTCTGTCAATCACTTACATGTTTCAAATTTAGTGCTTCTAAAATGTTATTTGCGCTCCTCCTCATATTCTATCCCTTGAGAGTGGTTTAGTTTTTATTTCAATGCCATGAATTTCGTGTAAGATGGTTGGAGTTTTCTGCATAATCCCTCGAACGACTGGCCGGTGTAGAGAATAACCACTATTGAAATCGCCGCCACAAACATCATCCTTGAACATTATCCATAAACATTGCCTTGAATCATTGTCTCTGACTGAATCGTACATCAAACAATGGAAGCTTCATCGCTCTATCTTTCAGCGGCTTCTCATCTTCCGATCCGACATTCAGCCATTGGTGAACGCAGACACGACGATTCAACGCGTCATCATCTTCTCTAAAATTTGGCGAAGCCACGAATAGGGAAAATTTGCGTCTCTCTCTATCTGAATCTATGAATTTATACATAGATCTTTTCTTACATTGTTGCAGTATATTTGCATCTGCGTTTCTATCGGGAGAGGACGACTAATTATTGAGCCAAGCGCACACGCTCCACATATCACAAACACACAAATCTCTGTGATTTGCTGTGAACACATCCCTGTCTCATTGTGTGATTGCTTGAAGATCCCTGCAGTTAACAGCTGAGCGCTGGCGCTCGGAACGTATTTGAGAGTAGTGACTTGAAACTGTAAAGTATATGTAAAGTTGTAAACGTAAAGATGCTCTCAAAAACAAAAAATTAAAACTATTTGAACCTTTGTTTTATGAACGTAAATATTTATTTTTGGGTATGCGGCGAAGGCCTCGCAGGCACGGAGACGACGCCACTGATTACCATTCAACACATCAGAGAATGGAGAAAGATCTATGGTGGTCAAATTTCAAATTTTGATATCGATACAACTGTCACAATTGCTTCTACAAATTGAACATAAACGTGAACTGAAATCCAGCTTTTGTAAAATAAAATGGCACACGATCAGTTTACCAGAGGTATGGCTATTGGAATGATTCGTTTTGGCAGAAGTTGTGCGAGTGTTGTCGATGGAAAGCAGAAAGGAGATGTCAAAATGAAGAGGGGATCTGGTCGACCAAGAAAGTCTGCAGGAAGGACAGACGCACGTCTAGTTTTAGCTGCAAAGAGGAATAGGTTTGTGTCAGTCCCAAAGCTAGTCGTACACTGGAAGAGTGCCTCAAATATAGACTGTAGCGTTCGAGCGGCTTACCGAAGATTGCGAGAAGCTGGAGTTCAATCGCGACGACCAGCTGTCCTAATTCCATTGAGTTTTGAGCACCGCAGAAGACGAGTTGCCTGGTTTGATGCCCATCGCTCATGGAATGACCATCACTGGCAGAAAGTCTTGTGGACCAATGAATCGAGATTCACTCTGGATTTCAATGACGGTCGTGTCAGAGTGCATCGTCTTCCAGGTGAACGCTTTGCCCCATGCTGTATTAAAGAACACGACAGATATGGTGGTGGAAGTGTTATGCTGTGGGGTGGCATTTGTCATGGCGGACGAACGACAGCAGTCATCATCAAAGGCACGTTGACTGGAGAGAGATATCTCAATGAAATTGTGCTTCCTGTTGTTGCCCCAGTGGTCAGGGTGGAGGATCTCGTCTTCCAAGACGACAACGCAAGACCACATCGCTCCTCGGCTGTCATTGCCACTGTCAGGAGATTGAAGATTCAAACCCTTGACTGGCCTGCACGCTCACCTGACTTGTCACCCATTGAACAAGTCTGGGACGAGCTTGGGCGGCGAGTGAGAGACCGCTATTCACTTCCACCAGTGTCCCTGAAGATTCTCTCTGAAAGACTGACAGAGCAGTGGCTTCTCCTTAAAACATCCTTCATTCAGAAACTTTGTGAATCCATACCATCTCGGATTACTGAATGTATTGGAGCTAGAGGGGGGGGGGCACACGCGCTATTAAAGTTGATTCTGCTACATGCGCTGTTTTTCTGTGCTAGCAACTTGGTGGAGATTGTGACTAAATTATCAAGGTATCATACATACATGTATACCGTATTTACTCTAATAAGCGCCCGGGGGCGCCTATTATATTGAAGATTTTTTAGACCCGGCGCTTATTGGAGGTGGGCGGGTATTAGAGGCCCGGCGCCTATTAATTTCAGCTCAATTGAGAATTCAAAAAAAGAAGAAATTGGTTAGCCGAAACTAAATTTCAAAACTATCAAATTTCATGAATCTGTTCATCCGTTGAGGTAGGCCTATCTTATATCAATTAGAGAATTAGACCTATGAAATTTCTAAAGTTCTTAAACGTTGTCTAGAGGCCTCCTAAGCTTACGTGACACAGGTATTACTTGACTCATCATTTTCCTATCGAACTTAATAGGCCTACGGTGCATAATGAGGACTTACCGTTGACACTGGTAAGTAAAAAAATAGCATTTACTAAGGATTCAAACAAGTCTATTATTAAGCTTGCAAAACACGCGTTAGAATAGAGTAACCGGTATGTCAGTGAGCTACAAAATTGTAAAAATGGTACTCGGTCACAAGAAATGTTACGACTCTATCAATAATCTTCGTCTTCATCAATTATGGCCACGTCAGAAGAATCACTTTCTATGTCAGAAGAATCGAGATCTACATTTGATGACGAAGTCTTGTGATCTGCAAGACGTCGAGCCAATTGAGGGATGGCTTCAGGATGAGTCTTAAGGTACTCAATCATGTAATCTTCGCTGCCATCGTTTGCATTCGTTATCGCACATTGCTTCAAAGAATCCATGATTTGTTGGCGCGGAATTGAGTCCCATGCAGATTTCACCCACTTGACAACTCCGTGCAATCACTTGGTGTCTTCTATGCGATCGTCGTTCTGCGTCTTAACACAAATCCATTCCGCAACATGAATTTCTGGAGCCAACCATTACTGGCTTGGAATTCACTGTCCGTACTCCATTCGAGAGCTTGACGCTGGATCATCTTTCTTGATACCCTCAAACGATTTTCTCGCGATTGTATAATCCAGTTGTTTAACTTGGACTCAAATTCTTCAGACCGTATCTTTCTTCCACCACCTTTCAACCTTTTGATTGTCGTTTTCCCAGACTTGTACTGTTTCTCCAACTCTTCGGCTGCCGCCCTCCATTCGCGTTTTCTCTTGGTTTCCACTTGAAACACCTTAGCAGTATTCTCAATGCTATGTGTTTTCGAATAGTCAACCGCCGCCAGTTTGGTTTTAATGGTAAAAGATCGCAACTTCTTCGATTTCTCCATCACTAGTGAGTGTCAACGTCGACCGAAGAATAAACGAAGAATGATGAATCAAATATCAGGTGACTTAGTTCAATAGATCAGTTTGACTCATCATTCGAAGCTAGTGCTGATTGGAGCTGCGTTGCTATCGGATCTCTCACGGCGTCCTTCCCCAAACTTCCCTAGCGTGCACACGTTGCAAATGACAATAGAGATACCGGCAGACTGCTAGCGCTATGGCAGCGTCATGCACGATTCCATTGTTCAGTCATCTAATCCAGCTGACGAGATTAGGTCAACACGATCCCTTTAATTTGTCTCCTCAGCGAATGACAGATTTTGTGACATGAAAACTCTGTTTTCCATCTGTGAACACAGATGGTCAGTACAATATACAACACCCGACGCTTATTAGGGGCCCGGCGCTTATTAGAGGCCCGGCGTTTATTACATTCAAGATGCTCCAGACCCGGCGCTTATTAGAGGCGGGCGGGTATTAGAGGTCCGGCGCTTAATAGAGTAAATACGGTATATACCAGTCAAAAATGAAAGAAGTTAAAGAAAATGTTTCAAAAATTTTGTCAATGAGAAAAAGCAGGAAACGCAAACGCCAAATAAGTGAAATAAAAATCAGCCAGATTCTCAAATAATGATTTATGCCGATCGATTTCTCTGTTTCACTGATTGTCAAGGCATCTAACAAAAAGTGAGAAGAGGATACATGCATATCTATAAAATACTCTAGGCATTCAAGGTAGGTAGAAATCGTTTTATGAACATAGCCTCCTTTCTTTCCCTTTCTATCTTGGAAGCATTAGGAGATAGCTGAAAGAAAGGGGTGGCATAGAAGTCTTCACCACACATAGCTATATGTTTGCTCACTTTGAGGAACGAGTACTGAGCATTGTAAATTTGTTGTCGGTGGACGGTAATTCGTTTTCTAAAACTGTCCCCGGTTTGGCCAATATAATATTCATGGCATTTCCGACATTGCAATTTATAAATAACATTGGACGACGTACAGGTAAGGTTCTGATTTATTTCGAAATGTTTGGTGCCAAATGGGGTTTGGAATGTAATATTATTACCGGTAATTATGGAGTCGCAAGTTTTACAGCGACTTTCATTACACCGCTGGACCCCGAGAATAGTCATTCTATTTTTGTTGGAGAGGATGGAAATCAATGATCTGGGCTGGTGAAATGTTGATCTAAGCTCACAATTTTGGAACGATCTTAGAAAAGGTAAGGTACTGGACAACGGTTTGATCACTTCTTTGAAAATGTCAGGATTGTTCTTATTGTAGGTTCCTATAAAAGGAATAACAGTTTTGTGCGATTGATCTTTTGCTTTGGTTGCATGGGATTCAGCTTTATGAATAGCATCGTCAATTAGATTGTTAGGATAGCGTAGATTCAATAATCTCATTTTCAGTTCATGATACCTTATGTCTCGCACATGTTTATCGGAGACGATACGCTTAATACGATTAGCCAAATTATACGGGATGTTATGGAGAACATGACGGGGATGGGCCGAATTGAATGGTACGAAATTCATTGTATCTGTCAATTTACGGTAGATATCTGTATGGATAGATTTTGGAAATATTAGACAGTGTCTGTGTTTACAATTTATCTAATGAACATCTCAATGATGACTGCAAAATGCTTTTATCCAAGAGGAATAAGTTTGCCCCTATACCTAAAAGAAATGTGAGCGAATTAGAGCTAAATTTAGATGAATTCTACAGAAGACTTCGTTTGCAAGATTACTTTCATGATTCTGATGACAAGGATGGTTACAGTATTTGATACAATAAGTCTGACTTCCTACCCTCCAAGGGTCTCAACGTAGATTTGGATCATGTAATACAATTAATGGAAAATCAATCTAAATCCGTTATCAGTAACACTCAGGGTGGCAGGAAGTACAATATGACTAAAAGAGAGTCTGATGCCTCAATCGTATTGCGAAATATGACGCATCTTCATTTTACTACAGCAGACAAAGGCGGAGCGCTGGTTATTTTACAATATGAATTTTATAGTAATCGTATGAAGCAGGAACATTTGTCTGACACTAGTACTTACCAAAAAGTCACATTATATAATTGTCAATCTACTTTAAATGAAATCTTCTCTTTTTGCAAGCAAAATAATACGTGCTTGACTTCTACTGAAATAAAATATCTAACTAAGTTTCATCCTAGATTACCGTAAATGTACGGGTTACCGAAACTACATGAAGAGATGAATTATTTTTCTGATATGGTTCCTGATAAATATGGCTATAGTTCGAGATCAGCTCCTCTTGATCTCAAGTTCCGTCCTATCATCTCAGCAATTTACTTAATGAAATTTTGAAACTACTTATACCTAATATCAGCAGTCATTGCAGAGACACTTTCCAATTCTTAAACAGCTTACCAAAGACGATTGAAGATGACGTTTCGTTTATAACATTTGATGTGGTGTCTTTGTACACTAATATACCGCATGATCTCGGGTATAGAGCCATAGACTATTGGATTGAAAATTATAAAGACAGTATCCCTATCCGCTTTAATAAGAACATGATTTTAAATGGCCTGAAGCTTGTGCTCGAGCGGAACTATTTCTCATTTCAAGATGAAATATTTTTGCAAGTGGCTGGTACTGCGATGGGTACGAAAGTCGCCCCAACGTATGCTTCGTTGGTTATGGGATTTTTGGAAATGCAAAATTAATGTACATGAAGCTTCGGGAAATTTACCCTAATGCAGCTTATGAGATAGAACATTCTTGGCTGCGCTATTTAGATGATTGCTGGATCATCTGAAGAAGTGAATACGGGGACTGTGATAAATTTTATAACATTATACAAAACTTACATCCATCGATCAAATTCACGAAAAATATGGACCGCATAAGTATGAATTTTCTGGATGTCAAAGTTATATATGATTGCAACTCAAAATCTATCCATACAGATATCTACCGTAAATTGACAGATACAATGAATTTCGTACCATTCAATTCGGCCCATCCCCGTCATGTTCTCCATAACATCCCGTATAATTTGGCTAATCGTATTAAGCGTATCGTCTCCGATAAACATGTGCGAGACATAAGGTATCATGAACTGAAAATGAGATTATTGAATCTACGCTATCCTAACAATCTAATTGACGATGCTATTCATAAAGCTGAATCCCATGCAACCAAAGCAAAAGATCAATCGCACAAAACTGTTATTCCTTTTATAGGAACCTACAATAAGAACAATCCTGACATTTTCAAAGAAGTGATCAAACCGTTGTCCAGTACCTTACCTTTTCTAAGATCGTTCCAAAATTGTGAGCTTAGATCAACATTTCACCAGCCCAGATCATTGATTTCCATCCTCTCCAACAAAAATAGAATGACTATTCTCGGGGTCCAGCGGTGTAATGAAAGTCGCTGTAAAACTTGCGACTCCATAATTACCGGTAATAATATTACATTCCAAACCCCATTTGGCACCAAACATTTCGAAATAAATCAGAACCTTACCTGTACGTCGTCCAATGTTATTTATAAATTGCAATGTCGGAAATGCCATGAATATTATATTGGCCAAACCGGGGACAGTTTTAGAAAACGAATTACCGTCCACCGACAACAAATTTACAATGCTCAGTACTCGTTCCTCAAAGTGAGCAAACATATAGCTATGTGTGGTGAAGACATCTATGCCACCCCTTTCTTTCAGCTATCTCCTAATGCTTCCAAGATAGAAAGGGAAAGAAAGGAGGCTATGTTCATAAAACGATTTCTACCTACCTTGAATGCCTAGAGTATTTTATAGATATGCATGTATCCTCTTCTCACTTTTTGTTAGATGCCTTGACAATCAGTGAAACAGAGAAATCGATCGGCATAAATCATTATTTGAGAATCTGGCTGATTTTTATTTTACTTATGTATATATATATATATATATATATATATATATATATATATAATATACACGGCATCCGCACTATGTTCAATCTATCCTGATTTCATCACCTATTGCTGATGATGTATTGCAGTTGCAATAACGAAGATTGGTGAATAAATATTAATTTATCTTGATTGAGCCATTTTCACAAAAGATATATTTCTCAAGATGCCGATTTTCAATATATTCGTGTTCTTGATTAAAATCAATGATAATGATCATGAATTCATCCTCAATAATGCGACTTAATTAACATTCGAAAGACTTAAAATGTCACTGAATGTCAAGCTTCTTTCACTCCATGGAAAGACATGTATCTTCTACAATTCCAGAATCTTTGCCGAAAAAATTAGGAAATTCCTTCCAAAGATTGGAAGATGAAAAATGTCCCCCACTCTCACCGTCAGGATGGGAGTAACTGCGGACTATTCTGTCTGATGTTTGGAGAGTCTGTATGCGGTATCCGGGACTCTCTCATCCTGCCACTGGATACATGCAGGACGAAGGAGCGCCTCAAAATTCGGCGAAGGCTATTGATGTCCGCCGACATTCCAACCTCCCCATGTACCCACTGGGGAGGTGGATTGTACTTTAAAGTGCTGAAAGGACTCGTGGGTAAGTAAAAGATGTCAATTCAGCTGTATCGGTTTTGAAATGAAAACAGTTAATTTCCGGTAGAGCAACTCTAAAATCGATAACAGATTAGGCATAATAAATATTTAAAGCTGGAGTTCGAAACAATTCCACCTGTGAAACCTAGATCCTCGAATTCAGGGTGCACCAGATAATGGATTACAAAATCCAGAAGGAGAAATTTTCAAATACCCAGTCATACACAGCAAGTAGTCTTCGGTGTACCAAGCGTAAAATTATGTAGTACATTAGACAGTGTAATTTCTAATTCTGACCAATTTACATGTAACTTTTAGTATTTGATTGTTTATGATATCTGATGTCTCAAGTCTTCAACCCCATCGAAGTTATAGCGGGCGATTGTGAACGATGTTTCCGAATTTCACACTTCGTGCTCAATACCGTATCTGTAGACATCATTACTAAACCAAAAAATCACTAGGTATGTCACAATCGCATGAAATAAATCAATGCAAGCAGGCTGAAGAAATTTCTAACGCAAAAATATGTGCCAGTGGCAGAATAATATAACTGCGTATCAAATAGGGCCTACATATACACTTCTACTGGCTGCACAGGTAACAAGCATAAGTAGATGGATGCTAGACATAGACTACTAGTGAATGTGCAATAGAACTACCACTGTCTAATCACGAGACCCGAATAAGAATTTCAAATACGTCATAATTATTGGCTTGAATATAAACCAATGCAATTCAATTATTCAAATGTTCTCTTTCGTTTCAGGTTCAGTGCAAACGATGTCAATCCCGTTTCCATCGACAGTGTGCTGCAGGTGGCTCACTAGTGAAAGAACTTTGCCTCCTATGCATTGAACTTTCTTTTTTGATTTGCAAATACATACAGGCCTACATATCTCCGCGATGTTTTCTCTGATGAAAATTCAGATGACATTAAGCCCTCACATCATTTAGGTGACTACATATAAGTAGAGAAGTGATACGCCCAAGTGAAGTAGTTATAATGTACATAAAATAGAAATAAACTTTTGCAAGATACAAAAAAAATATTTTCATGCACCGGTATCGACCCTTTTGCCAACTTGAGTGAAACATGTGAATGAAATGCTAGAAAGAGTTTTGTTGGCTCAGATGACGCATCGTGCATATGGTTGATTTGTTTTATGTCCATCTGTCAACATGAGGATAGTCTACATATTCGCCACTTGATTTATAGAAATGAGCGCTATTAGGTAGAATTTGTAGACAAGGCCAATAAGACAGCGTGATGTAAGGCCTACTAAAGTCGGGAATAGAGTTCAGGTGGTGCAAAATGTTCTTGGCCGGTGATTTTTCTGAACGATCTCTCACTAACATGTTGCTCTATCTGGTAAAATTAGGAGGCAAATAAGATTGGACGTGTGCAGTTAAATGGTGATGTTACGGTACCCGAAAATTGTCAATGAACTAAATAAACTACTTTCTATGAGAAAATCTAAAGATAAAATGTGCATTAATTATATAGTCGATTTAGATATATCGTGGATTTAGCTTTGAAGGTAGCGACCGCATACCAACCGAATGTACGTGCAGCAAAAGTGACTTGAACAATAAAATAGAAGCACTACATTTTTAGATGTCATTTTTCGAAAAAATTAGTTCAATATTTTGATTAGTCAATTTCTGGCCAATCAAAATCGAGTTGAGAATGCGATTTCTCAATCCGATTTTAAAAGTCGCATTCGTCATTCTGAAATTATTCTTCAGTCAGATAATTTGCGAATAATTCATGCCACGTGCGTGTCAGTGCTGCAGTCCTAGATTTATCAGAAGGTAACGCTGCCTGGAATTCCGTGAAACACTTTCAATGAATGAAAAAATCATTATTTCTTTCTGTGCAAGCGCTGTAAAAAAATGATAGACCGGTGGCATTACGGCGTTATCCCGCCTCAACCTACGACTACAGCACTGGTGGTGCGTGTCTCGTGGAAGTTGCCTTTGCCTGTAGTGCTTCTAGAAGGATCCCTCTATCATTACACGTGATTTTATAACTGTATATTAGAAGTGCAATTTTTCATAGTTGATCAGCATCACAAATGTTCTATGCTCTTGCATGTTGCTTATAGAATAGAGGTGAGAAATAGCCCTGGTCTTTGATAGGCTGATGTTGAGGCATAAATATTTGACCATCCTTGAATGTCGTCCGGTAAGTTTATGAAGGCAAATCACGCAAGTGGCACAATAAGGCATCAACAGGCTATTGATCACATTCAAAGGATTATATAAATGCAGGCATACGCTATTAACATGGCTTTGATTATTTGATTGTTGTCATTATTTTGGTGTAATTAAGGATTGCAATCCCGGCACTTTCGGATTATAAAAACAAGTCGGTGCAGCTTTTAAGTTTACATGCCTCAAGTTCACTTTTCGACCTGCTTAATGTTTCTGCCCGAATGGCAATTGCTAAACTACATACGATGCCATAAAAAAAAATTACTAAACCATATACGGTGCCATAGCTCCGTTAATATTAAACATTTCCCAAAACCAAACACATATTCGGGTTCCTCAGGAAGTGATCAACAAGCACACATCATCAAATTACTGAATATCACCGCCGTTTCTCGACAATTTAAAACAAATCCTATTTAAACAAAAATTCTAAAAAAACACAACCTATACGAGGCCATGGCTTCCATCAATCTCAACCATACAGCGCGAAACTTCACACACATATACTAAAAGTCCTAATGAACGGGACAATACCTCATATGACCTCTCCCGATGCCAATACCTCATGTCAATCCCCAAAAACCTCTCATCAATATTGAAGCGAGTCGGGAATAAGAGAAATCGCCCTAAATACCACTCTCGTCCGATATAGAGCGCGTGACAATAGCATGTAATCACCCTTCATTATCGTACTAATCAAAAAAAATCAACTTAATTCTTGTATGTATAAACTAGACATCCAACATAATTTAGATCGGTGGACAAAATCGTAAATGGTCCCTCTTTCCATTTTGGCGTAAACATCTTGCCACAATATAAAATAGAAATGCTTAAGAGTAAATTAATCATTTAATATTCTCAATTTATTACGATAAATTATAATGGTGACAACTCCTCCGAAAGTTTGAGTGATCCTGAGATAATATTAATTCCATTTGTGTTTCGTACATTACTGAAAAAATATTTCATCTCCTCCTTGCATAATAAAGCAAATATAAGTTAATCTCTTTTGGGTCCTACATAGCTAGAGATGGCAACCGAATTATCGATGGAAACATGACCATGTTAAAAAACCGAAAATCACTTACAGCAGCACTATTTTGATAGTATGAGCCCACTGTAATTGTACTAAATTTACATCGATCAAATTCCCTTTTGAAAAGAGCGCTAATGACCCTCCGAACTAGCACACTCTCTCATAGATGTTAACGATACCTAATACAGAACATTCCATTGAAATCGCGCCATGCTCCGGAAAGAATGACTTTTACCTTTCACTTCCAACTTCCAGCTCGTGCTGCTCTGCCACTTGAGAGAGAGAAAGAATAGAGATAGTTTTGTCCCCCGTTATGTCAGTTCAATTGGTCAGTCAAGTGCATTTAGCACGAATGTAAATTTCTATTCATCATGTGTACTATCCGTATGACCTATCCCTACCCTGACCATCCATTTCGAACTGTCTGTCGAATTCAATAACGCTAAGCAAGAATCAGATTGAATTTAATTAAACAAGTCGCGTAATCAAATACCATTATGGGTGACTTTTACAGTTTATTTAGCACAAGACAAAGAAATTAATTAAAAAACCTTCTTATACCAAATACCGGACAATCCGATAAATCAGCACAGTGATTTAATTTTTGGCTGATGCACTTTTATCATTAATCTCGCCTTCTACAATACTGATGTTCCATAATTACTTGTGATGCCTTTAAGATTTTACCGCGGACTGACTTTTTTAATCATAGCGTACCGTAATTACCTATACATATATGTCTTGATCTGGCAGTAGCTCCCATGTTTTTACAATCTGTCTCTCTTCTCGATCCTCGAGAGATTGATAATGACGCTGTGATTTAGGTCCAATGTATGTTTGGCTAGACCTGATCTCCCAGCATAGAGAGATTCGTAGACAACGCACTCTTTCAACAGGGATTCTCAATTTACAATTTTGTGAGAAATTAGCGACTTTTCTTTTTTGGATGTTAAAAACTACTTTCAGTGGCAATTCATATAACCGGTACTTTTTGTAAAATTTTTTTAGACAGAATAACACTTGTAAAGCTTTTTGAGGCTTTTGTCTTTTTTTTCCAATGTACCGTATCGCTACTGTATAAAAAACATCTATCAGAATCATACTTGTATGTATACCTAAGCATACTTTGTACATGTGACATATATGTTTGTTTTTTTTTATTTAAGAAAATAATTAACGGCTGATTTAGCTGATTCGATTTCAACTCTAAGGACAACCACGTTACGTGAAAAAATCAAATCGATTATATTTTAATCACATTCACAGGTGAAGGTGTGCCACAGCGTCTGTGATAACCATATATGCTCAGCAGTACTTCTCCTGCGCTACGTTATTTTATTCAATCCATCATTCCATTGTTTTATTGGACAGATGAAGTTATAATTATAGTAGTAAAGACCAGTGAACGGCAATGCCTAGCGTGACTCAATAGAGATGTTGTGCATAGCGAGATTTTCACTCTATCAATCATTACACACTAAAAATGGGTAGTGTGACCAGTCTACCACACAATTTCAGTTTGTAAATTTTACGGATTAGCGTCCTGCTGCTGCATCTATTTTTAGAAAACCTGAAATTCGTACTAAGATTGTTGTACTGTTATCAAACTCACCCGTACATACACTCGTCTACGTAACTAGAATAGAATTAACGGCGAAAATAAAGATTCGACTTCAGTCTCCACGGTTTGTTCCAATTTAGCTAAAATGAATTTCATGCCAAGGTAGGTAGCTATAAAGGGAGATCACCCATTTGGACACTTACCGTCTATTTAGTAAGAAACATAAACATTGATTATAAAAACTACCGTCTATTAGCAAACTGGCAAAGTTTATACGGAATTATCACTATCTTTTACCATGTACCTTAAGGCTCCACTTCTGACACTTCACTAGTATACCATATCGCGGCAATGTCTCACTACTTTACATTAGAGGTCTTATCAGAATCTAAGGATTCGATATCCAAGAACCTACTCTAGCACTCAAGTAAGTCTTGAAATGACAAGATGTGTTAAAAATACTTTGATTTTCTTTATTTTAACTATGAACCCGGTAGTTGAACATCTAATCAAGTACCTTTTTAAATGATAGGTGCTGTTTACATGATATTCGAGTCTAGGTATCTAGGCCAAGTTCGTAATTAATTAAAGAGCCATCTTGGATACCTAACAATTAGGCCTGGCTGATCATCATCTTTTCTAATGTGTAACTTTTGTTTAACCTAACATATTTTGCCGGTTCGCTGCCCAGATGGCATAATACGTCACACTCTCTGTATGTCTATCATCCGTTACATTACCTTTCAACGCTCTATACTTTTATATTTACCAGATAGAACCTATACAGGCGCGACCTTCTTTCCATGACAAAGTAGCTATGACTTTTTTACGTCATCCGGCATTGCCATCTTTTTTTAACTCTGGACTTCATCATGCTAGATATTTTCATCTCATCTTATTATTTTATTGGTTATAGTCTTCACTGTCTAAAAAAATACCAGTTACTTCTTCAAAAACTAACAATTTTTAAAATTTATTTTAAGTGAAATTTACCCACATTATTATTAAAGTGAAATCGCGAACTGTGCTGTTAAGTCTTCTTTCATTTATATAGAGACTTAGCTCTTCTTATTTCCAAAATTGATTCTACTACAGTCAAGTAGGTAGTTTCAACTTTTTGAGTATAACAGAAATTTTCATGGACTCTCTTATCTTTGCGCCGTATCTTGTTATGTTTCCTGTCATTTGATATTTTAATATTTACATGTGTCTGTTTTGTTCTGGGATTATGACTATGCTTTTTATCCACATGATGAGCGCGATAGTAGTAATTTCCTCACTAATCTATGGTAAATTGAATTCCGCTGTTGAAAGAGAGTGCGTTGTCTACGCATTCTCTCATTGCCTGGGAGTATCCAGGTAGCCAAACATACATTGGCATAAAAACCAAAGCGTCAACTTCAACAGTAGTATCGAGGAACATTCTCGTAAAACACAGACTCCTGCCATCACAAACGCGAAAATATAACAGCACTTACTGTAATATTCTGAGTTACGCATCATGATAAAAAGTCAGTTCCCAATCCTCTCCGCCGGATAAAATATACAGGCACAAGAAACTATGTAAAATCAGTATTATAGAGGCTTAAATGAAAAAACTAGCATCAGCGCTCCAAAAACTTGTAATCACCTGCTGGAGCTAATACTACTACCGATGAATGTCGGATTTGGTAAAAAGGAGCGTATTTTACCCTAAGATTCCTTTCTCTGCGTCTTCTAGTTGCTAAATAACTGAAAAAGTCACCCAACATATAAGTGAGTGGTAATGAATTACGCGACTGTTCTATAATTAAATCACTCAGGTCATGCATTTTCACAGCGTTATTGGTCAGTGTTCAACACCTCTACTGCGTCCCCAGCAAAAACAGACAGACTACATCTCCAAGAATTGATGAGTTTTTTCTTCCAACTTTTTTATACCAGGATCTATCATTTGGAAATTGATATTGTAGAAAGTTGGTACGCGCACAAATATTTATTTTTAATCTATCAAATAAACGTCATTCTCATTCTTCACACTTTTTTCGCATGCAGGTAAAAGATGTCCCAAACACCCTTACACCGCATAAGCTTAATTCAGTAACGTGCACAGTCTCTAATTCGAATGCCTAGATCCCAAAACTGGCTTTTGTGGCCCACCATAAAAATCACGCGATTGAGCAACATGATGATCTCCGTCTCACCGGACATTCCATGAAGATGACTCTCTTCAACTTGACATTTTGATCACGTCATACTATCACCCATGAGAAGTCACTCCTGCTCTTCTCTGGTGGATGAAAGCCCTTCGAGGCATCGACTCTGCTTCCTTTCCACGCATCGGGATCTTTGCTGGCCTTCTCTCAATAGGTTCCCCCCAACACATCGATTCTTTGCTGCAGCACATCAACACCTTGAACGCAATCATGTTGAGTGCCTGCGTATTTTCGTGCCGGTATTCCAGATTGACCAGAAGTCTGTTAAGCACCATGCTAATCATTAAATGGGGTAAGCGTGTCCTTCTGCTCTAGAGCCAAGTACCGCAGATTCTTCTGTGCCCGTATGCTCATCTAAAC
>CAJQUW010007992.1:0-15354 GCA_907163375.1 Prostheceraeus crozeri | reverse complement strand
ATCAACAATTCTATATAGGTAGAAAAAATGCAACATTACATTCAGAAGTAAATTGCAATGATTGAATAATGGTCTTTGTACTTCGATGAAAATTCTAAAATTCAACAAGCAAATCGCGGATCATGGAAATCTGATGCTATAACACATTCCCTTTAATGATTGTGGAATAGAGTAAAATCTGCCTCTATACTGAATCATATTAATGAGACTGTGTCAGTGCGATGTCAGGTAAGTGGCATTATTTTTGCATTTTTCACAGATGAGCTTCCTCTTCACTGGTTCTATTTGTACTGATTTATAGCGCCAGATTCTTAGAAAATTCCTAATTCTTGTGATGTTTTATGAAGACACAGACTTCCTTTGAAAATGATGTTATTATTTTCATAATGTTCCCTTCTTTTGATATGTCATCTGCGATCTGCAGATTTGAATGTCGTAGAGAACTGCAGCGCATCAAAGTCAATTCCTTGCTTTTCTGAAATGTTCATAATTGTGATTGGCATATTTCTTTGTATTATTCATAGCATTTTGATTTCGATTTCTCTTCAGTGTGTCCCATTAATGCTCTCTGTAGTGACGTCACATGAAAGAAATGATTATCGGTCTCCAGTTTGACTCGATGTCATGTTTTCATCTCAATCTTGGGTCCCGTAGGACAATACATCTTAGTGTAAGTGTTCTGAACTGCGATGTGATCATTTCGAAGTCATTGATCGAGTGTAATAAAACAGACATTTGCCGTGACTAGGGCTGTTGGCGGTTAAAATTTTAACCGATTAACCGCGCTTGAATTAACCGGTTAACCGGACCGCATGCAAATGCATGTGCTCAGCCTATATGTAAAGACTTAGTGGTATATACCGTCAAAAGATAATCTTACTGACTTAGTTATGTGCTATGTTCTGTATTATTAGTATTTATTATTTATGTATTAGGATTAATTAATGCATTATGTGTATAATTGAATATCTGATAGAACGGCAGCTCATTAAATAACCACCCCAATAAATCACATAGTTTCATAGGTCTGTTTGAAGAAAATAACTAATAATTATTCCGCTTTATCTTTTCAATATGTCAGTAGGCCATAATTACCACAGCCACTTTTACGTTGTATAATCACTCACATAATCAATTTGTATACATGTGCATTATCATGAATTATTTGGATGGCAAAGCAGAATAGTATTTGCGTTTTCTGGAAGGAGAGACATCCGGTTTTCCAGGAAGATCAACCCATGTTTAGAGAAGACTCTTTCAGACATGGCACTTGTTGCTGTTATTCCTAAGTATCGGCGTGCGAGTATGGCTAGTGTCGGGTCCTCCCCAAGCGTAGCACTTAGTAATTCAGATCTCACACCTGATGCAAGAGTTACGTGATGGTGATGAGTCTTTGAATAATAACACCAACCGAGTTTGCCTCTGAGTCAATAAAAAACTATCGCTTGAATTGTCTTTGGTTTGCCGCACAAGCTTTGAATCAGAATTTAATCAGAGACAACGATTCGTTAAAGACATCAGTTTTACTGATATATCAGTTAATGTGATCATTACAACCGGTTAACCGTTTAATTATAATCTTCAACCGGTTAACCGCCAACATCCCTAGGCGTGACGTCACTATTCGATAAGAAATTGTTTAGAAATTGCGCGATCGATGAACAATGTTTGGATTTTTCTTTTGAGGGTTGTCATAAGCTGATTCTTAAAGTCACTGGCTGAGTAAGATTATAAAACATTTGAAGCTAGGACATTTGAGTCTTCAGGCTATTCACAACTTTAATAATTCTTACACTTAATAAAGCGTTTAACGTGACTTGTCCTTAGTGAGAGCAAGTGTTAAGTAATATGTGTTTCAATTGTGCTGTGATTTGTGAATTTGTCATTCATATCATATAAAAAATGTGATTCATTTTTGCACGTGTCAATCATCCATGCATCAAATACAGATCCATTTGAAGGTACCTGTTCAACGTTTTCAATCCACGGGATCGCTGTCATGGTGATAATGAAATACCTACCTAGCTACCATCAAAAAATTTTTTTGGATGAATGATCAAAAAGAAAGATTTTTTGTTATGGACTAAATCCATAACTGCCCTTAAATTTGTCATGACATGTAGCTTGGGGTGGATCAAAAAATCGAAAATGGGGAAGTCATTGGTCTAGGGGTGAATTCACATGTGAAATTTCAGTGAATTTAGTCAAGGTTTACTTGCCCCACATTAGGCATCTGTTATTTGACTATTTCGCCCTTTATCTTTCTGCAGCCGATTTTTATTTAATTTTAAGTTTAATTAGCACCAAAAAGCTAAAACATTGAAAATTTGTCTATCAGTAGAACTTAACAACCCTAGATGCCCGTTTTTGGATAAAACATGCATGATGCATGTATCACGGATAAATCCTATCAAGAAATTTCATTCCTTATTAAATAAATTGGTCTTTTTTGGTGTAGATATAACTATATTAATAATATTTAGCATTGTAAAGAGTGGGAAATGTATATAAAAATTACTCTGAATAGTAATTTGGAATTGTACATGGTAAAAACATCGATGATCCATGAACGTGGATAAAATACATAATTAAAAGAGCGTTTCCTGTAGAGAAGAATTGTCCATTTGAGTTAGATACCGACTTTACTAATAATATTGATGCTGTAAGAAGTAACAAATGCATTTAAATTACTCAAAGAATCGCTCATGGATAAAACATCGATGATCCATGGATATCGACATATGAAACATGTATAGGGCCTATACGACATATGAAATATGCATGTCTACCATTATTTCGAGTGTTTTATATATGCCCTTTATATTTGATGAAATGGTGTGTATAAAAAAGATATTCAGGTAACTTCATCACTTCTCTCTCTCTTTCTTTCTCACTCACTCACTCGTTCCCCTTTTCTTCTTCTTCTACTCATTTTTTCATCATCTTTCACATTCACTACATGTACACTGTAGCTACAATAGCAACAACATCAGTCATATATTTTCAATATTAAGGGAGCCTAAGCAGTTCTATCGGCACACATTTTGCTTCTCAAATTGAAACATACATTGAAGTTTCTAAGTTCCATACCGTGCACATCAGCAAGTCGACTTTGATCAGTTTGCTCGTGTGTTCGCTGAATTACTTAGCTAGTAATTTGCAAAACTTATGATATTAAATCAGTATGTAACTGAAGCAAACAATTGCATAAGTGTCTCGCTCAGTTTGCGTAATCGTATCTCGCTTCTATAACTTTCCGTCACTATATTAAGGAAATTCGCCACGCGCACGCAGCTGAGGAAGTTCGGTCACATTGTTGGCAGCCTGGTCGTGGCCGCATTCGTGAGCCATGAGAGGTCGATAATATTCTCTAGCTGGGAACTGTTGATACCTGTGACTCAGCGTCCCTGCTTAATAATTATTGTCCACCCATCACGTGGGACCACAGAATTAAATATTTTGTTTATCTGCTTCGGTTGCTAGAAGTGTGATTAATACGAAATGGACGGCACATTGAGGAACCTATTAGGTGCGCAAAAAGGAATTCCTAATACCTTACAGAGATAGGAAAAAAAGTCGTGCGTCGCTTGCGGATTAATGTGAGTTCCAGCGAAGTGCTTCGATTGCCAAAATTCCTTCGGATTCGAAGAATTCAGATCATTGCCCACAAGTTTTCTCCATAATGTTGACCCTTCCGATCATTATTAAAGAAAGTAGCAGGCGTACGAAAATTAGTTCACTTGATGATTCACATCCTCTCCTCGGCATTGCTCACTGTATAGTGCATACATTGAATCGAAGCCAGGCATCGATGTGTGTTTTGGTGTGTGCGACGTGATATCACAGCATGGACGCATCTCTCACTGGCTCTGTTTTCCTTTGCTGACAGCTTATTGTTTGCCATTTCCAATAGCAAGCGATACACGAATTATCCATTCGAGAAGGAGCAAGTTGTCTAATTCTGTGCCATTTCCATATAAGGTTACTATAACTCTCCTTTCTAGGAAACCGAAGCGCCGCGCGCCCAGATGAATCTAATTCTGTGCGTGGGACAGAAAGCTGCGCAAAGCGCAGTAGCTTGTGCGCTCTTCGGTCTCGTGCTCTTCGAACCCGTGTTAACTGCTTAATATTACAAAAGTCAGCGCATCAAGTTCTACTTACACACCTTTATTTATTCATCGTCGGATCGTCTACGTTTTTTCATTATCTTACTTAGTTTTCATGCACAACATGGAGCACAATTCGAAAATGAACACTCGCAGGTAGTCAGTGAGTTCTTCCACTCAATGAAGCCATCAAGTTTCCTTTGATTTGTGCATCAGAATTAAAAATTCATCTCTTGGATCAAACCGCAGAAAAAGGGTAAGCTTCTAATTGTTTCCAAATTTATTTTGTCAACTTACAGCATTTAACTGCAAGTCTAGGTACATGTATTTGGAAATCCCGAAAACAAAATCAAAGGAAAGATTTGGTCATATGATACAATCGATAAATCAAAAGTTGGTTTATTGACCATGAACACGTAGAGACATTTCTATGACTATACTGCTATCTCCACTATTAATTTTGCAAATACTAGATACTGCAATACTTTGAAAGCTACTAGCGTCATACTTAATTTAATTTACTGGCAACAACAAAATATCTCAATTCCTCTCGGTTCCTCTTAGCAGCACATTTTGGGAATCCTTTATTTATACATAAATATCATATCTATCAAGAACTCCTAAAATGTGCTGCTAAGAGGAATTCTTAACATATTGAATTCAAAGTGAATAAGTCTTCGGCATGTGACATCATTTGTGTGATGGAAAACCCAAGACCTATTCACTTTGAATTCAACATGAGAATGTGCATGCATATCAGTTTTCACGACGACGTTTCTCGTTGAAAAAACGATCAAAAGTTGATTCTGTCGTGAAAAGAATCATAATCAAATGGTAATATATTGAAATGGTAATACACTGCTTTTAAATTCGTAATTTCTGATTGCTTTGAAAATAGCACAAAAATCTGGGCATGTTGAGACAAAATAGTTGCATGCTAGAAACTAAGAGCATGAAAGAACTTAAATTAACGCACTAAAACCATTTCAATTTAGCACTTCAATAGTAGGCTATACTTGTGCTATGGCATCAATATTTGGATGACAAATAATTAAAAAAAATTTGAAACAATTGAACATGGTATAAGGCATAAAAAATCTATTCCAGGACTACAAAAAGTTTAGATGGAGAATATTTTTATCAATGCGGACAAACTATTGAGCTATTCGATATCTGCTTAAGTTATACAATTTAATCTTGTTTCTGAAAAATGGATTCATCAAGGAAGCTTGTTTAAATAGGTCACTATTTCCATTTCATAAATATTGAACTGAAAATCTGTAGCTAACGCCCATGATATTCAATTAATTTTTTCAGAATCGCTACATTTTAGAAAATGATATCAATTTGATATTTCGAGTAGTTTAAGAAAAATGATCAAGCACACAAAAGGCATAGATGCTACACGACGGACTGCACACTGTAATAAAGATCAGTTGTGCGTTGCAGTCCAACAATAGGTTTAGTTTTGCAAAATCAATTATTTTTCATGCCTTACGATCAATATAAAACAATCGAAGTACAAAATCATTGCCACTCTTTTATATCAATTTGTGTTTACTTATTACAAATTATGCATCGCACTTTTCATATCATCGTAGGCCTAGTTATTATGGTCACATGTTAGTTGTAGGCCCGCATGTCACCATGAATACCTGAAGAGATGCTGTCATATAAACGGTAGACAAGATGACATTATATGTGTGTTTGCAGATTGTGATTTTAACAAAATGAAGTTACATGTACGGTGTTAATATTATAGAAAATTCAAGCATTCCTGACTATCTTCATCTCACGAACGATTGACAGGCGGTCGGCAATAGGCTATACTCCGTTTTTATTTGCAGATTGCATTTTTGTAAAAACAGTTATCGGTACTTGAATATCAAAATAAAATTATTAATAGATACTACAAACATTGATTAAAAAATAATTCATAAATTGTTAATGATCACAATTCAACCACTCCTGAATATCTTCATTTGGTATCAAAATTCCTAAGAATAATATCGCTTGCCACATTGTCAGAGATGAAATGAGTCAAAAGCAGTTTTCTTAATAGTCTTTACTACAACAACTAAAATTACTATAAATGATTTCTCTTCTAAACTTTGAGTAGGCCTACCTATAGAATGTTAATTAAGATTAGTTAAGTATGATAATTCTAGCTGCTCTGCACATCAGCACAAAATTTGTCTTCTTTTTACAGGTGCTTATTGCTGAGGCTGCGCAAACTCGTCGTATCTGTGCATCAATGACTCAATACCTGACCTACGCTCGGCTGTTTTTTCGTCTTATCTTGTGAGCTAATTAACCCCGAAATACTGGAATTATTATTTACCCATAAATCTCTCATATATTCGCAACGTCCCACCGATCATCAGATTCGGACAAACGTCTTGTGGTCCAACTGAAGATGTTTTTTCAGTGACCTCGTATCATCGCTTCAAACTTCATAGTACTAGTGATTGTTTCTCCGTTGAACTGTAAATTTTTCGTGACATCACCTCTATTCTTAAAAAATGTGATGATGACGTCGCGACGGTGTTTCGACTCGAAATGACAGTGTTTCAGATGACGTGAAATACGCATTCGGACTGTGGGCCATGTTTTCTGGTTGGAAGGATTTTCAAATGAAGGATGATCAAATCCGGAAAGAGAAATTTTCTTTATGTTGATAACAGTGATTTTCATCAAAATTATTTGTATCTGATCGTTCGATGTGTGCTACTATATGAACGTCATCCTATACGGTGGTAAAACTTTGTGCATTTTCTAAATACGTATGGAAAATTTATTTTTGAAGGATATCCATTCCTTCTGCTGTTTACTTGGGAGAGCAGGGCTCAGTTTTTGTAATCTCTATGAATGCTATCGTACAAAGAATAATTTTAGCAAGAATAATTATTTTACCAAATGTAGGTCTAACAAATATTTTCTTACAACGATTACTATTGTGCGGAAAATCAATCATGCTTGAAATTTGAATTAAGAACAAAAGAATACACTTCAATCTACAGCGTTATATTCGGTATAGCTCAAAGGGAAGAAGCGTACCGTGCCATAACATATTTGCTCCAGAAGAAAACTCCATAAGCTGAATGAGTGATCAATCGTTTCTTATTATGATTTCAAATATCTTTCAACTAAATTTCTCAATAAACTGTCATGGCACCCTTCCGGTCGACAATGCTGCATCAAGAAAATATATAAAGAATATTTCAGAGTAACATCTTCCGAATAATCGCTTGCACTGCCATTTTAATCGTTTTAAAACATTTCTAGAAAATACACTTCTCTGATAGCTTTTAGAATTATAATTTGTTATTCGATCAGAGTCTTTTTTGAAAAATACCTTATTTTACTAATTACAAATGACATGTAAAAGCTCTTCTTTCTAATTTTTTATTCCATAAATTCATTAGAAATGTATTTTGAATCGGAGATTGAAAACTGTGTTAGAGACTGATTCATTTGCGTTTCAATTAATTCACGTTGTGCATGAATTTTCCTTGTGTCTTCAATACATTGCTATAACATGATGTTGATTTTATACACGGTTATTTCATTGCATTTGAATGTCTCTGTGACATGTGCAATTTTATATCGAAGATAATGTATGGCCTTTGCGCCACATCTATGCTGGAGTGACTGGAATTTGCCAGGGATATAGTGAACGTATTTCAATTTGTAAAGTAAGTTCTGCATGTTCGTAAATTTTACAATGTTGTATTCATGCAACATGTAGAATTCATCACTCCACGACAAAAATGTGCTATAAACTTACAATACAGATTGTACAATGATACTAGCATCCCTGGTTAATTTCATCTATTCGATGGTAAAATTATAGATGTCACATGATTAAATCATTGATATTTCATTGACAAAACATGCATGTCTCATAGATATAACATGCATGTCTCATACATATAACATGGATGTCTCATGGATAAAACATGCATGAAAATCATGCATGGCCATGTATGATGCATGCATGATCATGCATGAGACATGCATGAATCATGCATGAATCATGCATGTTTTATCCAAATTCGGGCATCTAGGGAAGCGTTTCTGATTAAAGTAAAATAGTTGCGAATCAGTCGATCGAGTCGTCATATAGAGACCTCAAAAGTTTATCAATTTTTCAAGAATTGCTGAAAAGTGTCATTTTGGACGTCTTCATCTTGCATCTTGTCCGGATATTGTAGACACGATAGAGTTTTAAAGAGCAGAGTCGAATGCTACAATACAATACAAATGTTATGATAACGATAGAAAAGTTCTTTCATTTCGACTCATTTAATTTGACCAAATTGTACAATTTCAAAGACTTCTTCAGTTTAAAAAAAGTCTTCATCTTCAGTGACTTATATAGTAAAACGGAACAAATCAAGACTAAAAAGAGTTTAGGTCTATAATTCACAACTTTAAAAACAATGGGAAAGAGCTGGTATTATTGTTTAATAGGATATCTGTGTCATAAGCAGCTATGAGGACTGATTCTGCAATGCGAGTTTTGTTCGCACGGGCGATGACGGAGAATGATTGTTCAAAGTTCACATGATTGTGTAACGTTATTTCAGATGGTATAGGGCGACCTGACAAGTGCTCTCGAATACGCGTTTGTAGATGTCTAGTTGTCTCGCCGATGTAACACTTGTCACAGTGTTCACAAGCAAATTTGTAGACTATGTTCGAGGCGAGACAACTATAGAAACTCTATCTTTGCGATGAATAAAATGAGCAGTTTTCATGGTCTTGAAAACAGGAATGATTTTACCATTAATCAGAGATTTATTGAAACACTGAATACGCCTACGAAGTTCAATTTCCGATTCTTGAATGTATGGGGCAATTTCCAGTAGATCTTTACTTCATACTCATTAGCAACGCTTGTACCAGACTGATCACATGCATCATTAACAGTACTGCGAATAATGTTTCTGCTTTCAACCTTAAGCTTAACATCGAGGATGTAGTGGATGTTGCAACCATTACTGAGAAACAGGTTGACAATGAAATCATTACAGGTCTTCAACAAGCTGTCATTGCTACAGATCCGTTTTGCCCTGTAGAAGAGACTATTCATAGCTGTCTGTTTATATTTCTTCGGCGCATACGCACAGGAAGGAATAAATGCCAGGATTATATGGTTTATAATTCCAAGAAATTTCGAAAACAGAAACATCATCGCGTATGATTTTAGTATCAAGAAAAGAAATTGAACCATTGTGTTCCAACTCGACAGTAAATTTGATGTCATCACTTTGATTATTAAGGAAATTCAGAAAAGTGATTGCAGAATCAGAATTCATAAAAATGGCAAAAATGTCGTCAACATAGCGTTTGTAGAATAAAGGCTTTTGACCATCAAAATTTTCAATTTTCTTTTCAATTTATTCATCGCAAAGGAAACCATAGTAGGACCAAGGGGAGAACCCATGGCCATTCCTTCATGTCGGATATAAAGACATTTGTTGACCGAAAAAACGATGTTTTTGCAAGCAATAGTAAGTAATTGACGGAGAGTATCAGCGTCAATCGGAAAACTATCAAATTCAACAATAGATATTATATGCTCGTTTGTAGATCCAACAGAGTATGTTGGAGAACAGGCTCACTGCGTCAAAACTGACAAAATCGCAATCTTCGGGACAATTTCCCTGAAATTGTTGATACTGTCAACAAATTCAAAAGTATCTTTCAAAGAAAAGTCTTTAGGAATAAACGGCTTCAAAACCGAATCAAGCCATTTGGAGACATTATATTTGGCAGAATTCTTCATGCTAAGAATTGGACGGTAGTCAGGATTAGTTTCATTTTTGTGGATTTTAGGAAGGCCGTATAAGGTGGCTGGTTGGCTACCAACAGCTCGAATTTGCTGATAAATATAGTCAGATATGCGATGTTCGTTCTTCAGCTTCAAAAGATGTCTATTGAGACGATCCTCCTCGAGGATAAAAGGGTCTTTAGTAGTAAGCAAGTGACAAACACCAGATAGCGCAAGATGGGCGGCCGAGTTCCTTTCCCACCCTACCCCCCCTCCTCTCTTCCTTCCTCCTCCTCCCTGTCCCTGGGGTGTTGTGTGCCGCCCGGTGCGTTGGGCTTGGGTGCCGGCCTGGGTGGACAGTGTGTGTGCCGGGCCTGATGGACGTGGTGTCCTATCGTCTTCCTCGTCAAAAAATATGGGACACTCGACTAGTGTTTTTCCCAGCCCCGGGAGGGGGGGGTGGGGGAATCCAATGCGCGAGTGCTACCATCGTCTTCCTCATCTCAAATAGTTGGATAACAATCAGAATATTATATTGTCGTGCGATTGTAGATCCAACAGGTATGTTAGGGAGAACAGGCTCACACTGCGTGCAAAACTGACAAAAATCGCAATCTTCGGGACAATTTCCCTTGAATGATTGTTGATTCAAACCTGTCAACAAATTCACTAGAAGTATCTTTGCAAAAAAACAAAGTCTTTACGGAATAAACGGCTTCAAAACCCTGAATAAATCAATCAAGCCATTTGGAGACATTATTATTTGGCAGAAATTCTTCATGCTAAGGAATTGGACGGTATAGTCAGGATTAGAATTTCATTTTTGTGGATTTTAGGAAGGCCGTATATAGGAGGCTGGTTGGCTACCACCTAGCTCGAATTTGATGATAAATATTGTCAGATATGCGATTGTTCGTTCTTCAGCTTCAAAAGATGTCTATTGTAGACGATCTCGTTCCTCGAGGATAAAAGGTCTTTGGACTGTAGTCTGTAAGCAAGTGACAAACACCAGGATAATTTGTATAGCGCTCGAAGTGTGGCGGCCTAGGTGTTTCCCACCCCTACCCCCCTGTCGCTGCGCTCTCTCCTTCCCTCCTCTCTCCTCCCTGTCCTGGGGGTAGTTGTTGTTGCCGCTCGGGTGGTATCTGTGGGTGCCGGCCTGGTGGGACGTGGTAGTGCCGGCTGTGAGTGGGACGTGGTGTCCATCGTCTTGCACCTCGTCAAAAATGGGCTTCTGACAAGTTTTTCCACCCCGGGGGGGTGGGGGGGGAATCCAGATGCGCGAGTTGCTACCATCGTCTTCGCCTCATCAAAAAGTTGGATCGGACCAAGTTTTCCACCCGGGGGGGGGGGTAGGGTGGGAGGAAATCCAAAGTGTCGAATTTCGATGCGGCCAGTGCTGCCATCGTCTTCCTGCATCCAAAAAGTTAGATCGAAGCAAGTGTGGTATGTTTCCCCCAACCCGCGGTTTGATGGGGGGGGTTATGGTGGTGGGAGGAAATCCAAAGTGGTCGAAATTCGATGCGCCATCGGTTGCTTAGCCATCGGTCTTCCTCGTCTCGCAAAAGTTTATGAGGATTCGACAAGTTTTTCCCACCCTTTACCCCCCCCCCCGGGAGAGCTATGCTGCTATCTCGGACTTGTAGTGGACGGATTATTGTTTCGTTCGGGTTGCATGTGCGATAAGAGGATTGAAAAACGTAACCTATTCAGACATTTTTTCTTTTGGAGCGCGAGTCAATATTCCGAATCAGCCGTTCAAAAAGATAGAGCGGTTTACAAAGATTTTTAGGAAAGGGTTGAAAAAATCCTAAGTGTCAGAGTGACTGTGTAACGGTAAAAATGAAAAATTTTTTTCGCAAAGTGTCGAAGTTTCGATGCGCCAGAGTGCTACCATAGATGCTTTCTTGTCAAAAGTTAGGTTGTGCGACATGTTTTTCCCACCCTTAACCCCCACTCCTCGGGAGAGCTTTGCTTCAATCCATTGCCCCTTATCACAGTGGTCGGATGGAGACATATGATTAGCTCGTTTGAAAGGTAATGAGTGTTGAGAGACGAATTCACTGTAGCATAATTCTTGGTTGTCAATCGGGTTGAGTTCGTTTTAGTAAATGAGAGCAGAAACAAGATTTGCCAGATTTTGGGAGAATTGTCACAGAGAAAAAAACGACAGAGTTAAAATGTGTGTTGGGGAGACTTTGGCGTGCCTGTATTCCGGGTGTCTTGAGTTGGCGGGGGTTACGGTGGATTTCGCTTGTCTCTTGTGCGAGGTGTGGTGTATCGTTAATTCCGGACGCGTTAGTTGGTGACGTATTCCAGTAGTTGTTTGTGATGCTATTAGGTTATCGTGCACGGGGACTCTGTTGGTTTGTTTTGCGTCTAGGAGGTGGAGTGCGACAGCTGGTGTTTGTTTTCGATTTTGCTCTGGGATGTCGATCGCGGACTTGGCGGGTTTTGCATCCGTGCCCTTCGGATGTCATGCTGTTTTGTGTTCCTGCTGACTTGTGATTTGGCCATGAGAGTTCTTAGTAGATGATGGTCACACTTGGGTTCGATGTGAGTCGGTTTATGGCTTGAAATTGATTCGCAGTTCGCCTTTTACGAGTGCGCGGTGTACTCCCCAGGTTTCTGTCGCCTTCTGGGACGTTTTGGGCTGTGTGAGCGGACAACAAAACGAAGCATTCGGATGAGCAGTAAAACGGATTTCATGATTTGGAGGAGCTACAGCTCTGATCCAGTTCTGTTAGGCGTGCTGTGTATTATCCGGTTATTATACTGGGGTTTCTGGGTGCCGGGCGTTCTTTGGGAGCGATCATTATCAAATTTCAGGTTGTTCTCTGAGTAATATTGGATCTGTCGTGAGATTTATCAGGATAGGAGTATCGTCGAGTAGTCATTTGGGGTTTATCCGGGATCACAGGCTTTACTGACAGTGACCAGCGAGATCCGAAATCGAGATCTACTGATATCTCAATTCAGCGTCATTATCTTCTGTATTTCATGTCAGGTTATTTTCAGTTTGATCCTTATTTCTCAGGGCTTTATCTGTCTGGTATCCTCATCTTGGCCATGTTTATCTACTAGCGTTCATTTATTCACCCTAGGAAGAGTGTTTCCATCAATGATTTGAGGAAAATAATTTTCAAATTTTTTCAAGATGGCGAATTTTTTGCATTTTTGGCTATTTTTGCTAAAAACTAGATCGATTTCAAGGCTTTCGGACTGCTTCAATGAACAGGACCGCACTTGAGTTGTGCTAGATCTGAATTTTGAGACTGATTGGAGTCAGACTTTTTGATTTGGAGTTCATTGAAAAAACCACTACTTCTGATATTAAAATTGTACATTTTTTGAATAAATTAATTGATATTTTTTGCTCATTTTTGGCTATCTCTTTTGCCAAAAAACTAGACCGATTCTAAGGCTTCGGACCTGGGGCGCAATGAACAGACCGCACTGAGATGTGCTAGATCTGAAATTTTGAGACGGATGGGAGTCATGGGTTGTGAGTGAGATGCGATTGAAAACCGTAAAAATGCTAATTTTCCCATTTTGTCCTAACATATGGAATTTTCCGAGGATTTGACAATTGCCCGACCTATAAAAGGAACGGTAGCATCAACTGAGAGAAATCAGCTTGCTTGTGTTCAACCTTGCGTAGAGGTGTAGGTTTGGGAACAGGACCCGAGGCTGCTGCGGCCAGATAGGATCCTGGGTAGGATTGTTTTCGATTTGCTGAATCGATATCAGCTAAGGTGTATATATAGGTGACTTATAGGGTGGACGTATAGGTGACAAGCTAAGGTGAACTTATTAGGTTAGCCAGTATATGGTGGTGATCACTTTGATTCGAATAAGTAGTGCCAGAAACTTGTAAGCGCGGTGTATCTTCCGGTTCTAGTACACCGATTGAACTTGATTGAAAGTTACATGTGATAGCTCTTTGATCACAGGTAGTATTTATAGACTACTTATAAAATTTCATAAGTAGTGCAAAAATGCTTGAAAAAAAATTTAAATTTGTTATTTTTGATGATTTTTTTGGGGTGTTTCAACCCTGCTGAATTCATACATAAGGATTTATAATGTTGATTTATAGGTTAAGCCAGTTATATGGCTGGTGATCACCTTTGACATAGTAAGGTCTAAATCTTGCTGAAGCGGTGTATCTTCGGTTTTAGTACACCGATTGACTTGATCAAGTTTGGCTGGTGTGATTAGCTCGATTTGATCATTTGGGGCGGATGTGTTTTGTGGATATACTTTGTGTTGATATTTTTTATGTGTTTTTGTTTTTTGTAATTTATAGACTACTATATAAATGTTTTCCGATAAGTAGTGCCAAAAAATGCTGAAAAATTTAAATTTGTTATTTTATGATGGATTTTGTCGGGGGTTTCAACCCTGCTGAATTCAAACTAAGCATTTATAAATGTTGTACGAGGCGAGCTTCGGCTCTGAGGACTTGTTTCTTCCTGATGTAAATAACTCCCACCGATTTTCATGTCAAAAATCGGGATCCGAATACCAACACTGTGATATGACCGCCACTATCAGCTCTGTCCGTTAGAGGTTGGATTTGTGGATCGAGGTCCTTGGATGATGATGGGATAAGATTTGCCCTCTGAGGTAATGCCGTGTAACGGATTCATCAGCTTTATCTTGTCTATCCTCGGACGAAGATACATGATAAGACAATATCATTTCGTTTGCTAACGCAAGCGACTTTGTTTTTCTTGCAGTTTCACGTTATGATCTGCTCGAAAAAATGCCCGATTCCTCTGTGGGGAACTGCTCCTGTGGGAGAATTGCATCGGCGGAACTGAATTGAAAAAAGCCATGTTGCGGCGTTTTTGACTTGGACATTGGAGAAGAAGCGTTGTTGTGTGGTTGTGTAGGCGTGATGTTGTCCGTTTGTGTATGTGTTGAAGAGAGTTGTGCGTATAGTTGAGTGTGGGAAGGATTTGAGGGCGGCGGTGAGGATTTTTATAAAAAGCATAAAGAGTTGGCGAGTCGGGGATGTGATTACGGATTAGATAGCGATTTTTAAGGCGTGGTTTTGAGGGGTTTGTTGTTGGATGGATGAAGAGAATGAGGCGCGTTGAAGTTCAATTGAGGGTGCGGTTGAGGAAACGCGATCTGAAGGTGAGTGGTGATTTGAGGGGGGGGGAAAGCGCCTGTAGTGCCCGTGTACGTGAGGGTGATTGAGGAAGTAGAGTACCTGTTAGCGCCTGTAGTGGACTGATGCAGAACCTCGATCGCGATCTCGCTTCTGAGCGAGATGGGAAGTAGTGAAGAGAGAAGAGGAGCGATGGTCGAGGGGTGTTGTAATGCAAGAAGAAGAAGAGTGTTGTTGAAGAGGCGGGACGCGCGACGATGAGGAGGCTTTTCGGTGACAAGGTTACCTTAGGAAAGCCAAAAAGCCTCGGCTCATCGCCTCAGAAAGATCAGAGGTCGAGGTGATTGCTTTGA